>CM038229.1:6675634-7275634 GCA_021442155.1 Cymbidium sinense | reverse complement strand
AAGCATCTTCATCTCCACAACACCTAACTTATTTTTATGCTTCTCTTTTACTGGCCAACACTTTGCGCCATAAATCATTGCAAATTTTAGCACCATCTTATAAAATTTTCACTTAAGACAAAGGAGAACTTTTTTATCACATAATAGGCCAGATGCATTCCTCCACCCAAACCTCAAACAAACAAAAGAATATGGAATTTTATTCTCAATGTTTTAGCTATAGCATTCGCAAATGCATGAATTTGTAATTCATTTTTTACATTAAAGTTAGCTTTTCAAATAACCATAGTTTAGGATATTACACAAATAATTTTCCAAACAAAACATATCTAAGTATATTTTGGTTCTAAATATCACTCATGAGCTCATGATGTGATCCATTTACTTCTCACTATTTTGGATCATCTAGAAAAGAATGCAAACACAATGGAGTTTCAAAGACACTCAAATAAAGTCTTAACTATTTACCCCAACTAGTTGAAAAATGCCAACTAAGGTTTGTTTTAATTATGGGTAATCGAGATTTCCCATAAGCACAATCCCCATGGTTAATTAAAGTGGGAATCAGATGGTGATGAATAGTGAATTCAATTAAGATTTCATAATTGCATTATCTCGAGATAACCTAATGGACTCAATCTACCAACAATGAAAGGTTGAAAGACCATCGTTTGGGTTGCCTAAGTAGCAGCCATAGGTTGCCCGCAATCAAACATCCCTGAGTAGATAGGATTATGATGTATCAAAGGATGTATCCCCTTGAAATGAGGCCCAATGTTTATTTTGTATGAAAAGATCTAATAAGGCCAGTATGGTTGATTGTGGTTCAAAGTTCTTGTATACAACCATCAAATATTTGACACATTGGGCTTGCCCGATTCATTCTATAGTTAACTCCAAGACACAACGCATTATTGAGTGCAGTCAGAAGTGTTGATAAATGACACAAGCAATTCAATTGTCCAAAATGAAGTTAGCCGCAATCAAAGAAAATGCACAAAAAGACATATGGGTTGAGGATTATATGTTATGGGTCACTTTTGTCAGAAGGCTCGATTCTCGAAGGCCCATCTCTGATAGTAGAGATTAACATCCTATTGTACAGGTTCAATTAACATAATCATGAATTTCCTCAAAAGGAAGTCCAATTTTTTAAAATTAGCTCACATAGCATTACCTTGAGTGCATGGTGGTCCACCTTAATGAGTTTAAGAATCACCACCTAGGTTACACATTTCAATATTAACAAGGTCAAGGATTACTGCTCTAACCCAACCAATGGGACTTGAAAGATTTATGGTTCAACCCAACAATGTAAATGGGATTTATGAGATAGATTGTAGAATTTATGGGGTTCTGACTCGGCATGAAGATTTGTGGGTAAGTAAAGGGGTAATGGCCTAGGTGGAAATGTCAACCCAACCCCGAAATCTATGTAAGCCTTATAGAGTTATGGCATGGACCGAGATAGAAAAGAGTGTGTTAATTAAATATAAATCAATTGTTATATTGTAAATTGAGAGTCAGAGTTTACTCTCTAGATATGATCAAGGATTACTACTCTAACTCAACCAATGTGACTTAAGAAAATTATGGTTTAGCCCAATGATGCAAATGGGATTTATGGGATGGATCATAAAATTTATAGGGTTGGGTTATTACTCAGCCCGAATATATTACTAACCTTAAATAAAACGAGGTCAAGGATAATGGTAGGTCATATAACCTTGCCTTATAAGTCAGGTGGACTAGATGTAAATATTACAGCCTTGAAGGCCTTATGCAAATGTGAAATCAAATATATTCCCAAATATCATGCATTGAGTCCTTAAAGATCGAGAGTTAAGGCTTATTGCTCTACTATTAGAGATTCCTAAAGAGTATAAACTTACTATTTCAATATTAAAAAGGTCTATACGCTAAACTTGCAATCTCAATTAGTGGAACACCCAATAGTGTGTCCAACAATCTCATCCTATACACTAGGCGATCTAAATTGTGTGTATTTATTAAGTCAATTTGATTGTTATTTTGACTTACATCTTTTGATAGTATAATGACCCATCAAGCAGAGAATTCCACTATTATGATAACACTAAGTATAAATCTTACAACTTGCAGTCTCATATCAAAAAGATGGCAGTGGATCAAATGATTCTAGACAAGAATATCCAAGTTCACTCGTGTTACATAATCTTAAGTGATTAATATATAATTGTTGATTAGAAAATAAGGCTTACAACTCTACGAATAGAGATGCCCTAATAATCAGAACCTAACCTTAAGCACAACAAAGCCTCTGATGTTGGTCTTTTTACTATGATATTTAACAAACCTATGGGTGGGACTTACAACCTCAAATTAAGAGCGTGTATTCAGTTAATTTGATTGGATAGATTAACAATTTTGCTAAACCAATAAAATCGAATCAAATCACATATAAAATTAAACCAATCAAATAACATGTGGAACAAAACTGTAATATAATATAATTTATTCAATATGAAACTAGAATTAAATTATGAACTTGGAATATAGATACTCTTATAGGTAAATTAATGAAATTAATAAATATTTTGGTTCATAGAAAGATAAATATTTTATGTATTCAAGAAACTAAATGGATTGGGGAGAAGGTCAAGGAGATTGATAGTTTAGATTTTAAACTTTGGTATTCAGGTAGAAGTCGAACTAGAAATAGCATAGGTGTGATTATAAATAAAAGTTTGAATGATAATGTTATAAATATTAATAGATGTGGAGATAGAATTATAATTTTAAAGATTATTATTGATACTAAGATTATCGATGTTATAAGTGTTTATGCCTCTCAAGTAGGTTTGGATGTAAGCTTCAAAAAAAAAAAATTAGGAATGAATTAGAGGGATTAATACAAAAGATACCTCTTGAACAAAAGGTATTTATTGGAGAAAATTTAAATGGACATGTCGGTAGAGAGGTAGAAGATTTTAAAATATTCACTATGGATTTGGATTTAATTATAAGAAGGTAGACTATATTAGATTTTTTACTGATTTTCTAATCTAATACTTTATTTAAGAAAGAGATGATATTATTACTTATAAAATGGATCTAAGAAAACACAAATTGAATATTTTGATAAGAAAAATAGATCGCTTTAGATTGTAAAAGATTGAAGGCCATTCCAAGTGAAAATTTAAGCAATAATATCGATTATCGCTTTTAGATTTTAAGATGAAATATCAGAAGTTAAAAAAAAAATAAATCAAATTGTCTCCAGGATTAGATGAGGATACTTAAAGAACACAAATAAAAATATTTTAAGAAGCTTACAAAGAATTTGGGATGTTCATGGAAGTTTAATATTATGTGAAAAAAAAGAATAAGTAAAATTAAATAAGTTCTAAAATGTACTTGGAGAATAAAAAAAAAGCTTCTTAATAAAAATAATTGGTGGAGTCAGCGAAAAAAAAAGATAAGAAAAAAGAAGCATTGTTATAAAACTTGGTTTAGATGTAAAAACTCAGAGAATTGAAAAATATATAAAGTGACCTATAGAGATTCTAAGCAAGCAATATATGATGCAAAAATTTAACTTTTAGTGATTTATACAATAGATTAGATACTAAAGAAAGTGAAAGATGTATGTATAAGTTAGCCAACCAAAGAGATAGGCGAAGCAAATATCTAGTTCAAGTGAGTATTAAGGATGAAAATAATAAAGTATTTTTCTTAAAAATGATATTGAAAATAGGTGGAAGAGGTATTTTGATAAACATTTCAATGAAGGATATGAAAGTACGATTGATTTTAACAACCTTAATACCCTAAACAAAAATAGAGAATTTTATTTTTATCATCGTATTAGTAAATTTGAAGTTAAAAAAGCTTTAAAGAAAATGAAATGTGAAAAAACGGTAGGACTTGATGATATTCCAATAGAAGTGTGAAAAAGTTTAAGAGATCAAAGAATTTCTTGGCTTACAAATCTTTTTAATATTATGTTAAAGACAAAAAGATGTCAGATGAGTGGAGAAAGAGTTTGTTGGTTCCTATATTTAAGAATAAAGGTGATGCAAAATTATTATAGAGAAATTAAGTTAAAGAGTCATACATTAAAATTATGAGAGAGAGTAATTGAGCATAAGTTATGATGTGATACAAAAGTTTCTCACAATCAGTTTGGTTTCATGCTAGATAGATCTACTAAGGATGCTATACATTTGTTAAGAGGTTTGATAGAGAAGTATAGAGAAAGAAAGGAGAATCTACATATGATATTTATTGATTTAGAGAAAGCTTATGATAAAGTTTCAAGAGATGTTCTTTGGAGAGTTCTAGAAAAGAAAGGAGTTAATATTGGTTATATTCAAGTCATTAAGAATATGTATACTAGAGTTGTTACTTGTGTCCACACACAAGGAGGATTGACAATATATTTTTCTATTTCAATTGGAATACATCAAGGATCAACTTTAAGCCCTTATATTTTTGCTTTAGTTATGGATGTTCTTACTAAGCATTTACAAAAAGATGTACCTTAGTGTATGCTTTTTGCTGATAACATTCTTCTTGTTGATAAGACTAGAGAGGGAATCAAAGAGAAACTTGAATTATGGAGGTCAACCTTAGAGTCTAAAGGTTTTTGTTTAAGTAGATCTAAAACTGAATATATGGAGTGTAATTTTAGTTGTAAAAGTTCTAATGGTAGTGTTGTGACATTAGGTGAACAAGTCATTAAACAGAGTGAGCGATTTAGATATTTAGGCTCTATTGTTCAAAATGATGGTGAAATTGATGGAGATGTTATTAGTAGAATTCAAGTTGGATGGTTGAAGTGGAGGAATGCATCTAACTTGTTGTGTGATAGAAAAGGTCCGCTTAAACTTAAGGGTAAATTTTATAAGATGGTGGTAAAACCTGCAATGACTTATGGTGCAGAATGTTGGCCAATCAAAGAGAAGCATAAGACTAAGTTAAGTGTTACAGAGATGAGGATGCTCAGGTGGATGAGTGGCTTTACTCTAGAGATAAAATAAATAAAATGAGTATGGAAAAAGTTGGAGTAGCTCCAGGAGATAAGATTGAGAGAGTCTTAGATGGCCACATAAAGCGTGGTCGTCCATGACTACAGAGAGTAGAGATTAGATTTGGCTTATGTTAAGAAAGTAGAGGTAGACCTAAAATTACTTGGTTAAGATGTATAAAAAATGACCTTAGTATACTTGAATTAAATGAGAATTTGACACATAATAGGACACAATGGGACCCCACTTAGTGGGATAAAGGCTTGTTGTTGTTCTTTTTGTTGATTTGGTTTAACCGAATTTTAAAACACAAATAAAATGGTGTGCATTTGCTAAGTTCAGATGGATTGATTGGCAAATTTATTAACTAATCGAATCATCCAAACAATATGTAGAAAAAATGAAGAACAAGATAAAAATCAAAAAATAAATGGCTATAGATTTATTAGCAAAAACTTTTTAAAAAGTTTTTTGAACTATTTATTCAATTAAAATTCATTTGTTTATTTAATTGAATATTTTATTCAAAATGAACCAATAACCAAAATCCAAATAATGTTTAATCGAAAATCAAAAACCAAATAGTGTTGTCATAAACCAAATTAAATCAACCAAATATGCTTTGTTCACTTCAATATTTTGATTTAAACAAACCAATGCACACGTCTACCTCAAATCAAGAATCAAATGATGGGTCTAAAAAGTGTGCCTTATAACGTAGCGACTTGGGTTGTATAATTTAATCAAGTTCAAATTGATCATTATATTGATATTGCTTAGAGGTTGTAAGATATGTTGAGACTTATATCTCTTTATGGTAGAGGCCCGATGAGTGGGGTTACAACCCCAAGCATGAAGACAACCATAAGTGTAAGTCTAGTGTTTGTACGAGAAACCTAAATGTGAGACTTAAAATCTCAAATAAAGAAAGGTCATATGATGAGTATTATAACCTCACCCGATAGATAAAGCAACCAAAATTCATTTTTGTGTTGGATTATATAATGTGAGTTTAAGGCTGGAGCTTATAACTCTAATAGTAGTAATTCCTAGAAATGAAACATTTAACTACTCGAAAGCATTCTACTAGAAATTGCCCCTTTAGAGTCCACTCAGGCATATTCCTTAGGCATCCCATATAAAAGGCTTATCAAACATTCATTCAAACTATGTCATGCCAAGTAATGGAGTGGTCAATCCATCCATGTACTCTGAGCCAAGAGATCCTTTTACTCCATCTTATCCTGATGGGTTTCATGTTATTTAGTTCTTCCATCTCATGCTAGGCTCAATCAACTATGGCTTCATTTATTTAGCTTGAATCATTTCTCAAAAGGTAGTGAGAGTCCAAAGCCCATAATTGGACTATTCAACCCTTTTTCTCGTATGTGTACATGCATCACACTACGAAGATCAACTTAGTTAATTTGACTTTGATAAGAGGTGCTCCGAATGTGAACTAAAATTGTCTTCATTATCCATGAAATGGAACACAGCATTGTATTCAATTGGATAATTATAATAGGAATACCAATTAGACCGGTAACAATTAAAATGTCAAGAGATTATCTAATTGAATATAAACGATGTACAAATAGAATCTCAAACTAATCAAGTTAAATGGGCTTCATTTTGCATGGAACATAAATCTTAAGTGTTGTAAAAAAATTACAATTTGTTAAATTCACAATAGTACAACTCACAGCATCAGAAATCCTGGAAGAAGAACGTTAGGCGCCTAAAGAAGCAAGATACCTTTGAGTGTCTCCACGAGCAAGAAAGAACAATGGATACTAAAGACACCCAAAGCATCAATGCACCAGCACCCCAGCCGCGGCGAAGGAAGAGGGGCGGAAAGGATCTAAACTATTGATCGGCCTCACTTTCCATTTTGGAGCAACCCTAGGGCTTTTTAGCTGAAGTATTTAATACCATGAAATCTTATTCTATTATTTTAAATTTATAAATTTTGAGACTTCACTCTTAATTTTTAAGCTTGATTTATGGTGTTTTTTAATGTATCAACAAGTTTGATTTATAAAAAATATATATATAATAAGTAATTTAATATTATCATCATAAACTAAAATCTAATTAAATCTTATTTAGATCATTAATAATTATTGTCTCATTTATCTATTAATTGATTAATTATTAATAATCTCAATTATTTTGTGATTAGCACAACTACTTCGCTGTTAATTTTCCTTTTTTTTTTTTTTGAAAAGTGCCACCCTTAAGGCGATTTTATATTTTAACATAAAATTAGCTAATCTACAATGAGTTAATATGTGCAATAGCCAAATAATTAAAATCATTTTCAATCAAATTAGAAAATAAAGATAACAACATTCCATATGCTTGAAATCTTTAATCCAGGGTTGCAACAGGTATTCTTGAAATTCAACAAATTTGAGCTCAGTTCATGTTCAAATAGATAGAAAAAACTCTTTAAACTCAACTGGTAACATTCATATGTTACAGATGCTACAAATGTGCAGTTCTGTATTAGGTTTATTGTGCTTGAAAAAATTATTTAAATCTTTAATTCAGAACTGTAGATTCATGATTCAGGCACAGATTGTGATCAAAATGAAACATGAATGAAAAACAAAAGGTGAGAATTTTATGATGATCAATTTCATTAAATTTTCATAGTATTTCAACATCAGAATAAACTATTCTTAACAAAATGCAGGTAAAGGGGCTCATAGAACTGTAATTAAAAAAAAAAACCATTGTGTTCCACATCCATACTTAACAAACAAAACATTTTCTTCCCAATAGACAAAGTTTGAACAACCAAAAACAACACTTGAGATGGAAGAAGAGTCTTTCAGGACATGAAATAAGTTTCAGAAACAATATATATAAGCTACAACTCAAGAGAAATCCTCCCAGAAATCCATATCTCGCAATTCAGTGCATTTTGATAAATTTTCTGCAAATAATATTCCCTAGTAGTGCTCAACTCATAAATTAGCAAGAATCAGTTGAAATTTCTCTGAACTTTCTTTTAAGCTTCTTCAGCTTAAGCAATCCTTTGATAGAAATTTGCAATTTGAACAACAAATCAACCGGACAAATAACAAGAGCTATTCAATATATTAGTACATCCTTGTATCTAGAGTTAGTCTTAACACTAAGGCCAAATTTTAAGCAGTTTTTTTCTCAACTTTCGAAGTCATAACACTAAAGGATCAATTTGAAGTAGCTGTTTCACAACTTCATTTTTTGGACGACTGTTATATTATTATTCGTCAATAATTTTTTCACGGCTTTCGAAAAAAAAAATGTTAAAATGAGTAGAACCTTTTTACAACTAAATCAGCTTACTATGAACAGATGATGATCATAGATCTGAATCTTACTCAAGCTTCGAACTATCTTCAATATGATTGCAGATATGGAAGCTCCAAAAGCGTCGACGAAGAAAGGCTCGAAAGATATGGTCTCCAAAGCTAGATCAAAAGGCCGGCGTTGGCTTCGTTGTCCGGCGCCGGCGTCGGTGTCAACGTCCGGTTTTCATTTCGTTATGCGTCGGCGGCGTCGCTCACAGCCGAAGAGGAGAAGTAGACAACTGTTAGGTCTATCCGGGAGTCGGGGGGGCAGAGCGTTGCATAAAAGATAGAGTGTTTAAAAACGTAGACTTGTTTTTAGTGTTTTCTATGTTTTTAAAAACAAAACAATAAAAATAAGGGGGATTTACATACATACCACACAATTTATTAATTACCTATTTCACATTTAATTTTACTTAAATAAAGACAAATCTTTATTATTACATCAAAAATACTCACTTTTTTTCAAGTGAAATGACTTTTTGAGCAAAGTCTTGGTTATAAATATTCAAGTTTGGTAAATATAACGCAGTAAGAACATAAAATGTAAAAAAAAATAAAGAAAATTTATATGCATTGCACCAAATTTTTATATATTTATATATTTAATATTTAAAATTTGATATTTATAAAAATATTTTATATGTCTAAAAATATGCATTTCATTTTTAAAAAATAATAATGATGCTATTTTTGATATAATAATAATAAAATAGATGTAAATATGAAAATTTAGATTATATATATAAAAATATATATAAATTTTATGTTATGTATGTAATGCCACAAATAAATATAAACAAAAAATATTTTTTTTCTATTTTGTAAAAATAAAAATACAAAGCACAAAATAAATTTTTTTAAAAACATAAATAAATTTTTTTAAAACATTTGAATTTTAAATATTTAGAATTGACTTATAGACCTTTGAAATTTGATTGCAATATAATTATAATTGAAAAAAGTGTATATGACATGAAGTCAACTATATCATAAGTGTCATAATTCTTATTCAAATTAAGAACTTAAAAATTTTGCAAATCATTTGAGGGGGTTAGTGATCCCCGATTATTGCATATTGATGCTCTGTATTTTTAATGAGATAAATCTAACGAGTCCTATATCATTTCATCATAAGATCGACTCGAAAGATTTTCAAGTAGCTAGAGATGAGCTCATGACTCAAAATAATTAATTTAAAGTCAACTCGACTCATTTTTTGATTGATTTCGTGCTAGCTCATTTTGATATTGTGACAACTTGAATTTACCTTTTTTTAATCTTATTTTGATTTAAAATAAAATAATGTTAGCTCATTTTGATAGAAGTAACTCAAATTTAATAAAAAGATTATTTCAAATTATAAAAAAATGATTTGACTTATTTTCAAAGAGATAAGGATTATACTTATTAATATATTATACTTGTTTTAAATGATTACAAGTTATAATTTAATTCACTTAATTTAGAAAAAAAATTTGTTGCTACAAAGTTATAATTATTATATTTAAATTTAAATTATTTTTAATAATTAAAAAATCATTCGGACCTCAAGCTGGTCTGATCCAAATCCAATATATGACTGGGTCGAAAATATATTAGATATGAACCCTTGATCCATAGCTCAACTCCATATATTCGATTCGATCTCGATCTGATCTAAATTTTTATTCAAATTTCGAGCAAAATTAATAGCCTTTGATATCATCAAGGTGCTCAAATATTTTAAAAAATAATAATCATTGGATCATTCTAACCATCATATAGAGTACATGAAATTATAGATAAAATAATCAAAATGACATTAAATTTTATAAATATACAATAATTTAACACGTAAAAATCTGACATATTTAAGAATTTATAGAGCTCTATTCGCAAATTAATGCTAATGAGTATTATTAATATCATTATCTTTCACCAAATGTCATTATTCTCATAGTAGCCAAACTCATTGGGCATTAAAGTTTCTTAGAAATAAGATAATTAAATTTAAGTGTATTCATATATATAATACATAATTTATATATATTTATATAATTAACATCTAAATTTTAATATTTAAATAATAGCACTAAAAATATCACTATCATTCAACATTTTAAGTGAAATGCACTTTTTCACTAATAGAGTATTTTTATTAACATCAAATTTTAGTTCTTTGATTTGTAAATTCATAAGAACTATGTGCTTTGTATGAAAATCTTGATAAAATTTATAAAAACTATCATAAATATTATAAAGTTTTTTATTTAATAAAATAAAATAATAATTTGTTTATATCTATTACTCTCTAATAGTTCTAACTAGAAAAAAATATCCATTTTCAATATTTATTTATAAAACACCAAAATATTTAAATCAAATGCACCATAGCATTTTATCCTTATATATTTACACATTTAAGACATCAATATTGATATTTATATAAATAATACTTACCATTATTATTAGATTAATATATCTCACACCTAAAACTAAAAATGAAAAATAATCAAATTTAAATTTGAATATTTAGAAATATATTATTGTGTTTATTTATGATGAAAATAGTTCAAATGATAAAATAAAAAAAAATAAATAAATAAAATCAAATTGCGCTATCTTTTTTTTTTTTTCTCTTTAAAATATAGAAGAAAACCAGGTCGCTCTACCGTGTACGAAAACATGCCAGCCTTCTGCGCGGTTTCTGTTCTTCCTCCATTAGCGTGCGAGAGCGCAGGGGAGATTTGCTAGGGTTTTCTTCCTACCTTGAATCTCCCTGTTTGCGTGAGAGAGAGAGAGAGATGACAAAGCATGCGCATCGGATCCCACTAGAGGTAATGGGAACTATGATAGAAATGGCAGACGTGGCATGGAACGCCCTGGAGCATCGCCGGGAGCGGAAAATCGTAACTGCGGAGGTGGAGGAGGAGATCGCGCGTCTTAACTCCGAGAATCACCACCTCAAGGCTCTCCTCGCCGAGAATGTCCCCCTTCTATATGACATCTCGCAAGTTCCTTCTCTTGTCAGCGAATGTCCTTCCGATGTGATTCTCTTTTCCTTCTTTTTTTTTTATTGATCAATATTAACTAATCATAATTCCCTGTTACTCCCTTACTTTGAAATTTTAGGACTTATTCATTCACATGATCTGAATTCTTAAGTCATCTACAAGATGATTGTAGCATTTACTGATCCTTGAAATATAGGTAAAGCAGGGCGGGAGGTTTTGGGATTTCATGAGATGCTGTATCTCATCTATTTGTTATTGTCATATTAGAAAGTTTTATCAGATTGAACAGTTAAGTAACATTCATGGAAATTTGGATTTGTAAGAAAGTAATATACAATTTATGATTTTAGACTTGTAACAAGAAGCTCTGGAATAGTAAGAAGCCCTGGAATTTATTTCTCTGATTGTGTTGGGAGAATTTCCTTATGACAGAAAGCTTGATGTTGGCGTAGGGAGTTTTCTTTGCATTTGATATTGTGGCAGTGAAAGACCCAAACTACTGTTACGTTTCCATTATGCCTTTGGAATCTTTGTGGCTGATTTTGGATTGAAAGCTATTATTCTAGTGCTAAATCTGGGAGAACCATGAAACTTTTCAAGTTTATGGATTTGATTTATTTTATGTACTCATGTGGAAGCACTTGGGTTGGTATCTAGGTTCAAATGTTTCTCCTTTATACTAAATACTATGCAGGTATACAGGTGTGTCCACAGATGAATGCTTGAATACTTATAGATTCCTGAATAGACAACTAAACATATGCTCACCGTTCTTATTTCTGTTGTTTTGGTTTGCCTTCTCACTCGAGTTAATTTTTGTAAGCCTACTTAAATAAATCCAAAGACATTTAACTTTTTCGTTGCTTTAAATGGTTGTTTTGCTCTGAATGCTCATTCTTCCATGTGTCTACTTAAACTTCAAAGAAACATTCTAATGCAGAGAGTTAATCTAATTCTAGACATTTTAAGAAACTTTCAAAATGATAATCTGTTTAAACTTGAGAATTATGAAGGATAAAATGTTTAAATTGGGAATCATTTTTGTTTACAATTATCTTACAATGAATACATTTTTATTTCATTTATCATTGGCAGCTATATTCACGACTTTCAACTCTAGTGGACTCTCCAAACTTCTTGGAAACACTCCAATCACTTGATAAAAAGCTTGTGACTGGATCAAATGCGGGCTTTTCAAATTCCAAATATCCTGGTTTTTTTTATGTTCATTGCAGTTTTTAATTACTTTTTCAATTCATTTTGATGCATGTTGGTTTCTTCAACTACTTCTCTACCATCCATTTGATGTTATTTCTTTACTGCGAGCAGATCAGAATGCAATAGATGTTTTGATTCATGCTGATGAAGAGGATTCTGGTTGCTGGGTCTTCGTTACACATGATATGGCTCCATGCAATTTAGAGGAAGTGAGTGGCATTGACAATGAAAATTATGTTATCATAACCGAGGAAAATGTGGTGGATGGCATCACCAACTTCATAGCTAGATGCATACTTGAAAATCCAAAATCGAAGGTGTTATAAACTTTGACATCTGATTGTGTTATTTAAGGGGCATTTACATACATAGCACACAATTCTTATGTATTTGCATATCTAACACGTAAAACTTTAATATTTACATATATAGCATCCAAATTTTTAATATTACATCAGAAACAACACTTTTATTAGTTTTTAAAGTGAAATGAATCTTTTCAAGCTTAGGAAATGTGTTGTATTTATAAATATCAAACTTTAGGTGTTAAATATGTGAATGCATAAGAATTGTGTGCTATGTATGCAAATTTTTCTATTTTAATTATATTCCAATTTTTAATTCTTTACTATTTGTAAATTGCAGAGGATATCACCACAGGAACTACGAAAAGGTAACATATGCACTTCAATGCATTCTACAGTTTGCTACAGTGGTGTTTTCACATAAATATTCTTCACATATATTTAAATAAATTAGTGATTTTGTTGAACAATTCAATCATACTGGCAGAAGTTGGAATGAGATATATAGTGAATACTAATATCTTTTACTTTTGCGTGGTCAAAGAGAGGATTTTGGGTTGTAGCTAATACTATTACTTTTAAAAGAGAGCTTTTGAGTTGCAGTTGCTTATTTACTATGGGATGGTAATGTTTCTTTTAGTTGTTTAAGTATTAAAACTTTAATGCGAACTTGTTTCTTATGCTTTTAATTTAACTTTTTTTCTTTTCATTTATCCTGTCATAAAATTTGAATGGACATAAATCCCCATTTGAGATTAACAATATGGAATGGAGTAGCATTTCATTTATTTCATTTGCTTTTGGCTGCTAGCGTTTTTCCAACAAAAGAATGGGAAACAAGTTAGGTTTGGTGGAATGAGAATGTTAAGATAGTTGTGTGGTAAGAGAATGATGGCATGAAATAATCATATTGGAGAGACTATGATATTAGCACTTTTTGAAGTTTAAGTTATGGAAAATAAATTCTTGTGGTTTGGATATATATAATTTAGGAGGATACACCAATAAGTAATGGACGTAGAAAGAGGATAAAACATGGGAGAGAAGAGGGATAGGCCCAAGTTTCTTGCCTACGAGATGTGAATGAAATAATTCGATTTAACTGTATTTAGCAACACATACTACGCTTTGGCTAAGGTTGCCTGTAATGATGTTAATGAGTGGTTTTTTTTATAAATGCTTCTTTCTTTCTTCTTCTTCTTCTTCTTCTTCTTTCTTCTTCTTTTGGTTCTTCCTTTGGATGGTTGGATGGTGGATGCTCCAAGGCTTCACATGGTGCATAAGATGGGATATTACGACTAATGCTCATCCTAATCCCGATAGCAAATCATTCCAAAATCCTAAATATACAAATTTTTACATGAAATGGAAAAGGTAAATCTAACTAACACACATAAAATAAAGGTTAGTTAAATCACACCACACAAATTTCAAGCATGTATATTGGACTTATCACCCCACACAGTGACTAAGTCCACCTAAATTTACGGGATAGTATAAGCACCTTCAAGCAAGAAGCATTTATATTTTTATTTATGATAGCGACAATCCCCTGCAGAAAAGAATAGTTAAACTAAGCACGCCCAACCATTCATTCTACGAGCATACACCCTAACATCCAATCTAAAACATTCATCAATTGCAAGAATTGATTGCCAACAAGCTTTTCTCTCATGGTCCACTGTTCTGTTAATGTTATTGGTTGTTTATTGTTAGCATAGGCTAATTCAAGGATCAAGGTAAAGTAGGTGTTATCTCCATTAATTGAGAAAATTGACCCAATACTTAGCTTGAATTTGTCAATTTCTTTCTCTAGGAACTTACAACCTTGGATTACTGGTTGTGGTTTGTCACAATCTAATATTTTTGGTGGCATGCTATCCATTAGCTAAGTTATTTTTACCCAATTCATGCACTGTGATAATTTTTTTTGATAATATGCTAGTCCCTCTAACCATCCATTTTTTACTGAAGCGTAAGTATCTAGATTTTGGTTTTATTTTTCGTAGATATTAGAGTAGATTAGATATTACTTTTCATTAAAGCTTATTTTAGAAATGGAAATTGATTTGAAGATTTAAATTTGCCTAAAAGTGATGTTATAAAATTTCTTACATGCTTATCTTCTTTCAAATTTCATGAATTGAAAAGACGCTGGCTTCTTCAAATGATACAGAAAACACTATGCTTATTAGTATTTCCTCATCCTTGTCCCTTTTTATGTAACAGTGTTTTAAATAATGGGATATATGGTTTTGACAAATAATTGCTTGATTCTTTAAATTTTGGTGATGCAATCATGTAGAAACTAAGCTCTTTGATGATGCAGCTGTTAGTAAGGCTTTGGGTGATATCAAAGGCAGGAATAAGTTGAAGAGCTTGTGGGATGCTGGAGTGGTCATCTACACCTTATCAACTTGGGGCATATTTCTAACAGGGTAAGAAGATCTTCCATGTTCAATCCTCTTTGATTGTCACTTATAATTAGCAGAAGGATGTGATGCCAATTTTGATGCAGTGTTGTAGCTACAGTACTGAAACAGTCAATTTTTCTTTTGTTTCTTTTTTAGAGCACTGCTACAATTTTTTTGTTGCGCCAATGTCTTTTATATGAGCTTTGTTTATTCTGCAACTTGCCATTGTGATTATTCTTCAGTTAAATTGTGATTTTAGCTATATCATTTCATGCATTTTATGTAGGGGATTTATGAGCTTCTCTCTTTGCATCATAAATGAGAGTTGTGGTAAATCAAAGTTGAATCTTAATATTATCTACGTTGAAAGTTTTTTTATGCTGCTTTGAGAGCGTGAATTTTAATTTTGATATTTGAATAGTGCTTTTTGAAGCTGTTACCCATCTCACTAAAGTTCCCATTTTATTTCCAAAAAAGAAAAGACAAATAATTTTTCGTGAATACTTTAAAGAAATTTTCTGAATAAAAGTTACCAAACCAAGAAATTGGGTTGATCTTGTGCCAATCATATCTACAAAATTAAGGATAATAAGTCTATAAATATATAGTATGAGACATATAATTGGATTGCTCGTCTTCAATTATATTTATATTTGCTCTTATATATTTTTTGTTATGATATTTTATATCTTCATTTACATACATAGCACAATTCTTATGCATTTACATACCTAACACCTAAAATTTGATTTTTATAAATATAACACCTTTCCTATGCTTGAAAAGGTCAATTTTACTTCAAAAAATTAAAAAAAAGTGCTATTTCTATTATAATAATAAAGATTTAGGTACTATATATGTGAATATTTATATATGGGTGTTAGATATGTAAATATATATGAATTGTGTGCTATGTATGTAAATGTCCCTATTTTATATCTTCATTTACATTGATTTCTAATATAAAATTATCATCATCAGAAAGGGGGAGATTGTTAGTTCTATGAGCCCAATGACTTATTATTTTGAATTTTGATGATAACAAATATATGATTGGATGCACTAATATTTATTTTCGAGTATTTGAGGGTGACCATTAAGTAAGTTTTTAGTTAGCTAGAGTATTCAAAATGAATTTATTATAGGTTTGACAGGCTTTAGAAGCTAATAGATTGTATTTTGCATAATTTGACAAATGTGTTTATAATTAAAATTAAATTGCTAATTTATTATTATTATTATTTCATTTAATATTGATTTAAAATTTTCAAAATTCATAAAACTTTTGCATGCTTAGTTTCTTCACATAATTCAACTGGTTTTTACATTGTGTTTGATTAATGTTTTGCAAAAATTATTTATTTGGATCATTATTGATTTCTTTTATTTATATAAATATATATATATATATATATATATATATATATAATTGCAATAATTGTTCTATTTCTTCAGTGTTGATTTTTTTTTTTTTTTAATTTTTGCTGCAGGCTTTATAAACACAGGGCTATTGTTAAATCTGCAGCCAAGGCTGCTCATGCCACCGCCAAGTTTGTTCTGAAAGCTCTCTAAAATAGTAAAAATTTATTTTGATTTATCAAAAACTTGTATATATTTGCATATTGTTTTTTGAATATTAGTTATTTTTTATTTCTTTTTATTTTACATTTATTGGCTTTAGTAATAATTGCAATGTCTATTCTTCCATCCAAAGCATGGGTTAGTGTGGATTTGAGGGGAAAAAAAAGAGAGAAAATTACAATTAAATCAGCTAGTGTTTATTTAATTTTCACCATAATGAGATCTTTTTATTATCTAAGATTTTTTATGGTCGTAATACTTCGAAGGCTTCATTTCGGGCGACGATGATGGTGCGGTGCAATTTGTATTACATTGCAGTGCGATTTGGGGTGTTGTATTTTGGTTGTATTTTGAGAAATTTGTAACATTTTAAAATTAGATATGGTTACTTGCAGTGTCGATTAAAAAGTTATGAATTGATATTGAAAAAAAAAATAACTCTCTTCAAACATCAATTTTTTCAATAGTATTTTTACTATTATTTTTTTCTTATATTTATGCTATCTCAAACAGATTTTCAAATAAAATTCTATTTTCATTAAGAAATAAGATAAGATTTAGGACCTAACAAAAAATTATTTTTATTAATAATTTTTTTCAAAAAAAAAACTTTTAAATCGTTAAGTTGATGTTACAACACACTTTATATGGTCTAAAATAGAATTAAATATCGTATAATATTGTTAATTTAATCCATATAGTTTAGCAAGCATAAATTTATAAATTATTTCACATAAATACATAATTTTCTTAAACGGGGTGTGAATATCAACTTTTACGTCAATAAACTTATATTATTTTGTAGAATTAATATTCGCTGATGTCAGCATGCATAAATTATTTAAAATGATTTTTTTTTAACTAATATGTATTTATTTGTAGATATGCCATTGTACTTAATATAGTCTAGAATAAATATGCTAATTTATTTAATCTACTTTATACAATCAAATAATTATATAAATTGAGTGATCAAGAATTAGTTTATATGATAAGCTATTGGTGATGAGAGCTATTGATAAGCTATAAAATGAGGGATCAAGAATTAGTTTATATTGTATAAATTATAGAATAAACTCAAATATATATATCATTAAAATAGTATCATGTATAAAAATTTTAACTAAAATTTATATTATACTTATTTTAGAATAAATTGAGGGGCTTTTTTATATACAATCACCTATTGTATTATATTTATGAATCAATCACATTTAATCATAATTTTTTAATTTGATAATTAAATATTAATATTGCCTGCTAAAAAATCAGTTGTGGTAGAATAAAATTTTATGTCATAGTCTTATTGAGAAATCCAGCACATAGATAAATACTTGTAGAGTGAACAATAAACTCTAGATTTTTTACATGAAAAATCCCAAAAAGATTGGGGAAAAATCACGGGGCTTAGCCCAGTAAAATTTTTTCACTATATATCTGCTTTGGAATACAAAGTTTAAGTTTTTTCGATAACGTGATAATAGAATTATATATGAGAAAGCCTAACAATGGGAATCGCAGAATCGTAACAAATTACGGCAGAATGTATGTTGTGGCATAGGGTGATAGTGATAATGCGCGATTAAATGCGCCGAGTGGTTGTGGTGGCATGACCGGCCAGAACTGGCGGTGGTTGGCGGTGGTGGTCAACGGTGGCGGTCACGCGGTGCGATAATCGGCATGTAGAATGAACCGTCGACCGATGACATGATTATGCTTGGAGGATCTTCAAGCCTCACAGCTCTCTCTTCTCTTTAGCTTTTTTGGTCCCCCTCATGTGAAGAATGAGAAGCTATTTATAGATTTGAGGAATGATGTTTCTGTAAATACATGTAAAATTCAAACCACTCCATCAGACGGCTCGAAATAATTATTTTGATCATATGATGTATTTTAAGTATTTAAATACTCAAATGAAGTCAGAATCAAGAAATCTTGGGCTTGTTAGATCCAGCTCGTCAAGATGCTCGATTTGATCATAAGCACTCCATATTTAGGAACTATTTAGGGATTCAACTGATATCCCTAAAGTTTCCAATGATATTTTAAGTGTCGATGCTTAACTTAGATCAAATTGCTTTCGACGTCAAGATTTGTGCTTCAACTAGTAGAGTTTTCAGTGGCATATTACTCCCCTATTTTTGAATGACATTATTTCTATCATCCAAAAATACATGCCAAATAATTCAAAATAATAATTTTTTCAATGTTAATGAAATTTGCGGGTTCATTAACCTTTACGTCCATATAATTTGAGAGAATAGATCTTAATGGGTGCATAAGACTATGATCACGGAAACGAGTGCAGGTCACAGGTATGGAAGTGCTCGAGGCATACTGTGGAGCCACGTCTCCCGGTGCTCACGGGCGCAGGGGCTGGCTCATGCGCTGCGGCGAAATGTTTTTTTTGATTTTTTTAAATTCATTCCCTTTTTGTCCCAATAGTGGATCTATAACCCCCACCCCCTTGGCTCTCTCGGGTCAAGTAATAAGTTTACTCCCATATTCTCTAGTGTTCTTCTGCGTTAGATGATAAATTATCCAACATAAGTTCATGGGTTAAAGGTAATAATAAAATTTTTTCGTTTTGTCAGCGAAGCTCTGACCTTCTTCTAAATAGAACGTCATTTGCTTTGCTGATCAAGACCGTAGCTCATAGCAAGGCCCGATTTTCAGAAAGGCGTGTTTCATCGACTAAGGTCGAGGCATCAAAGCCCGTAGTTCATATGACGAGACTCTGATTTATCCTCGAGAGAGGTGTCAAATGTCCTCGTCGGATCGATCGGGTTTGGAGGCGATCAAGGTCAGTAATTCATACGACGAGGATCTAATTTTTCCTCGAGAGAGGCATCAACTATCCTAGTCAGACCGACCAGATTTTGAGGTGATCAATGCTCGTAGTTCATACGGCGAGGCTCTAATTTTTCTTCAAGAGATGTGTCAACTGTCCTTGGCGGACTGACCAGGTTTGGAGGCCCATAGTTCATATGGCGAGGCTCCAATTTTCCTTCGAGAAAGGTATCAACTGTCTTTGTCGGACCGATCGGGTTTATAGGCGATCAAGGCCCGTATTTTCTTCATTTTCTTGTAGGAAATTGAATTTCTTGAAACTCCAATGGATGGTTCAGTAGTTGACAACTGCCAAGGTGGCGAGGAAGCATCAATTAAGAACCATCCCTCAAGAAACTTAGAAAATATAGCAGATAATATAAAAGTATCATTAGAGAGAAATAGTTTTTTTTGGTGATCTCATATGTATGCGGATATTTTTTGACAGATCGTAAAAAATTTTATCCAAAACTGTCCTTGAGCAACAAAGTCAGGAAAAGATATGCCCAAATATTAGGGTGAGTGAGTTACTTCACACATTTCTCAGACCTTTGTCTTTCTCTCCTATTTTTGTTTCATATTTATTATGTATTTTCACGGATGATGGCGGAAGAAAACTAATATGTGACTGGCGACGATATATCATCCACTATCACGACTTTAATGGTGCTCCGTAGAAAAATTTTATTTCTCAAATGAGTTGATGGCTCTTGTTGCCAAAAAGTCTGATTGGACACATTCTCCTCTGCAATGATACTTTACTATTTCTGAGATGATTCGCGGTGGTATTGTGATTTCCTTCGGCTCCTAAACTGATTGAGGTTTTTAAAATATGCAGTGTAGCTTTGTCACAATTTTCATTTTAAGCTTTAGTGATTATCGTTAGTTTAATTATCTTCTTTAGAGAGTGTGGTGCGACTTTGAACATTAAGTACTTATGCCAAATGTGTAGGATCACATGTGATGCTCATGGATGTGTTTCATATCGAGGTATAAAAAATTGGATTGAATTTTCAGCATGGTTGGTCTGATGGGTTTTTTTTGTGAAAAATGAGTGGGGCCTTCCTGAGAGATGGGGAAGATTGAATGAACTTCCAGATCTATTACTGATTGATGAGAATGAAATCCTAACAACTCTCAATATTTCAAATGTAGGAAGCTTGCAGCTTGAGTTACGTCACATTGATAAGTATATAATTGAAGATAGAATGTTCAAGGTTGACTTTTCCATTCAAGCAGGGAAATCTCATGCTCTTCCACTGAAGAGATCAAGTAAATGTAATAAAAGGTCTCATCATATTCACAAGATTCTTTCAAGAAGCCCAGTACGAAATTATGGTGACAACAATGCTTCTTCTCTAAAGAAAAAGAAGACATTCGCCGAAGTAACTATGTCAAATATTTACGGAGAATATGTTCTCCCCTAGTTGGCCTTTGAGAGTTTAGTATCTCAACTCATAACGGGGGGATTCATCTCTCGAAGCTGCATATTCTTGAATAGGTGTTAAAGCACATATGTACTAGATGTCTACGAGCAGACGAATTAATATGTTATATTATCTCTCTCTTTTTTCTTCTTTCCTTTTTTTTCATCGTGTAATATTTATAATTTTTTATTGTAGGTAACCCAAACATTAAGGCTTATGACTCATTTAGTTGTCGCTCTAGATAAGTGGAATACTGAATTTATTAAGGTAAAATACTTGCAAGGCGAGTATGAGCGAAAGATGAGCGTTAAGGCCAAAGAAGTGGCAGCTCTAGAGGATCAACTAATTAGGTGTAGAACTGAGCTAATGAACATGTCAACTTCTCTTTCTCTCCAATATTAGGAGGTGGAGCATATTCGTGACGAGCTAATTGAGGTGAGGGCATAGACTCATCAGAAAGAGAAAAAAACTCAAGGTATTTGCAGCGGAGAAGAAGTCTCTTGAATTGGAGAAGAAAGTATTATATGACCGTCTTTCTGAGAATGAGCTTATGATATCAGAAGCGGAAGCAAATGAAGTCTCCTTAAAGGTAGTGGAAAACTTTAAGAACTCCCTAGCTTATGACGATGCTATCAAGGATCATATTCAAGAAGCTCGTAATCATATTCTTGATGTTAAAGCGAAGAACTTGAAGCGCCAATGTTTGGAGGAAGGCTTCATCTGATGATTCCTTCCACTTAGTACATCGCAAAACTGGGGCTAGTATTGAGAATTTGTCTCCCAGCCAAGTATTTGAAGACCATTTGCCAGATTCAGGAGATGAAAGGGCTGAGAGTGAGTTTAAGGGAGCATCTTCCAGCAGTAAGGAGAATGTTGATATAATATAATATCACTTGAGGATGCATTTATTTCACTTTTATCTATGTATTATTATTATTATTATTATTATTATTATTATTATTATTTTATATCTAGAATTTTGATTCTTTTTTTATATCATCATGTTAGAGCTATCAATGACATTAGAAACTAAAATTTTGGGTGATTTGCTCGTTTGTTTTGACCTATCAGGTGATTGGAATATTATCAATACTAACCTAGGAATAGTCGGGAAGTTCACCAAGGACTTTTTGACCTATATCATGGTATTAGTCAAAATATTATTTTGACGTCATACCTATATGGAAGAGGCTATGGAATGTCCACCAAGGACCTTTTGACCTATCCTATGTATTAGTCAAAGTGTTACTTGAATTCTTACCTGTATGGAAGAGGTCTAATCAAATCCCCTTAGATTGATCATGACCCGATTAAGACATAACGTGAGTTGTACATTCCTCAAGTGGGAGGATTAAATGAAGAAGATTGTTTATATGCAACAAGCTTGAAAGAAAAAGTCATAAACTCATTACTTTGATAAGGTCGGTGATATAATATTATCATAAAATAACTTAACAAAGATATGAGTCGAAGAAGAAATGACAAACAAGGCAAAATAAAAGTTGCAATATTTATATAATAAAAATCATTGATAATACTTCCGGAGATTCTTCATGTTCCAAGTTCGAGGTGATATTTTTTCTCTAGATCATTGAGCTTAAATATCAGGCTTGACCATAGCTGTAACCACGTAGGGGCCACCATCCCAAAGATGTGAGAACTTATTGCATTGAGGGTCTTTGCCAGCAGCTTCAAGACTTCGCAAGACCAAGTCACCAACAGAGAGGAGATGGGGTTTCACGCTTCTATTGAAGTGGCGAGCTACTCTTTGGTGGTAAGAAGTAGTGAAATATGGCAATGTCACGAGTTTCAGGGAGTAAGCCTAAGTTCTGTCGTAGTTTTTCTTCATTACTATTATGATTGAATGATTGGACTCTTGGACGTGGAATCCTGATATCTACTAGTATAATAGCTTCTGTGCCCAAACACAAATTATATGGTGTCTCACTAGTCAGAGTTCGTGACGTAGTGCGGTAAGCCCAAAGAACATTAGAGAGCTCCTCAACCCATGGCCCCCCAGCCTTCTCGAGGTGTGCTTTTAACCCTTTAAGTATAGTCATATTTGTAGCTTAAGTCTGTCCATTAGTTTGAGGATGGGCTATAACCATATGCAGCAGCTGAATGTGAAGATCTTTACAAAAAGATGTAAAGACTTTTCTAGTAAATTGGGTTCTATTGTTGGTGATGATCTTTGTTGGAAGACCGAATCGATATATTATATTTTCTCAAATAAATTATTTAGCGTTTGTCTTCATGATTTTAGTGAGTGATTCTCTATCCATTTAGTGAAGGGATGAGAGCTCTGTATGTTGTGTATGAGAGATGTTAGAGTGTAACTGACAACTCGTATATTTTTTTTATGAAATTCAAGATGTCTTGCTTATCGTAGACTAATAGAACCCTTGTCTCATAATTTTAAGGGCTAGCCCCCTTCTTCCTAGGTGTTCTCCACATATCCTAGAGTGAACCTCTCTTAATGCATAATCTGTCTCTGATGCTGAGAGGCATTTAAGGTGTGACCCAGAAAAAGCTCATTTGTATAGTTCACTTTTGATAATAATAAAATTTGCAACTTATCTTCGGAGATGAGTTGCAGCTGATTCTTCAAGGAGGGTCCCTTCTTGTAGAAAAGATATGATGGGGTTCATCCACGAAGGTTGTTCATCTAATTAATAGCTTGCATTACCCATGACCTTTGGATAGTAGGGAAATATATTTTCTCAACACACATTCTCTTAAATAGATCTCCAGTAGCAGAGGTAGTGAGCTTAGCGAGAGGATAAGCTCGAGTGTTCTTCTTTCAAAGCATGTGAATGATTTGATATGTCTTGATATGGGCAAGAAGTGACCTCTCCAAGCCGAAGTATTGTGCTAATTGGGGATTATGAGCATTAAAGTCTCCCACAATGTGGGAGGCAACAAGCTAAGAATCAGTGTGGATCATTATGTTTTGAGCTTCACAATCGATGACAAGTCTTAACCTTGCGATGAGAGCCTCATATTCAACCATATTATTAGTTGCATGAGATTTTAGGTGAAGTCAATACTCTAATGTATCCTATTGGGAGAAATAAATAAGATTCCTGCTCTAGCATCAGCATTTTTCGAAGCTCCATCAACATAGAGGGTCCATTGAGGAGATGAAAGGGGTGTAATTAATAGCTCATTTGGAGTAGAGACAATACACTAAACTATAAAGTTTGCGAGTACTTGAGACTTTCTCTGCCGGGTAGAAAATGAATATCAAACTCTCTCAATTCTACGGACCATTTGATTAACCTTCTCGATGCCTCTTGTTTCTATAGAATGACCCTCAATGATAAATGGGTATAAACACCGGTGGCATGAGCTTGAAAGATGGACATAATTTTTGCACTGAGAAAACTAAAACCAAAGCCATCTTATCTGCTAGTGGATAATGATTTTCTATATCAGAAAGAATTTTGCTAACATAGCAAATTGGTCATTGTATCGTATTTTTCTCTCGCACTAAAACTGAGCTTATTGCGTGGAAAGAGACTGTGAGATATAAGTATAACATCTCTCCTTAAATAGGCTTGGATAGTAAGGGTGGAGATGCTAAATATTCCCTTAGTTGCTCAAAAGCATCTTAATATTTATCAGTCCACTGAAAATTATTATTATTTAGCTCATTTTAATATTTTAAAGAATGACAAGTATTTTATCTCCAGAATGGGCTAAGAAGCGGGATAATGCAGCAATTCGTCCATTCAAGCGTTGAACTTCCTCAATATTCTTTGGAGGAGTCATTATCTCTGAGTGCTCTAATTTTCTTGAGATTAGCTTCAATTTCGCAGTGGGTGACCATGAACCCAAGAAATTTTCTCGATGTAACCCTAAAAGCACACTTGGTTAGGTTAAGTCGCATGTTATAATACCGAAGAAGATTAAAGCATATTTCTAAGTCAGAAATATGTTGTGATTCTTTCAAGCTTTTTACCAACATGTCATCCACATATCTTTATTGTGGAGCCTAAGAGGTCTTTAAAAACTTTATTCATAATGCGTTGATAGGTAGCACCATCATTTTTTAACCTAAACGGTATAACTTGATAATAATATAAACATTTATATGTTTGAAAAGATGTGGCTTCTTCATCCGTCGAGTCCATTTTTATTTGATTGTAACCTGAGTAAACATCTAAAAAATTGAGCATTTGATGCCCATACGTAGCATCAACCAATTCATCAATTCAGGGGAGGGAAAAACTATCTTTCAGGCAAGCTTTATTGAGATCAGTGTAATCAATATACATTCTCCAAGTTTCATTTGCTTTCTTAACCATGACAACATTTGCTAGCCATGTAGGGTAATATACTTCTCGTATGAATCCCGCCTCTAAGAGCTTGTTAGCTTTTTGTTCAATAGCTTGACAATGATCAGGTGTAAAACTTCGCTTCTTTTGGATGATCGGTTTGAATATTGGATCAATTTTGAGGGAGTACATGATCACATTAGGGTCAACCCTAGGCATATCTATCGGACTCTAAGCAAAGATGTCTTGCATTTTTGCACAAGAAGTCTATATATTTTACCCTCTATTCATCTGAGAGCAGAGATCCGACTTGCACTGTTCATAAAAGTTGATTATCTGATAATGAAATAAAGAGCAAGTCTTCTACAGGCAAGGCCCTCTAGGTACTTCTTCATCTCAAAAATTAAAATTCTTGATGCTAAAGGTCACTGAATGGCGTGGTTGAACTTTTTCGATATAACATGATTGTGCTTTTTATTGATTTTCAAAGACTACTCCAACCCCAACGGGGTTAAAATTTTATCTTAAGATGAGATACCGAAGTAACAGCATCAAAGATTGTTTGGAGGGGCCTTTCGAAGATAGCGTTGTATGTTGAATCAAACTTGACCACCATGAATTGAATTAAATGAGTCACTTATCGAAGAAATTCTCTGAGGATAACAGGAAAGGTGATTGTCCCCTCCACTCGCACTGAGCGATTATCAAACCCATGTAATGGTCCTACAGCGGGTTTAAGTTTTTTCTTAACCTGACTCATGCTAAGAAATATTGAGTAAAATAAAATATCGACATAACTCCCGTTATCAATCAAAATTCTTTTAAAATTGTAACATGGGTCACCGATCCCCACATTGATGATAAGTGGATCTTGATGCAGAACTTGGACTCCTTCTAAGTCTAAGTCATTAAAAGTGATGGAATGATCAATATGATATTTCTTTAACTCAGACACTTCGGAGATGGCAATGAAGACTTGTTTAGATAATAGTGGTCCTCGTGCGATTATTTTAATTTCTCTAACTATCTGACGACTATTTTGTTGTTTCTGTGATTATTGTCCTGGTTGCCCCCCTAATTGGAGTTATATTTGCTTGAGTTGATTGATTCTGCATAAATCAATGTAGATAAGGGTATCAATTCAGGTTTGCGAGTCGGGCAGAGTCTGACCTGAAATTGACTCGACCCAAAAATATTCAACTCGAACCCGACCCGAATTAAAAATGAGTTCAAATTTTTAACCCAAATCTGAGTAACCCGAACCCGACTTGAATATTGAACGGGTTCAAATTTCTAACCCGAATCCGACTCAAACTCGAATAACCCGAACACGACCCATATAAGCTTAATAATGATAAAAATATGAAATAATCCATTTAACCAAATAGAGAAATAAATTTAATAGTAAATATTATTACTCAAAATTTCATGATATTCTATAATTTTTCATGAGATGGTTCTAATAAGACTTTATAATGTCATATAACTAACTTATTAGTTATTATGAGCCAAAAATAAAATTAACACAAATAATATATCATAATCTCTCCTGAGTCTTGACATTATAAATAATTAATATTATAAATAATTATAATAAAATAATAATAATATTTAATTAATCAAATTTACATCCACAACTCTCTCATATATTAATCAAATTTACATCAACAACTCTCACATACACTAATGACTAATCAAATTTACATCCACAACTCTCTCATACACCCTAAGCAACAACATTTAAAAAAGAAAACTAAAACTCCAAGTCTTTAAGCAAGCTCAAAGTGAACTTCAACACTCAAACTCTCACGTAAAAAATTACAAAACACCTTCAAAGACACTTGAAATATATATATATATATATATATATATATATATATATATATATATATATATATATATATCAACAAAAAATAATCAAAAGAAAGATCACGAGCAAACCCAACCTACACGTTCCATTAAGAAGAACAACACTAAATAGAAAAAACTAACATGAGGCTCAGGCTCAAAAAAACATTCTCTAGGAGCAACAAATGTGTGAGCATCCAAACTTCAAAAAGAAGGGTTATAATCACATAGATGCTACTAGCCAAATAATATAGAGAAAGGATAAGCATCAATGTCATCATAGCCAAAAAAAAGATCACAGGAGCAAATCAACCAACCAACCAACCAACCAACCAATGAGCACCAAACAAAGGCAACCCAAAAAAATTGACAAGAGGCTCAGGGTTAGGCTCAGAAAAATATTCTCGAGGAGCAACAAATATGTGAGCATCCAAACTTAAAAAAAGAAGGGTTACAATCACATAAATGCTACCAACCAAATAATATAGAGAAAGGATAAGCATCAATGCCATCATATCCAAAAGAAAGATCACAAGAGCAAATTAACCAACCAACCAACTAACCAATGAGCACCAAACAAAGGCAACCCAAGCACCCCACTAAGCTCCAAAATTTAAAGAAACCAAGACAGAATGTCAGAAACAATAAGAAAATCCGATACCTTCTTTGATAGCCAAAGGGTAAGCAACCACAAATGACCAAACAACTCAAAAATAAAACCATCCATTGAAGGAAACATAAGTTGCAGCTAGTCCAAACCAATAGAAAATAAAATAGTCATACACAAGGGGGCCAAAGGCAGCCACCAACCACCATAAACCAAAAAGTCCAATCCAAAAGGATCAACAAAGGTTCACCGTAAAAAAGAAAACCATAACAGCAAAAAAGGTTGACCGAGAAGTACAACCAGTAATAAGACAAACCAACAAAAGGCTCCAGCAGATTCCCAAGACAACTAAAAGTCTTCCAACCAAACCAACTAAGTAAAACAGCTATATGGAAACCAAAAGAGAACATCCCATCATAATATGCCAACAAAGGAAGCATCCCCAGTAGCCAAGGAAAGGCAAAAAACCAATAAAGCACCACACAACAAAAGTTCAAAATAAGGACAACCATCATAAAAAGGCAACAACAACAACTAGCTAGGACCAACCAAAAAATCAAACTTCCCTAGCAACATGGATTACCCTACATGAAGCATAATAACTCAAAGCTATCATAGCCAAAGGAAAGATCACAATTCACAGGAGCAAACCAACCAACCAACCAACCAATCAATGGGCACCAAATAAAGGCAACTCAAACACCCCATGAAGCTCTAAAACCTGATACCTTCTTTGATTGGACTCCAACTACACGCCTTCATCTTTTATAACATGTAATCATTAATATTGCACTCACACTAAACATAAAATTATAATGACTACTAAATATAAACATGCATGTAAGCACAAAAAATATAATATCAAATCTGAGGTAGTGAAAACAAGATTAAATAACTTAGCAAAATATCATCCAAACCTAAAACATATAAAATTATTCTTGAATCATAATAGTCTTCCATTAAATTCTTGCATGAAAATTAAAAAAATACTCAAAGAGACTAGTTGAATATGTTAATTGAGATATCACCATCATCCTTGTCACTTTGATTGGAAGTGTACTTTATAACATTTCCTATGACTTCTTCAAGTTTAAAATCATTTAAATCTACAACAAAGAAAGACTTTAATTATATAAATTAGAGATACATAAGTGATTTAAATGAAAATTTATTAAAAAAATATGCTTCAAACATTTATCTCTGTATAATCAATTCTTTGTGCATACCAATGCTTCCACAATATCATGTTTTAGTGCACTCGATATTGATCAAGAATCCTCCCACTATTACTAAATGCACTTTCAGATGCAACAGTAAAAATTGGTATACACAAAATATCACGAGCCATTGCAACAACTTCAGGAAACCTATATTGGTTGCCCGTCTAACAATGCAATATGTCTAAATCCATTTTTCTCGTCAATCTCATCTAAGTATAAGCTCAAATTTTCGATATTATCTTCTTCATCGAAAGAATCAAAATCCTTAACAAAATAAAAGTATATTACAAAATGTCAACTAAATAAGCAAATTTTTTTTTACCAAAATAAAGTAAGTGTACCTGCAAAAATGGTGATTTTGTAATCGTTGAAGTTAATGCTCTTGAATTATCGGTTTACGATGTTCTAGTAAATTATGAAGTTTGTAACGATGAACCTTGCATTATTGATTTTAAATAATTTCTAAACAATGAAAATAACTTCACTCTCACATTTGCACCTTCTCTAACCCAATCACCTCCATAAAGTCTTTTATAACACCATTCAACAAAATTAAATTTATACCTTGGATCAAGGATAACAGCTACTGCAAGTATTACATAAAAATCAGACTAGTATTTCTCAAATTTTGAAAGCATATTTAAAGCCCTTCTGATGTAGTCATTATCACTTGAACTTTCATCCTTTAATGCTGCATATGTTGTTGAAACAGTTGGAAAATAGAGATTTGCTATAGGATATTTTGTGCTAAAAAATACACATGTAATTTCATAAAAAGGTGCTAAGAAATTACATATATTGATAATTTTTTCCATTAAGTTATTAATGGACAACTCTTGTAGTTCGAGTCACCCAATTCTAGATGCAAAAAAGCACATCTGTAATAAATAACACTATCAAGCATAATAAAGTTAAATTCCACCTAGTAGGAACATCTTGTCTTAATCCCTTTTTTTCATCAATAAAACTTTATTTAGCACATTCCAAAAATTATTGCTTCTTTGCTTGAGAACCTTTCACATATTTAATACTTTCATGAACCTTTGATACTGAGCTATTAATGTCTTTTAATCCTTCTTGAATAATCAAATTTATGATATGTGCACAATATCGTATGTGAAAGAATTCCCCATTGCAAAGTAGGCCACCTCTCAAATTTAAATGATTTCTCATGAATTCAACAGATACATTATTAGTTGAAGCATTATCTAAAGTAATGCTAAAAATCTTTTTTTTCAATCTCCCAATCAAATAAAAAAGTTTGAATTACTTCAAATAATGCAAGACCGTCATGCGGATATGGCATAAAATAAAATTTTTTTTTTGCAACTTCCATGCATTATCAATGGAATGTGCTGTTAATCAAATAAATCCATCAGTATTGATAGAAGTCCATAAATTCGACGTCAAGCAAACTCGACTAGTGATAGTCTTTAGCATTGTTTGGATTTTCCACTTCTCTTTCATGAATATCCTTTTACAATCATTTTTAATAGTATTTCTTGACACAAGTTGCAAGTCTCGATGAAAATAATTTAAAGTGCTCTAAAATTAAGTCATTCAACACATTGAAAAGGTAAATCATGCATAATAATGCAAGCAAGTCACGAAACTCTTGTTGGTTGAACTTAGCATTTCACATGGAAATATATGAAGAAGAATTACTTTGCAAAATAAGTTGGTCTATATCACGTGTATCCCTTTTTTTGCAAGTTTGTAAGTGACGTTTCAAATTGTGAGTGCCAAATTTGCCATCACATATGTAGTTTGCATCGCACTTATTATATTTGCATCTTTGTTTCCCATCATTTCCAATATGCAATAAATCAAAATATCCCCATACAAATGATAACATTCTTCTATTCTTTCTAGCATGTTTATTGCTTGTCTCTTCATCAATTGTTTGAATTTCATTCTCATCAATATCCCCATAAAAAATTTTCATTTTCTTGAGTATTACTAATAGTATTGGAATCCTCCATCTAAATTAAAAAAATTGATGATGAGAAATTTATTAAACCCTAATCAGTAAACATCTAGTTACAAATAATACACGTGCTAATAAAAACAATGAGTAGATAAAATAAATGATACTCAAAATCTCAAATGACACTAGTCAACACAGTAAACTTCAATATAAATCATAGGATTTGCTAAGTTATATTCCAGAACATGAAAGGTAAAATGACATTGATTCTAAAAGATTAATCATATCAGTTTAGTAATAATATTCATCTCAACTTCTCAAGATAGCTGACCTGCCACAAATCCAAGAATTCTCCATACAATAAAGAATAAACACATATGTTAAACAACATGTCCATTCATATGTGCAATGCAAACAAATAAACGAATAAACAATCACCAATCACGAATGACAGAGAAGAACTGAAAAAGTACCCCAGGATTCATTTTAAGAAACAAAAAATGGATAGGTTAAAGTTTAATTTTTCATGAGAGATTGTTACAAAAAAGCCCAACTCCATTCCTAAACCAGTAAACCGTTAAACTTAAACAACATGTCCTCCATTTTAAAGTCTTAAACAACATGTAAAAAATATTTAACAGGATCATCAATAAACAACATGGCCATTCATACAAAGAAATGATCACCAATCACGAACAAAGAGAAGGATTGATTTAGATCTATCATGGCTCTCCGAAGACAAATGATTACATATTACCTCAGACGTGGAATGAGAGAAAGAAGAAGGGTGACGGAGAGTCGAGAGAAAGAAGATGTCGAGATGGCAACATCGAACTGGGAGGGATTCGACTTTCGGCCTTCGCAGTTCACACTTCACAGCATTTTCCTTCGACCTTCCCGATCAGGAGTTGAGAGACGCGGAGATGGAATGCACCGAGGCCAGACCGCCAGAGCCATAGACTCGAGAAGAGGCAGAGCTGCAAGCGCAAAGGAATTATGAGAAATTAGGGTTTTGTGGTCGCTTTTCCATTCTATTTTATTTCTAAAGGAATTTACGAATCAGAAATGAATGGTTTATACACTTTACTCACGGTCTTCGCTGAATCTGACCGAGTCAGTCATTTTGGGTCAATTTTGGATTTTTTGGGTCAACACAAACCCAACTCACAAATTAATTCATGTCAACTATTACGACACTAACCCGACTCAAAAAATCTATTTTATAGACCCTAACATGGATTTTTCGAGTCAAGTTTGAGTTGAGTTATCATGTCGAGTCATTTTTTGACACCCCTAAATATAGATATCATTGTTGAATGAGCCTCTCGGTCTCTTCTTTGAGTTATTTACACGCCTCAATAGTATGTCCACGACTTCGGTGGAAGTTATAATATTACTCTTGATTTCTTGAATTTGGTTTTAGTGGAATTGACCACTTAATGGTCTCTTCATCTTGAATGACCATCAAGACATTAACACGAGATGTGTTCAGTGGTGTGTATTCTTTTTTTGGTCGTGATTCATGTCATTGATGTGAGGGCCGTGGAGGGAGACCACGACTGCCTTGTTGCTTATTTTGATGAGATTGTCGATATGTGTCCCCTAAGGCACTCTTACGTTTTCTTATGGATTGTTCAAATGATTTATGATGGGCATTAATAGCCTCACCAACAGAAATTTGTGCTTACCACGATGAACGCTAAGAAGCGTGATCCAGATTAGGACAGTAGAAAGGCACACGAGCCCTCCAAGGAAAACTCCTCTTAATAATTCATGGTATACTCTAGGTATTTGGCGAGCTATAAGAAACCTTTTGAAATGCTAAGTAATTCACCCTCATTTTGACGAATGCTTGAAAGATGAGAGGAATCTTTAATGATCCTCGATTTGCAATGATGTTGTTCTACACAAAAAAAATAGTTAATGTATGGATGAATCCACTTGGAAGAGTAGAACTAATGCGAGCACGATCCTTGGTGGCGAAAAGACGACAAAATAGTGTGTTAGGAGCTCGTTGGATATGCATGATAATTCTGTAATGGTCGATGTGTTCATATGGGTCAATTGCCTCAACATAGGAGTCGATGCTTGTAAAGCTTGAAACTTACGAGAATAGGATGTTGAAGAATAGTTTCAGCCAAAGTTGAAGACTCCTGATAGACGAGATGAGATGTAAGATGATTTTTATCTTTAAAGTGAAATTCTTCTCACATTAAGTGTTGTAATTTCTCACGTATAATATATGGTGGAAGAAAAATAATACTTCAGACAATAATTGGTGGGTTAACAATTGGTTGGTGAAAGTGATGGATGGTAAGTAAGGCGATGTCGAGGAGGTTAGCATCACAGTCTAGAAGTGGAGGAACTTCAGCATGATGATGAGAAGGCCCCGTATTAGCATTTTAACCTCCCATGGTTAACGATCAATCTTTAGGAGATGCATTTGCGGTAATAGTAGCTGCCGTGTTTTTCATAAAAGTTGAATTATCTCATATTGAGACTCTTCCATTTGGCGAATGCGATCTTCTAGAGAGGTTCCTGTTGCACCTTCACCGATAGGGTCATGCCTATCAAGGGGAAGTGAGGAAGAAGATTGACGTCCTTGGTTCAAGGATTGATTTTGGGAGTGACGAGATTTGGAGCGGGAGGCTCCGTTATTGTGAGTATTGTGCCTGTTGGTCATAATGTAGGTGTTCACAGAGATTGCGATTGTGGGGTTTGATTCTCACACACGGTGTCAAACTATTGCGTGCTAGAAAACCAATTGTGGTAGGATAAAACTTTACGCCTTAGCTTTGTTGAGAAATTCAACATACACACATATATATTTATCAAGAAACTCGAGATTTTTTGAAAAATCCCATAAGAGGGGAAAAACTATGGGGCTAACATTTTTCATTATATATCTACTTTGGAATACAAAATTTAAGTTTTTTCTGATAACGAGATTACAGAATTGTATGTGAGAAAACCTGACAATGGGAATCCCAGAATTAGATACCAATAGCTATGCGGCGGTAGTTAGGTTGTAATAGTTGTTGGCGCGATGATGAGTATCGGGGTTAGTGATGATCCGTGGTGTAGTGGTGGTGATGGCGCGAGCGGAGTAGTTGGTGATGGTGGTCAACGACGATAACCGGTGGCGGTGATTGGCGTCATGACCCGTGGCGGTAGTCGATGACCGTCGACGACCGTCGCGATTATGCTTGGAGGATCTTCAAGCCTCAGAGCTCTCTGTTCTCTTTAGCTTTTTTGGTCCCCCTCATGTGAAGAATGAGGGCTATTTATAGATTAGAGGAATGACGTTTCTGTAAATATGTGCAAAATCCAAATCACTCAATCGGACGGCTCGAAATGATTCATTTGATTATCTGATGTATTTTAAGTATTTAAATGTTCAAATGAAGTCAGAATTAAGAGATCTTGGGCTTGTTAGATCCTGCTCGTCAAGACGCTCGATTTGATTATAAACACTTAATATTTAATAACTATTTAGAGATTCAATTGATATCCCAAAGTTTCCAATGATATTTTAAATGTGTGACCTGGGTTAATTTCGACTTAGGATTAAATTAGTTTCAGTCGAGATTCGTGCTTTAACTAGTAGAATTTTCAGTGACATATCAATTAAAATTTATAATAAAAGTTTAACCCATATTTTTTATTTTTTATAAATTTTTTAATAATTTGATTATAATATATGTATATATATAAGTTTTAGAGTTAAAAAAATAAAATAAAAAAATAAAATAAAATAGAGAGGATAATTAATTTATAAATATATATATGTTGAATGATAGATTTGTAGAAAATTCTAAATTGAATAATACAAATTTATCCTAGCTAAAAATCATATAAAAATGTCTAGAGTCAAAATTTTAAATTAAAAAAAAAAAAAACAATTTAGGTGATATTTTCCTTAGAAAAGCGAAAAAATTGTTGCACGAGTAAGCTTAAAAGCAGCGCCGCGCACCCGATTTTGGTGCCGATGTTCGGAGAAACTCGTTTGTGTTTATGCTCGATGCCATTTTGGTGCCGAGATCCGGAGAGAGTCGTTTGTTTTTAGCTCGAAATCGATCAGATCGAAGTAGATCACTGCGAGCGAGTGAGGGAGACAGTGAGGGAGGCCATCGGATTGGGAGATATCGGTGGAGATGAGGAAGAAACTCGGGACTCGGTTCCCTGCGGTAAGATCTCTCTTCGATCCTTTCTTTACGATCATGCTCTTAAATCGATGGGTTAGAGAGGCAGGGTAGAAGTAGGAATCTATGGAAACGAGAGGATCTGTAGTCCCTAGGGTTTAATATTTAGGTTTTTTTTAATGGAATCTGTTTGTTTTAGCTGATCAGCCGGGGTTTCTTAATTCGGTTATTTTGAGCTGCTTATTTGTGTTTTGATGTGCTGGTTTTTATTTATTTTTATATTATTTGATCACGCAGTATTTAGTTAAGAAATTTGGTTTTTTCGCCTATTACATTTGTTCACTCTATTTGAGTGTTGGGAGAGGATTTGTGCTTGCATGATTGATTAGCGTAGCCTGCTTTGTTGATTGGTTGGGTTAGATGGATATGGCTTGTTGACTGTCTGCTCTAAAAAAAGTAGTGTTGGCCGCCAAAACGGAAGTGTTTAGGTTAGGAGTTGGTCATCTTTAAATTAAAAGCTAGCTCTTAGAACAGTAATAAACCCCAAAACAATCTCATAAGTAAGATTATCTCGCCACAATTGCATGCACCTTTGAAGTCATTGGTTTCATAGTAGCCCTAGCCATCGTGAGGTGTATTGATGAGGATTTGAGAGATCTGCCTTCTTAACACTAGAAGTGAGGTCCCACATATTTAGTTGCAGGTCTATAGTGCAGGCATCTTGAAAAGAAAATAATGGAAAATTATGTTAAGGATTGCGAATACCTTTTTGGTATGCACATGCCTTGAGGCACGATTTCCAAGCTCTGACATATAGCATGGGACTTCCATGTGATTTGAGAATCATCTACAACTCTAGATGTGATTCCCAATCCTTCATCATACTCTAATTTGCAAATTACAAGGTAGAACCTCAATCATCTAATTCTAAAAGGAGCATTCTAGTGAATATTCAACCTCGTGTAGTGCTCCTTAGGTCCCATAAAGTGTGAGTAGTAATACTCTTCATGATAAATGTGGAGCCAATGATAACAATTGTCACACTTGACTCAGTAAGGTGGCAAAACTTGAATATTCTCTATGACTTCTCTTTAAAACGAGCGCTCTAAGCTTTCAATGTCTCGAAAAGCTTAGCATCATGCAATCTCTCTAGACTAGATGGCACATAAATCAAATACCAATTAGATATTTATGAAAAGGGTTAACCTCTATTTTTTTTTTCTATTAATACAAAATAAGTGAAATATATAATTAATCAAATATATAAAAGTATAGGTGATAAGAGCTACGTTCACTATGATAAGCTATAAAATGAGTGATCCAGTATATATATATATATATATATATATATATATATATATATATAGGGCATGAGTTATTCATCTAGTCAAATTTTCTAGCTTATTCATGAAATAAATAGCTCAAATACAAACTCGTACTATTAATTGTGGTGTTATACATAACAAACACAATTAGCAACTTCTGCTTGACTTAGCGACTCATTTAAACATAGATCTATCAAAAATCTATACCTAGACTTAATAAAATATAAAAATATATCAAATCTGAATGAGAACATTCCATTGAATTTGATTAGATCATATATAGTAAAACAATCATGAATTTGTCAACCCTTTATTACTCGAACAAATCTAATCATATGCGAGACCAAATGTATTGAATTGTATCTAATAAGATAACACTTTGTACTCTTTTGACCAAATTCGATAAGAATGTACCTCAATTAACTTTGAAAAATCATTTTCAACTTTGTATTTTTATCTCGAGCCAATAAATAGAACCTAAAATTTATGCTTTAAGATAAAAGCTCATTGAGTTGAACCATCAGATAAGTTTTATTAACGTAGCTGATGCAAAACATATTTGATGTATAAAAAATAGATGAAAAAAATGAATTATATTACTCTTATTAAATTTTAATCATAATGATTTTTAAAATGATTGCATTTTCTTTAAAATAATATAATGTATTAAAAAGTTAATTAAAATTTATATTATACTTATTTTAAAATAAATTGAAGAGGCTTTTACATACACTGTCACCATATTCTACTATATTTACAAATCAATCACATTTAATCATAGTTTTTTAAATTGGCAATCAAATATTAAAATTTATAACAAAAGCTCAACTAATATTTTTTATTTTTATAAAATTCTCAATAATTTGATCATGGCACATTTATATGAGTTGGAGAGTTCAAAAAAAAAAAGAGAGAAGATAATTAAATTATAAATATATATATTTTGGGTGATAGATTTGTAAAAATCCCTAAATTGAGTAATTCAAATTTATCCTAACTAAAAATCCTATCATATTGTCTAGAGTCAAATTTTTAGATTAAAAAAAATCAATTTAGGTTATATTTTTCTTAGAAAAGCAAAAAAACATTGGATGAGTAAGCTTGAAAGCAGCGTGCACCCGATTTTGGTGCTGAGGTTTGGAGAAACTCGTTTGTGTTTATGCGTGATCCCATTTTGGGGTCGAGATTTGGAGAGACTTGTTTGTTTTTAGCTCAAAATCGATCAGATCGAAATAGATCACTGGGAGTGAGTGAGGGAGACAATGAGGGAGGCCATCGGATTGGGAGATATCGGTGGAGATGAGGAAGGAACTCGGGACTTGGTTCCCCGCGGTAAGATCTCTCTGCGATCCTTTCTTTCCGATCATGCTATTAAATCGATGAGCTAGAGAGGAAGGGTAAAAGTAGGAATCTATGGAAACGAGAGGATCTATAGTCCCTAGGGTTTAAGATTTAGTTTTTTTTTTTTGGAATCTGTTTGTTTTAGCTGATCAACTGGGGTTTCTTAATTCGGTTATTTTGAGCTGCTTATTTGTGTTTTGATGTGTTGGTTTTTTTCTCTATATTATTTGATCATGCAATATTTAGTTAAGAAATTCGGTTTTTTCACCTATTAGGTTTGTTCACTCTATTTGAGTGTTGGGAGAGGATTTGTGGTTGTATGATGGATTAGCTTAGCCTACTTTGTTGATTGGTTGGGTTAGATGGATATGGCTTGTTGATTGTCTGCTCTAAAAAAATTAGTGTTGGTCGCCAAAATGGAAGTGTTTAGGTTAGGAGTTGATCATCTTTAAATTAAAAGCTAGCTCTTGTATTAGTTATTCAGTCTAGTGGATATATATTGAGATAATGATTTAAGCATGTTCCATTGTTAGTAAAAGTGGACATATGTTGAGATAATGATTTAAGCATGTTCTATTGTTAGTAAATATTATGAACGTTTGATCATCTAAGCTAGCGTTGCTGGCTCCTTCTACGGGCTGGTTTGATCCTAATTAATAGGTGCTGTGCAAGTTAATTTTACTAATATGGTTGACACAAACATTATTCTAGAAAATTGGATCATTATTCACCTCGTTTTACACTTTTTTTCATTTTTTAGTATTTACCATCTTCATCCTCTAACACAAATAATTGCTTGTACAGTTTTACACTCAATAAAAATATTCCAAGGAGTATGCATGGAAATAAAAAAACTTTTCACAAAGAATAGCTGGACTTGCCAATTAATATGTTGTCATGAGAACACCAAAACTCAATTGCAAATACATCACTAGGAGCGACTACAAGCCGTCAAAAACAAGTACATATGAGAGAAAATAAATGAATAAAAGGAAACTAATATTTTCATGTTTCGAGCAAGCAAACTTAGGTTCATGAGAGAGAAGAGAGTATCTAATCTACTATCAAAGAAACCAGAAAAGTGTACATAATGAAATAATTCTCTCAAACCCTTCCTAATTCTAAAGTACACTTAACTCTTAGATCAAAAATAAACTCCAAAACAATCTCATAAATAAGATTATCTCACCACAATTGCATGCACCTTTGAAATCATTGGTTTCATAGTAGTCCTAGCCATCGTGAGGTGTATTGATGAGAATTTGAGAGATCTGCCTTGCTAACACTAGAAGTGAGGTCCCACATATTTAGTTGCAGGTCTTTAGTGCAGGCATCTTGAGAAGAAAATAATGGAAAATTATGTAAGGATTGTGAATACCTTTTTGGTATGCACATGCCTTGAGGCATGATTTCCAAGCTCATACATATAGCATGGGACTTCCATGTGATTTGAGAATCATCTACAACTTTAGATGTGATTTCCAATCCTTCATCATATTTTAATTTGCAAATTACAAGGTAGACCTCAATCATCTAATTCTAATAGGAGCATTATAGTGAATATTCAACCTCGCTCTTTTGGTCCCATAAAGTGTGAGTAATAATACTGTTCATGATAAATATGGAGCCAATGATAACAATTGTCACACTTGGCTAAGTAGGGTGGCAAAACTTGAATATTCTCTATGACTTCTCTTTAAAACGAGCGTTCGAAGCTTTCAATGTTTCGAAAAGTTTAGCATCATGCAATCTCTCTAGACTAGATGGCACATAAATCAAATACCAATTAGATACCCATAAAACACAATTGTTGCTTGCTGAAGTGGATCTATTGAACTAAAAAATGCATTTACCATTGAATTTTTATACCTCTAAATGTTTGTCTATTTATTCTGAATGTTGCAATAGTATGATCTAACATGAGTACGAACAATGCAATACAAACATGATATATTTGATATTCTTCAAAATGTGATGCTCCATTATAAGTGCTGATAAAATTAATTTAGCTTCCAAAGTTGCACCATGTGACATTGAGTTTCCTGATACTTTTGACTTTCATTACAATTATAAAATCCTTGGAAATCCTTAGCATTACCAAAATACATGTAGCCTGTATCTCTCAAAAATACTCCATAATATAAGATTCATCCTCAAATTTGTTACATGTCTAACTCTAGCCACAGTTCTTATCATCACATCATTTATTCTCAAACATGTAAGTGTCAAGACCAATAGTTCTTCATGTTACCTTATTTTCCATAATAAAATCATCACATGATTCATAATTAGAAATCAACGCCTTAATACATAATATGAACTTACTGACCCAGAATCTAATATGAAAGTAGTCATATGATGTACATCACCACAATATATTTTAGAACAATTTTTTTGTATTTACGTGTGTCGACCTGCATGTTATTCATCCATTAATGATTGACAATCTCTCTTGATGTATTATTACTTGTTTCAATAGAAAAAGGTGTTATTCCTATCCATAGAATTGTTCTTAGAGGTTGACTATTTCACCAATGGTTTCCCTCTAATGATCAATCCCTCATCTTACCTTTCTTAATGACATCTTGAAGCTTAAACTTTTCTTTTTTGACAAAGCAAATCTAAACTTATCCTCTTTTGATATCAGTTTGTTATAAGATTTTTAAAGCACAAGGATTTTAGCGTAAGCCACAATTGTGTGGTTGTTCCTTCCAAGACCTTTTGTCAATTCTTTGTTTGCGAAACTCATCTTTTCGATTTAAAATTAATGATGGTATCAAAACTCAATTGTAGAAACATCACCGTAAGTGAGAAGAATGCACCACAATCAAGAAAAGATCAAACAATTTAGAGGATATTAAGATACGTGATTCAACTTCATCGAAGCCTTCGTTTATGAGAGATGTGCACAAATAAAAGAACTCTGGTCAACTATTTCCAAATCCAATATCACACATGCTCAAAATAAAAAGCCAAGAACAGTCTCATAAACATGGTTTCTTCACTACATATTCATCTCCTGCGTGCGCCGTTGAAAGCTTCGATCTTTAATCATTAGCAACTAAAAGGTTATGTGAATGAGGATTTGAGAGGGCTCTACTTTTCTAACATTGTAAGGGAGATCCTATATTTTTATGTATAACTGCAAGTATCAAGGGAAAACATCTCAAGAAGAGAAGCATGAAAAACCAGATAGGAATTGCAAATCTCAATCCCCTATATATGTATGATTTCCAAGGCCAAATATTGATTTTAAGGCCTTAACGTGAATGGATAATTCATGTATCTCTAAGATTGATTGCTGAGGTTCCATCATGTTTGTGGGTTATGTGGTTGAATTCCAATCATCTGATTCTAATAAGAATATTCTGTGAATGTTAGATTTTATGCAATCCTCCTTAGATCTCATGAAATGCGAGCACATTGATTGTAATTATTATTTCATCAACTATAACTGAGTAGTAGCTTAGGAGGCATTACCCTTAGCGTTCCCAGGAGTGGTTTACTTATTTAATTTTTTAAGGGTTTGATTTGTTGAATCCCTAGAAATAAGGTTTGAGCCTTTAATAATTTTTTGTATGTTTGTAGTTGTTGTGTACAACTGCTTGTATGGAAATATTTGGTTCTCTAAGAAGTTTGAAAGCTAGTTCTCTTTTTTTCATCATTTATCCTACATATTGCTAATGTTGATTTTTGTGTTTTAATGATATTATTTGATTGTTATTATATGAGACTAGTATTGCAATTATGTCACTATGACTTCAAAATTTTTTCCCTAATTTTTTTTGTCATGTTCAGTCACGAATAAAGAAGATAATGCAAGCAGATGAAGATGTTGGCAAGATCGCATTACCTGTCCCCATTTTAGTTTGTAAGTTACAAAATGAATTTGTTACAAAGAAGTTCATGTTGCGTACCTGTGACAGGTCCTGTTAACTCAGTTGTTAGATATAACTGATGATGCAGTTTTCCTGCTTTTCATTTGGAAATCTACATTCTCCATATTACTTTACTGTAGCTAATATTAATTTCTAATGCCGATTGAGATTTAGTTGATTAATCGTAGATTGTCCAGTTTATATATAACATTTATGTTATGCACACGCGCAGCTTTGAAATTACTATTGAAACGTGATTTTACTATAAACTAGTTCAATTTTCTTTTTCATGCATTTTGATGGAGGTGATTTTAACATGTTATATTGTTTATTTAAAAAGCATATTTTTCCGAAACGTTATATTCGTTTGAACTTTTTATAAAATGATACATACGGGCATAATATGAATTTTTTTACTAGTAAAAGATGAATATCATAATTGTGGTTGAATCCTCTTGTTGATTTCTAGAGAATTGTGCCAGTAATCCTTATCATTTCTTGAATTTTATTGAATGTTATCTTACTGATTTAGGCTTCATTTCATTGTGCCGTGTTGTAAGAAATAAAGACGCTGCTTCTTACCTGAAAGGATGAGGTTTAAGAGGGGTTTGAGCTAGCTAGCAATTTTTTGCTATGAACTATCTGGAGCAATCAAAATCTTGCTGTGATTGCTTCATGGAAAGCAAAAGCAAAAGATTACCAAAACCAAATATAATAAAATTATAAAGGAATCACATAATGAATTTGAACTAGAAATAGATGAGGGTGAAATCAGTTGACTAAAATTTGTAGGACTTGTAGTGTAAAGTAAGAAGGTAATTGCTATAACTGTTAAGATCTTGAGATTATTGGTTTTAAATGCACGATCAATATCATCCATCTCCCTTAGGGCTATCAAAAAAGTTTGTTGTTTGTGAGCAGTGGCTCATTTATTTAAGCAAGCAAAGCAGACAAACAAATATTTTAGCTTATAATAGCGATGAAACAGATTCTTGTTGATGTTTGTCTCAATTTAGAAAAATAAAAATATATATATATATATATATATAAAATGGTTGCAAGCATGACTTAGTAGCTGGAGCTTTTGCCATTCAAAATATTGACTTAGGTTCAAATCCTCACTTCTCCATATTTTTCAGATTATTATTTTTCAAGCTATTTCAAGTTTATTGAGTACAATTCATTTGAGCAAACACTAAAATTTAAAACCATTTTGAACATAGGCAGAATCTGACATAATTTCGAACTAACAAAGATTTGGTTTGCTCAAACGCAGCTCATTTACACCCCTACTCTCCCTCAACAATGGTAACACTAGTGGCATACTCTATTGCATGCCACTCTTTGATCATCCAGCTTCGTAAGTGTCCAAGATGGAGAGCTCCAATTGCATGAAAAGTATTTAAATTTTTTGCAGCATAGAGCCCTGCAGGTCACTTGGGAGTTTGATACATGAATTATTAATAATATACAGAGATATTGGCAATGTTGAAGAAAGTGAAATTTTTAGTGAGCTTGGTTTGATATTTGATTTTTCTTTATACTTACACTGGAAATATGGTTAAATCATTATCAAAGATGTGGAAACTTCGTCCTTGACCTTTCATTTTTTGGGTGAAAGTAATGAATGTCATTTAAAGATTGTAGAAGTTGGTAATCTTTATAAGAATTTAAAGGGAACAATCTCTCTCTCTCTCTCTCTCTCTCTCTATGCCGACGATCAAATTATTACTAGTATTTTTAAAGTGTAATGTATAATGCGATGTACAAGGGTTCTTTTTTCTTTGGTGCGCAAAATGAAGCAGTGGTTTTATTAATTAGAGTGATCATCATTTGCCTATATGCATTCATGTATGCGCATGTATGCTGGATGCATGCATGTACCACATCAAGTAATAATGAAGTGATGAAAAAAATACTGGCAAATCAAGAATACTTATGAGATTGAGAGATCCATTAGAGACCAATAGGGGAGGCAATGTGAAGCAAGAACAAGTGAAGATGAGGCACCATGAAACATGTAGAGGATGCAGTAAGAGGCATTCTTAAGTAGTTTTTGAGAAAGAAGCCACTACCACTAATCGTGAGAACTAGTGACAAGTATGTAAGAAAACTAGCGGATGAGGGAATGCAAAGAAGAGAACCATTGAGAAGTGATTAATTCTAGTGAGAGAGAATAGAGAACTAATAAAATAACAACCAGCAACTATGAGAATCAACTAGGAGAAGAAGCGAGCCTTCTTGCTATAGTTATTGCGGAATATGTTGAACTAATTCATGAAATTGATTCAAGATTTCATTTTGAGCTAGAGATTAGTGCACAATGCTTACATCACTCTACAGAGGAACATGATGAACGTGCTTTATGGTTTGCTCGTGCATCATAAATAAGAGATATGCATGACCAATTCATCTCTTGGCTTGGATCCTAAAGCAAGCTTAATAACATTGGTTATTATCACATAATGTATCTCATAAATGATCACAAACAACAAAACTCTTTTGAAAATTAACGCAACAAATGCCGATTAACTAAGAATATCCAATTGCAGATAGCTTACTTTTTCAGTCCCTGATTTCAGAAGTCAATATTGAGAATTGCTATTTCTCTCTCTCTCTCTTTTTTTTTTTTTTGTAAAAATGGGCTCCATTTCTTGTTGATTATACTCCTCTCGCACTGCCAACCAAATTGGAATCCCTATTCGGATTCTAATTGAAGGCAATGTGCATCACAATTATTTTTTTGAACTTCTTATTTGATACAAATCAGAAAATTTTTCCAATGTTCTCATTTATCCACGTTCCTAACATTTTTCTGAGTTCACTTCTTGTGCAATTAAGTAATCTTTTAAGTCAGTTAAAGATTAAGTTTGCTAATCTAATTACATTAATCCTTAATCTGATACTTCTTAAAGTTCTTGGATAGAGATTTTCTGACATGACTTCAAGGCAAACTGGGTTCTTGAAAATAATTAGATGCCCTTAATTCTCTCTGCCTTTACTCTCAGTTGATAGGATTACTTGAGTCATAGCCAAGTACATCTCTTGTAAAGAGAGGAAGAAGAGCATACAATGAATCCATTTGGAAGAAAATTTCTTGAAAGCCCACTTTAAGAGAAATGATTTTTGGGACTTCAAAATATCAATTTGTTTATTAGAGATTATAAATTCCAATCATGCTTCAGGCCTGTTATGGCCGGCCCCTCCAATAGGAGTGGATGAGTGTTGCGGTTATAAGTAGATGTCCCTTCCTATGTATGAAGACATTTACAGAAGGATGTACCTTGGTGTATACTTTTTGTTGATGATATTCTTCCTGTTGATACAACTAGAGTGGGAGTTCAAGAGAAATTTGAGTTATGGAGGTTAACCTTAGAATCTAAAGGCTTTCGTTTCAGTAGATCTAAAATCGAATATATAGCGTGCAATTTTAGTTGTGAAAGAACTAGTGGTGGGGTTGTGAGATTGAGCGATCAAGTGATTATAAAGAGCGAACATTTTAGATATCTCGGGTCGATAGTTCAAAATGATGGCGAGATAAATGGAGATGTTATTAGTAGAATTCAAGTTGGATGGTTGAAGTGGAGGATTGCATCTAGCTTGTTGTGTGATAGAAAATAAACGCTTAGATTTAAGCAAAAATTTTATAAGATGGTCTTAAGACCTACAATGATTTATGGAGCATAATATTTACCAATAGAAGAGAAGCATAAAATTAAGTTAATTGTTGCAGAGATGAGGATGCTTAGGTGGATGAGTGGCTTTACATTTAGAGACAAAATGCGAAATGAATATATACATGAAAAGGTTGGAGCAACTCCAGTGGCAGATATGATTCGGGAGAGTCGCTTTTGATAGTTTGGTCACATAATGTCTTCCATCTAATGACTTGGTTAAAAGAGTTGGTGTATTAGATTTAATTTATGTGAAGAAAGGTAGAGGTAGACCTAAGAAGATTTGATTTTATAGCATAAAAAATGATCTTATTTTATCAGAATTAAATGAGAATTTGACACTTAAGAGGGTGCAATGATGAAGAAGGATTCTTATAGCCAACCCTACATAGTGGGATAAAGGCTTGTTGTTATTGTTATTGCTTGCCCTGGAAATTTCATATGATTTATTGTTTCACAATAGATAGGGTATAGACAACTAAACTAGTTGTGTTGTCTGTTTAACAGTGAGCATGTGCAGCTTTAACTGATAATATTTTTGACTCTCTATATAGCATTAATTGCAGAAGTTCAATCTTCTTATAGTTATATGTTGGATGTTTCAATCTGACACCTTTTGTGATTGGATTATTTACACGTAGCTGCTATTTTTTTTTTAATATTTTACATATATTGTCTACTTGCAGCAAAAGCCCTCGAGTTATTTCTTCAAGACCTATGCGATAGGGCTTATGAAGTGACTATACAGAAAGGCGCAAAAACATTAAATTCTTTGCACCTGTAAGTTGACTGGTTGAATACTTCGTGTTTACATTTGCTGCAGAAGCCATTTTTTTTAGTATTGTTTTTTTTGCCTGTTTTTATTAAAATAATTATTTTAGTTATTTTTATATTGTTACTCGTCTACTTTTTATTATCTTATATTTAGTAGGTGTTATTCTCACCATATTTCTAGATTAATCTCTCTCCTTTTTTTTTTAACCACAGGCCCATTTTAATATTATCATTTATACCAACCTTAACTTGACTATTAATGTCTTGTTTATTGCTAAACACTCCAATCCGTATAGAATAGTAGGTGCAATTGTAGTTTTAGGAATTTAGAAGTCTTAATGACACTCACACCATATTAATAAATTAATGAAGGAATTTCTCAACTACGTTAACTCCTAAAATTTATTTTTTATCTTTTATTTTTTCTATAGAATAAATCCATGGATGATAGGGTGTCAAATGTGATACTTATGCATGCTTACTCCTATTTCACTAAGCCTTATGATGGTCTACCTAGTGGCTCGTTTAGGCCCATTTAATATCATAATATATTTCTCTACCAAAACTTTCGTAGGAATTCACTTGATTTTTTTTAGGTGAATCAAAACAATGCAAATCTAGTTGAGTTTCAAGTGATAATGTAAGCTCAAAAATATAATTTGAGCTAAATGAAAATTAATGATTTCTTCATAGATTTGATGCAAAAATATGAGCCATAACTTAGGTGATCAATTAGTAAGGATTTAGTTACCTTTTTAAAAAGTTATGCGTTCAAACCATAATTTTGAGTTGATTGGTGGCAGCCAATGCAGGCTTCAGTGTGTGCCTTTCTCAGCATTCCAAGAAAAAAAGTGTTGAGTCATGTATCATTATGATTGTCAGCTTTCCAACTATGCTGGAATCAAGTGATATATATGATCATTGAAAGTGGTATAAATGATTAAATGATGATGTCATATTACTAGCAATGTTTTATACAAGTGATAATCATACAACTTAGATATTCAGGCTTTGAAATCAAAGAGTTCTTTTACAACAACAAGCCTTTATCCCACTATGTGGGGTCTGCAAAGAGTTCTTTTGTGCCCAAAAAAAAAAAAAAAAAAAAGAAGGAAAAGAGTAAGCATATCTTGGCCTAATTTTCATTATGATAGTCTTATATATTACATATATCAATTTTCTATGAAATTTATACCGTTTTTTATATATAAGTATCTTAATATTTTTATTGTTTTGTCATACATTTTACAACTATTGTCATTATTTTTGAAATTTTTTGACTTACAAATCTTTTTAATGTTACTTTAAAGTCTAAAAAGAAGCCAGATTAGTGGAAAAAAAGTTTGTTGGTTCTTATATTTAAGAATAAAGGTGATGCACAAGAGTGTGCAAATTATAGAGGAATTAAGTTAATGTGTCATACATTAAAATTATGGGAGAGAGTAATTGAACATAGGTTACGATGTGATACAAAAGTTTCTCACAATCAGTTTTGTTTCATGTCAGGTAGATCTACTATGGATGCTATACATTTGTTATGAGGTTTGATGGAGAACTATAGAAAAAGTAAGGAGGATCTACATATGATATTTATTTGATTTAGAAAAAGTTTTTGATAAAGTTTCAAGAGATATTCTTTGGAGAGTTCTAGAATAGAAAGGAGTTAATATTGGTTATATTCAAGTCATTAAGGATATGCATACTAGAGCTGTTACTTGTGTCCAAACATAAGGAGGATTGATAAAATATTTTCCTATTTTAGTTGGATTACATCAAAGATCAGCTTTAAGCCCTTTATCTTTTTTGCTTTAGTTATGGATGTTCTTACTAGGCATTTACAGGAAGATGTACCTTGGTGTATGCTTTTTGCTAATGACATTCTTCTTGTTGATAAGATTAGAGAGGGAGTCCAAAAGAAACTTGAATTATGGAGGCCAACCTTAGAGTCTGAAGTTTTTCGTTTAAGTAGATCTAAAACTGAATATATGGAGTGTAATTTTAGTTGTGGAAGTTCTAGTAGTAGTATTGTGATATTAGGTGAACAAGTCATTAAAAAGAGTGAGCGTTTCAAATATTTAGGCTCTATTATTCAAAATGATGGTGAAATAGATGGAGATGTTATTAGTAGAATTCAAGTTGGATGGTTGAAGTGAAGGAATGTATCGGCCTTTATTGTGTGATAGAAAAGTTCAAACTTAAAAAGGAAAATTTTATAAGATGGTGGTAAGACACAACTTATAGTGCGAGAATGTTGGCCAATAAAAGAAAGCATAAGAGTTAAGTGTTAGAGATGAGGATGCTGGTGGATGAGTGGCTTTACTCTTAGAGATAAAATGTGAAATGAATATGCTGGAAAAAGTTGGAGTAGGTCTTATAAAATAGATGGTGGATGCCACTGGTGGAGAATGTTGTATAAGAGATGCATTTAACTAAGTTAAGTGTTAGAGATAAACGTGGATGAGTGGCTTTACCTTAGAGATAAAATGTGAAATGAGTATGTTAGAAAAAGGCTGAGTAGCTAGTGTGATAAGAGTCGAGGTCCTTAGATATACAATAAGATGAGTCCATGAATTAGAGATGATTATATTTGCCTATGTTAGAAAGGTAAAGGTAGACCAAGACTTGGGTTAAGATGTATAAAATAATGACATTAGTATTTGAATTAAATGAGAATTTGACAATACATGGACGAAGGATTTATATAGCCGACCCCAATTAGTGGGATAAAGGCTTGTTGTTGTTGTTGTAAATTGAAGTCATGTAATTTTATGCAATTATGTATTCATGCATATAATAAAAATCTGTGTCTTAACACTTGCTTGCATTTATGTATTCATGCATGTTAGGAAATTACTGGACTTAATTTATGAATATAAACTTATTTTACAAACATTGCAAAGTTATATAAGCTTTATCATACATGACAATCATGTTTCTTTGATGAACCTCTTCTTTTAAATTGAGATTATTTTGAACCATTTTATAGCTTATATATTATGCATGTTTGTTATCACCAAATTATGATTTTCTCCTACCTTTTATGCATTTCTTCGAACCTATTGCTTGAAGATCAAATGAATTTATTTATGCTAAGATCTATGATACATATATATTTTTTCTGTACTTTACAGAAAACAATGTGTGAAGATGTATAGTGCATTTGATTTCCTAACTGATGTTGTCAACAAAGTACCAAACCTTGGTGGAGCAGAATCTGTTGGTGATGAGAAGGGAATATCACGGAGAAGGTGAGTTATCCCTACTCTTATTTAGCAGTGCAACGAGTCGATCCCAGTTCGAGTCACCTTTGACGAGTTTTAATTTGGTTAATTAATTGAATTTGAGCTTGATCTCAAATTTTATTTTACAAGTTTGAGATAGCTCACAAGCCGACTCATTTAGTATGAAAGAGATTAAATAATTTTGATTCAAATAATTATTATAATAAAATAATAAATCTAAAAAAAATTAGAAGAACAATAATAAGAAATTACTTGGTATAATAAGATGAGATATTATAAGTATATTTTATATTTAAATTATTAAATTTTAATATATTATAAGTATATTTTATATTAATATTTATTAAATGAGCTTGCTTGACGAGTTAAAGAGCCGAGTCGAGGTTGGCATGAGCTTGGCTTGTTAGCTCATCAAATTTTGGCTCACAAACCACTTTTCGAGATGAGCCCAAGCCGAGTTGGCTTGACTCACTCGCACCCCTAGTCTCATTGATTTTGATTACTAATATTTCTCTAAAATGTTTGTAACTGATGAGATAAATTTATCTTGCAGAAAAGCTTTAGTGCATGATGGTGATATATCAGTAGAAGGTTTAAGGTCTGCCAAGATGGTAAGCTGCTTTCTAGCTTTTTAAGATTTGGTTTTCCAGAAGAAATAATTAAGATCTCCAATCTTGGTTCATATTCAGCAAAACTTTAAACTAGGAGTGGCTTGTGATTAAGTGACTAATAAATATTAAAATAAATTTATTTACTTGGTTTAAAGTTATTATGCAATTATGTTTTGTTTATTAATAGTGTGCCTTAAAACTCTATAATGTGAACAATGTATGAGAGAAATTGGAGTGTGTTTAAGGGGTTGTTTGGTTAGCTCTCTTCAAAATACATGCAATCTAGAAATATATAGTAATTCTAATACTTGCACTTTTAAAAAAATATTGGAGCTTGATTTAATGCAAAATAAATGCATTGAAAATTTTTTTTATTGTGTATTTTTTTTGTTAGAGTGCATTTCAAATACTCGCTTTTTTTTGTCTTTTATCTCTAAATTCGAGAATGAAGATGAGGGAAGCAACAAATATTAGAGGGGGGAGGAAGACGAGGATTGGTTTAAGCATGAGATTTGGAGTTCAATCTATTCAAGAAAGATTTCTAAATGCATGTGGAAAATAAAGAGTTTAGAGTATTTTAAATTGCTAGAACTTTATTATGCACTTTTGGTTCAACCCAAACCCTAACAAAAAAGAAGAAGAAGAAGATTTACATACATAGCACACAATTCTTATATATTTTACACATCTAACCCCTAAAATTAAATTTTTTAGATTTCAAACACTTTATTTATGCATGAAAATGTGTGTTCATTTTATAATAATGATATTTTTGATGTGATGTTAAAGATTTGAATGTTATACATATAAATATCAATATTTACTGATTAAATTAGTAAATATATTAGAATTATATTGTGTGTATGTAAATGCCCCAATAATAATAAAAAAGAAATCAAATGCATTCCTAATACATCCAATCAAACTCTCCCTAAGCCTCCATCGTTCTTCGATCTAACAATGCTTTGTGTCAGGCGATGAGGAGCATGAATGAGAGGAGCATGAACGAGAGCCTTCGAGGTCGTGCGAGAGGCCGGGGGAGAGGCCGAGGCCGAGGCCGGCCGCCTTTAAACCGTACGATCGAGAAGGAGTCATCCTACATGAAATTCGAGGACGAAATCGAACTATCGCCGGAACACGACGATCTTCTTGATAACCCTAACAATGCCACAGAGATAGAGACAGAGACAAAGGAGGAAGAGAAGGCGAAGGAAAACATGAATCCATCAACCGATTTAAAGATCACAAACACACAAGGTTTGGCTCCAAAAACAGCAGAGGCCAAGCAAGAAGATTACTCTGCTTGGCCCTCACTGCCCGATGGAGTTATTAGAGATATTGGGATAGAGCCATCAAATCTTGTAAACTTGAATATCCAAATAGATGAGGATGAGGACTATGATAATGAAGATTGATTGTAGTTGTGAGACTTTGTTTTTCTGATTGAAAATGTTCTCTGTAATTATTTTGTGGAAATTAAGTTTGTAGGAATAGAAAATTAGCTTTTTAGTGCCATTTTATTATGTTTTTAGATTATGCTGCTTATCTTTTTTTTTCATTTCACTGTTTATAACATGGGCTTAGGGTGATAGTATTCTTTTTATTTATTTATTTTAAAATTATTGTTAAAGATGATTTTGTAATTTGTGATTTACTCTAAACACTTGTAAATTGAACTTTGGCTTTGATTATTTTAAAATATTTATGATGCAAAAGTTATATTAAATCTTATCAATGCGGTGATTGATAGAAAGTTGAAATTTTTTTTTGTTAACATAAAAAAATTTATAATATTTTTTATTATTTTTTAGATCAATTTCTTTAATTATAAGATTTATATCTTCACTATTATTTTTTCTTTTTTCAAACAGTTGTAACAATCCAAAACACTTTAAAAGCGTGCACAAATAATTTTAAAATTTATAAACAATTTTGTTTTATATTTATAAAATTAACACACCTTTACCAAAAATTATATTATCAATGAGATTTTAGTAAATTCAAATTTATGTGCAATTGCATAATCATACTATATAATTGAATAAGGTCTTATTTATATTTACCTCGTTAATAAATAAGCTTATAAAAAATTATTCAAACTCGATCTCTTTCGAGCGAACAATAAATGATTTCTTAAATAACTCTAAACCCTAAATCAGGACTCTGTCTTGATCAGTTGTCTGACAGCATTTGCAACATCCCTGACATGCAGATCTTGGCATCCTGCATTAACAAAATATATAAATTTTGAATAAATAATTATAATCAGGTAATAAAGAGTAGTAAAATAATTAAAATCAGATAAAAAAAGACTAATAAATCTGAAGCAAAAATAAATAAGTAAATAAATAAACCTAATTGATTGAGAGATTCTTCCAGTTGAAAAAGGTAATCTCTGTTTTGTCCAGATGGTCCCTCTGCTTGAATAATTTGTCTGCATCCATTCAGAAAAAAAATTCATTTTTATGCCTCAGAAATAAATTGAGAACATTAAGAGACTGTTTGAAATCACTTTTATATTTTATTTCTATTTTGATTTTGAAATAAAATATTTTCAAGAACATTCAAAACATTTAAATATGATTTGTTTTCAACAATATAGATAAATAAAAACACTTAACAATACAATAAACAAATAAATTTAAAAAAAAAGGACATTTACATAAATACATAGCACACAATTCTTATATATATACTTATCTAGCACTTAAACTTTATTATTTACATACACAACATCTAAATTTATAATATTACATCAAAAAAATAGCACATTTATTAATTTTTTAAAGAGAAATGCACTATTTTAAGTATAGAAAAAATGTCATATCTATAAATATCAAAATTAAGTATTAGATATATAAATGCATAAAAATTGTGCACTATGTAAATTTTTTTATAAAAATAAAAATAAAAAACACTAAATAAAATTGATCCCCCTAAGTTGGTAAGGTAGAATCACATTACTTGGCTATATCTTCAATTGGTGCTGGCCCCAAATAGTTGTTGTTGGCCTTTGTATCTGGTGAAGCTACATATCTGTATTGTTGTTGGCCAATAAAAGAAAAGCATAAATTTAAGTATTGCAAGTATGAGGATGCTCAAGTAGATGTCTGACTTTACACAAAGAGACAAAATGTGAAACGAATATATACGTGAAAATATTGGAATAGCTACAATGGCAGATGAGATTAGAGAGTCGTCTTAGATGATTCGATCACATATAAAATATTGGCCATCCAATGACCCAACTAGAAGAGTAGATGTATTAGATTTGACTTACATTAAAAAAGATTGAGGTAGATCTAAAAAGACTTGGTTATAAAGTATACAAAATGACTTTATTTTATTAGAATTGAATGAGATTTTGACACTTCATAAGACACAAGAAGAAAAAGATTCATATAGCTGACTCTACATAGTGGAATAAAGATTTATTGTTTCAAAACAATTTTTTTCAAGAGTATGTTTGAGATGACTACAAATGCTTGTAAAAAGAGTTGCAGAAACATCAGTATGAAAGCAAATTTTTTGAAATATACCAGATAAATTTGTTAAAAATGCTTTACAACATCAAAATTTATGAAAAGCAACTTCAAAGTTGTAGCTAAATAGAAATATAAGATATTATTAAAAAACAAAATTAAAAAAAGCTGCTTTGAATAAAATTTAAAAAACGATACTTTTATGCCAACTTACACCATAACTCCACTGACTGCTGGAGTTGGAGAGGATGGATCCTGAAACGGGTTATTTAGAGTGTAATTCAATTGAGTAAATATGATTAGATCTCAAATGGAGAAAGCGAAGATGATATAAAGAGTTCTGAAAATAATAATAATATTAACTTACAGTAAAAAAATCAGCATAAACCTTCTGGTCATATTGCTTTTCCCTCACTTCTAGATACTGCATCAGAAAGCAGAATATTTTCCACGCACAGATATGAGAAATGCAGGAGGAAGATAAAACCTTATTATTATCAACAATAAAAATAAAAAAAATAAAAAATAAAAAATAAAAGCCAAAGAGCTTGCTTAGCATCAATTTTATTTTGTATTTTTTGTTTTTGTTTTTATGTTATTTTAATAATATGTTTGTCTAATTTGTTTCTTAAGTGTTTTATTTTTTTTGTTTTTGAAAATAAATAATTTATTTTTAAAAATACTCAAAATAACTTTTAGATGTTTTTGAACATTTTAAAAATAACTATCACTATCAAATATATTTTATTTTGAAATAAAACATAAATAAAAAATAAAAAAATTGATCCCAAAGTACCCCTAAGAGTCTAATTGGAATCAAATTTTGTCTTATGCTTTTTTATATTATTTTTAAAAATATGTTTGTTTAATGTGTTTTTAAATATTTTTATTTTTTTATTTTTAAAAATAAATAACATTATTTTTAAAAACACTCAAAACTAATTTTAGATATTTTGTGCATTTTTAAAAATAACTATCACCATCTTACCGTTAATGCAATATTCTCATCCTCTTCTCCACTAACTTTGTAAGCAACACCCCACTGGTAAAACAAGGGAGAAAAAAAAGTAAAATTTAGCTACTAAGTTCGGTAACAGAACCTTACAGTTTTATGCAAAACAGATTTAAAGGCTAAAACAAAAGCCAAGGCTGTAACATAAACATTCATGTGAATTCATATGGATCTAACAAAGGGGCATTAAACTTGTAATCTACTGTTGTAAAAATAAGCGATGGGATAAAATGAACTGCATCACTACCTATTGATGTCAATTAGTTAGGTTGATAAGGATCTTAAAAGTTATTATCAAAGTATTGAGTTTAAATCCTGTCTAAAACATGATAAAATCTCAAGTTACGAACTTGAATTGTCCCCCCTGAATTTGATAATTTCTCTTATATAAAGTATCAAATTAGTCATTTACTCCTATAAATTTTTTTTTTGTTTTTTATTTTTATCATAACATATAAATTTGTCCATCCTTAAAATTGATGTTGGTTCCGCACCTGTCGCCATCTTTCCATTGACCTTATATTCTTCACTTTTAACAATAGAAAAAAATAGAAAAAATAGAAATGATATGGTAGCAAATAAAAAAGTAGTTCGTCTTTTTCTCAAGTCTTTTTGCAAACTAAAAAATAGAAAAATAGCATTAACGAATAGCAATGATATGGTAGCAAGTGTTGTTCAACAATGAGTAAACAAATCTTCTGAAAATATCACAAATGGAATCGGACCCTACTGGTTTCTCAACGACCCTCAACGCGTGTGCTTACTCTTGTAATTAGCATTAACCTCCATTATTCTAACTCTCTTTAATGATTCCACAATCAACCTGAAAATCGATAGGTATGATGGTTCATTCCTTTCCAAGGAAGACGATACTTCAGATTCTTCCTCTTTTCTAACATTTAGAGGGGGCAAAGTAACAGTGATCCATTGTAATCTTTTAAGAAGAGCATAACCGACAAACTCACAAATTTTATGATAAAATGATTGAAAAAAAGTGTAAAGTTAAATTAGTTTGTAAGAAGATACATAAAGTTAAAGTTTTAAGTTCATAAAAGAAAGAGAATGAGTTTTATGTAGAGCATTGGAGAAGAAGAATATTAATACTAACATGTAAGGAAAAAAAGATTATATTGTGACAAAGGAAAGCAAAAATACGAGTCATACAATAAAGACACTAGTGAGTATAATGGAACATAGACAGAGGAAAAAAAGTTGGAGTTTAAGAATCAATTTAGTTTTGTACCATAAAGATCCGTTATAGAAAATATTTCTTTTTTTTTTTTTTTTTTTGCTGAGAGAATGATCAAAATAAAGAAATTAATAAAAGAGTATAGAAATCAAGGAAAAATCTTCATTTGACTTTGAAGGCATATCATGATGTTTCATAACAAGTTGATAACTAATATTTTCATTATGATTGCAAAGTATTTATCAAAGATTGTTGAAGTTATTAAAGATATATACAATGAAGCATCAAAGATATGTTGAAGTTATTAAAGATCTCTCCAAATGATGCTTGAAATCAGAGATCCAGAAATTAGCACACCTCTTTGGATGAAAAGAGTAGTTTAAGTTCGTGAAAATTTCAAAGAGGTAGATAGACCTACTCAGATTTCATTATTTTGAGGCTTTTTTAGATCTGGTTTTCAAGTTTCTATGCACAAACCCAAGTTAATTATCCTCCCAAATGAGAGCTTCGATTAAAGCTAGTTAATGAATCGTTAAATAATGAGTATATAATAGCAGTGAGTGGAGTTTAGGATTTATGAAATTTATTATTTTAATTTAAAACTTTTGTTTGGGGGAATGATGAATCTCATGGATTTAGTCATCACGGCCCGCTATTCGATTCTTAGTGAAGAGGTAGTCGATCCAACTTCGGCAATAATCCTTTGCTGCATATGTTATCTCGAGATGTAGGCGAGGTGGAGTTTGTCTGAACAAATATAAGTCAACCTTAACCTTGATTTTTTGCCCAATCAAATACATTTTATGTTTATTTCAAAAAGCGAAGAGCTACAATTCGTATGACCGTAATTTAATGGTGTAGCCACCCGGCAGAGAGCTCGTGTGCTAATCATTTATATTATTTCGTTCAAAACTATGAGACAGAGGACACGCCCCACGCGACTAAGATTATTTGAGTGTAAAATAGAATGATTTAATTTTAACATTATTTCTTTGTGAAAAAAATTTCTTAATTTATTACCCCTATGAGATTGGAGGGTGATTAATTTTAAGTTTTAATTTAAATAATTAATTTAGATTTAAACATATAATGATTCATTATTAGAACTTTAATAATAATCACATTTCTTGATTATATGACTACTATTGATTGATATGCCATTTTTCTGATAGGGGATCGGATCTAAATTCATTACTCAATTATAGTCCTCACTCACTCAGCATGAGAATCGGGGTTTGAGGCTTTTCCTCTTAAGAACTTCGAAGCTATGATAGATTCATATTTTGTATATGATAAATTAATATTTTATTAAATGAAAATTTTACAATATTATAATAATTGAATTTTTAGGTTTTGTTAACGTAATCGGTCAAGAACCAAAGGTATAAATATCTGTTCTCTTATGTCTGACTTAATGAACACTTCAACATATATACGAGTATCTGTTCTTTTAAAATAATATATGGACATTAAGAAGTCTAAGTTGAAGTGATGTCAAATCATAAGTTTTGATTTTTGCTGACATTTTGAGTTTTGTTACTTCGGTTCCCAAAGATAAGGATATAGGCTCGACTCATTTATCTTTTTTGTGAGAGATCAATTAATTATATTCTCCCAAATTTATACATAAGATCGAATTTGACGATCTTAAACTTGAAAGATACACAATGATATCTGATAGATTTATCTTCATTAATTCTCGTAATTACTTCTCATATTTTATTAAATTGAAAATAGTATAATGGCATCATTAGATTTTTTAAGTTTTTTAACTTGGGCCTTAGACCAAAGCGGGTATAGATCTCTTCTTTCACTTTGCATTTGACTTGGATACTTATATATTTGATTTAATGAATACTTCACATATATATACTAATATTTGTTCTTTTAGGATATTAAGATATCTAAGTTGAGTAATTATATTTAGTATGACCATTATCACATAAGTTTTAATACCTGAGGGATCACAAATCAAATGTATATCTTCTTTTAAAATACTTCATATAGGCATTTGTTGCAAAGCAAGTGAAGATTTGTTCTTGCAAACATATGAATTCAACATTTCCAAATATTTGTTATAAACCAAATAAACATTTATTATAAATGATCAAGTGTGTATTTGTACTAAAGTACATAAAGTGTTTGTTTACAAATTAAGTAGATTTTTCTTCTAAATAATCTAATATGTGTCCATACTAGAAAATATGAAATATTTAGTTAAGCGATCAAGCATGTATCCATACTAGAGAATATAAGATATCTAGTTGGCATAAATTAAGTGTACTTATCCTTATAAAACCTGCTCTCGACTCCCTTCTTTTTAAACACTTGCTAAGCACCAAGTATAGTATATGTTCTATTTAAAGTTCCCATGAAATTTAGAGGAATGTCATGAGATCAAATATGAATTTAAGCAATAGAACATTATGTCATAAGACTATGTGACTTGTTATGTTCAAATATTCACACATAGAAAATATGTAATAAGAAGAAGAAAACGGTTGCCGTAAGGGAGAAAATTGAAAGGGGCTGGTTTAGGGTTGTCGAAACCGAACCAAAACAAGAGGAGAGGAGAGGGGAGAAGAAGAGGAGACTCACACACATGCTGCCGATGTCGATGCGTCGACAACCGAGGAGGAAGGAGGAGTCGTGAACCTTTCGTGTGTCATCTAGAGGAAGAAGAAGAGGAGAGGCGTGCCCAGAGTCTAAGTCTTGTGTGGATAAGGAAGGAGGAGGAAGCGACGCTAGCCAAGTCCTAGTCGTCGGAGGAAGAAAAGGGAAGAAGCGTCGTCGCGTGACTTAGAACGCATGAGTCTTAAGGCAAAACCAGAGGAGGGGGTAATTAAATTTTATAAATATATGTTTAATTGAAATTTGATTTTAGTATTAGCTTTGATTTTAATGTTATTCAAGTTTATTTTAGGTTTATAATGTTGACTTAGGATTTATAGATTTCATCCAGAAATATAAATTTAGAATATTTATGATGAATCAAAGTTAAGTAATTTAAGTATTAAACCCTCACATATGAAATATGATTGTAAATTTAATAAAACTTTTAAATGTAAGTTATATTATCAATTAGATTAAAATTATTTAAGGGAAATCTAAATGATGAAAATAAAATTTATCTATGGTATGTTAATTAAATTAGAATTATTTTAAGGGGTATGATAAATATTTAATGAAATATATATTATTCTAACAATTAAAATTTGATTATAAAATTTCAATTAAGGAAGGAAGCGTTAAAAAAAGGAGGTTGAGAAAGCTACAATTAAAAGTGAGTAATTATGTTAATTTATGATAAAAATATCTTTAATTTTTGTGTGAAATCTGTTATATGATTTTGACTTTTTTCATGAAGTTGTGATGATTTTTTTTGTTTTTCATAAATTGTGATATAGTTTTCTTATTTTTTAATGTTGGATAATAATTTGAATCTTTGAATCATTGCGTACATTATTTATAAAGTTAAGCGATTTATTGTTAGTTATGAATTTATTAATGCATGCGTAATTGTATATTATGAATATATGGGAGTTTAGTGCTTGGGGGGAAATATACGCGAAATGATGAAAAAGGTGATGAAATTGAAAAATGGTAATGGTAATTCTTGCTCGGATGAGTATTGTAAAGGTTTTGGCGGTGACTCAAGATAATGATAAATATAAAAGTAAAAGTTCATACAAAATATTTATGTATATCTACATAACATATATTTGATTGTTTGAGCAAATTTCTTTTATGTATATGAAAAAAAATCAAGCATTCATCTGATTCTTTCTATAGTGTTCTTATAATTAGGTGAATTTTATTCGATTTGTTGTTCTTAAATTTTTTGAAACCATCCTAACTAAATAAAGGAAAAGTCGTATCGTCGTAGAGACTTGGGAGATAGGTAATTATGTTAATTATGTCGAGTTATGTTTAAAGTGTATTTCTCATGAACTTTGTTAATATATATATATGTGGATAAATTGTTAAGTCATTTGTGGATTATAGTGTCTCTTATATGATTGAAGATTTTATTAAAAATTTTATGTAAGTTTTTCTTTTATCCATCCGCATTTCCTTGGATAATCTAAGCTCTCAGGGAGTGTGAGAATATTTATGATTTTCTTTCATAGTATATCTTGTGTTAAAATCAAAGAAGATGGGATGTCACAATACACATATACAAGATGATCACATTTAAGCCCCTTATGTATATTAAAATACAAATGAGGCCAAAAATGGATAAATGAGATTTATGTCATCTCACTAATTTCTATAATTTTTCTTCATGCCATTAAAATGGACAAGAAAATCTTTCATTTTCTTTGTCATTCTCTTCTTAATTACTCATAAAAATGAGCATGAATCTAAGGGGAGACTTTTATTTCCTTTATCATTCTCCTCTTAGAGAAGCATAAGACTAAGTTAAGTGTTACAGAGATGAGGATGCTTAGGTGGATGAGTGGCTTTACTCTTAGAGATAGAATGCAAAATGAGTATATTGGGAAAAGTTGAAGTAGCTCCGGTGGTAGATAAGATTAGGAGAATTAGAGCAGATGGTTTTGCCACATAAAGCGTCCATCGTCCAGATGAACCATTAGGAGAGTAGATGCATTAGGTTTTATGTTAAGAAAGGTAGAGGTGACCTAAAAGACTTGGTTAAGATGTATAAAAAATGATCTTAATATACTTGATTTAAATGAGAATTTGACACATAATAGGACACAATGGAGACGAAGGATTCATGTAGCTGACCCCACCTAGTGGGATTAAGGCTTGTTGTTGTTGTTGTGTCATTCTCCTCTTAATTACTCATGAAATGAAAATTTTACTCTCTCATTTCTCTCATTTTTCTCACAAAATATATTGCAAGTCTAGGCTTTTAAGGGAGCTCAACCACCTTTCAAAGGAGGAGATTACCAACAATTGGGTTTGTTTTCAATTCATATCACATCATTTGATAAGTCATATCTAACTTGATGTTTTAAATTTATTCATCATCACTTCATATAAGTGGATATTTGATAAGAAAACAAGACTTAAGTTATGCAACCATAAGATACATTCATTTTTATTTTCAACTATTCATAAGCATATAAAGATTGTTGCAAGATAAGCAAATGAAACATGGACAAATATCCATGCTAAATTTGTAATCATAAATCTGAAATTTTAAACTTGATTAAGCAATTATTCATGCTGGTTTTTTTATCTCAACTCTATTTCATGACTTAGGCAAAAGAGAGACAATCATTTCATAAACATATGCTTGACAATAAGATAAGACTTAAGTCAAATGACACATAAGCTGTCTTATTTTCAAATAACTCATTCATTTAGTACATAAAGATATACTTGACAATGAAATAAAATTTAAGTCCTATAATACTTTGTGTGTCACATTTATATTTTTCGTCCGTTCATGTAGCAAAATCACCATTTAGGAAATTTTTTTTTGAATTTTAAGCAAGTAGTTGTCACATGAAATGAAGATTCAAATAATAATGAGCTAAGCATGAATGAATATGTGCACATATTTTCCTTCTTAAGAACTTAGACATTTATACATATTTTCTTTTGTTTATCAAAATTTTTAGCCTCCGGCGTCGTCCCGTATAAATTTCTTGGGAGAGCCTTCCCAAAGAAGGCGTTATAGTAGTGTTATGAGGCATGCAAAATTTATTCGCACGCCGAAAAGCGTCGTAAGTTAATACATAAATAGCGTATTTTTTGTCGCGTTGAACGTGAACAATCTTATATCATAAAATAATTTATGCGCGTTAGAACAACGCGTGAACATCTTATCACAGATTTTCCTATACATTGTAATGCGTGAACAATCTTTATAAAAAATTTCTCTAGCGTTGGACGATAATAACGAATCACTTCGGCATCATATTGAAGCGCGTGAGCAGTGATCGTGTTTTCCTCACGACATTAGAATAATGTGAACGGATACTTATAGCACAAAATAATTGTAACAAATTTATATTCATATGTGCATGAAATTAAAATACTGCTGAAAACTCCCGCTATAACATGATTTTCATCATTTCACCTTTCTCAAAGCTCACAAATAACATAGCAATTAAAGGTCAAGAGATATGCATATATTTTATCTTTTGTTAACAGATAATCACAAAGAAAACTTTGCATATTCTATGTCTCCAATTCTCAACACTTTCATGTCAACGCAAGATAAAAGATACAATAGAAAGGAGAATAATATAAATCATGTTTTGCCTCATGGTAGTTGTTTGCAAGTAGTGTTTGATTTGCATAGGACGAAACAACTAACTTCATTTATTGAATATAAATTCCTTGATCTCCCATTTCCACAATTAGAATATCATCAATACTTATTTTTTTCATTTCATTTTCTTTAAAATTCTTTAACTTGATTTACTAATCTGACGATAAAATAAAATTATCTATTTTTTTGTTTAGAATTAAATTCTAATCGTATTTTCGGATCATTCGTTGAAAAATTTATCAAAATACATCATTCACTTATTTTTAATATCCTTTTAAAAGACTTTATGATTTTTCTTAATCTCATCACTTGAAATAGATCTTTACTTCTTTCTGATATATATATATATATATATATATATATATATATATATATATATATATATATATATATATATATATATATATATATATATATATATATATATATCTTATATTCTTTATCTATCTGTCAGTATAAATCTATAAATTAAATTTTTTTATATATATCTTTCTTAATCTCTAAATGTCGTTTTTATTTTTTCTCAATTTTTTACATATAAACCAAATTTTATAAACACTTCTTATTTTTTATTTTTTTGCACATTACTCCAAATTATTATTATTAAAGCTTTTCTTTTGATTCTTCAAGCTCATTTTAGATTTGTAATTTAATTACTTTTTTCTCATAATATTCTTCCTTATATGAACATATAAATTTTAAATTTCTTGTACTGCTTAAAATATTTTTTTATTAGTATTCTTTAAGTGCCCCCATCTAATCATAGGATAATAGATTGATTTATTTTTATCTTCTAATCTTTCATCTTAAAATCTAAGACTAATAATCGATATTGTATATTTAAACTTTCACTTGGAATGATCTTCAATCTTCTGATATAAATAATCTATTTTCTAATAAGAAAATAATCAATGTGTTTTCTTAGATCCATTTTTAAATAAAGTATTATGCTATAAAATTATAATTTAAATAAAATCAATATAGTTTCATTCATTAGTCAAATCAAATCATGTAGAATATTTTTAAAATCTTCTCTCTATGACATGTCGATTTTAAATCTCGCCGATAAATCTTTTCTTTGAGATATCTTTGTATTAATCATTTAATTCGTTCAAAATTTTCTTTTCTTCAACTCTTGAGGAACATAAACACTTATAACATTGATGATAATTAATAATATGATAATCTTTAAAATATAATTTATCTCCATCTATTAATATTTATGATATTTATTCTTCAAATTTGTATGTCCACCTCTTATTTTTCTAATTCGACCTACGAATATCAGTTTAAAACCTAAACTATCAATCACGCGCTTTCTCCAACCATTTAGTTTCTTGAACACATAAAATATTTATCTTTTACATGATGATATTTATTAATTCCATTAATTTACACGAGTACATATATTCCAAGTTTAATCTAATTTCATGGGTAACTTCTTTGCGCATCCGTATAATGTGGGAACCCTTGCTTATTTTATCAGAGTGTCGATCTCCACACATTTTTCATATTGGTAAATCGTGTTACTTCGGAAGGCGTCTAGCATTAACACAATATTTTAAAGGATTCATGTCATGATTATTTCGACAAGTTTTACGCTACGACTTAACCAAATTAAACAAAAAAAAAAAAAAAACTAAATAAGCCATTCCTTTACTCATTTTTGGGTTAAAGAGCAGATAAATAATAAAGAACCTAAAGAGATGGACCCCGTTCCTATATAAGAAAACAAAGATTAGTAAAAAATTTGAATAAATGACCAAGCTTGATGAGTAGAAAATTTGACATTCCTTAATACTTTTAGCCATGTATATTATTTTTTTGTAGTGACCTTACCCAATAATTAAGGACTAATAAGAACTACAATAGATTACATAAAACACATCTAAAAGAATCACCTCAAAAGTGACCTTACCCACAAAATCCCCAATAATGACAATTGAAAATATTGCTTGATAACCTTGTGCTCAATGGCCTTTTATTAAACACCCAATTAATATCAATTTGAATGCAAAAAGTAGCTAACCCCAGATTTTCAATTAATATTATAGATATTATTAACTTTTTGCTTCTTGAATCCATTATAGCACTAATAAGATATTGTTTAGTTTAAGTGGAAGAGAGTTTAGCATTCCTTCTCCTTATTGTTCTCATGGATCAATAAAGGAATGTAAGATTTTTGATGCAAGCAGTTAGCCTCCTATAAATCTAAAAGTTCAGTGAGTTTGTTGCATTCTAGATGGTAGCTTACTTGCCTAAGTTTTTCCCTTCTTGGCCACTTTTCTAGATTTAGTTTCTAATACTTTTGTTTAGAATGTTATTTATGTCAATAATAGGAGTATCAAGGCTTTTGTCCCATCATTTGCAACTTTGGTTGATCTTTCATCTTTTTGCTTTCTTTTTGTTAAGAGTTATGATGTTGAATGTTGTTTTTGGACATTTCTTCTCCTCAATGCAATGGATTTAGGGTATACCCCAAGTACTGTTTGTGGCATGAAAGTGAATTAGTTCTTTCCATATACCTTGAAACTTTCAAGGTAATGACTTGTCTTCTATGTATCATTGTATGATCTAGATAGATAACTCATATTTTTGTCTCAATTGTTGTCATTGGATTCACATTTTTTCTAAATATCATTTTATGATCTAATATTCTTTTGAATCTTGTTCATGTTAATCTTGAAATGATTCTTATACGAAAATTTCTAACAAATGGATGCATACAATGATAATTCTAGTTGACATGCTCTAATCATTCATCAAGCTTTTCTTTGTTGATTGTTCCATCATAGTTTGATAACTTCAGCTTTGCCTTGATCTTGAAAGGTAATAGATTCTTTTTTCTATGGTTCTACTCTTCATCTTGTTCTTCAACTTCTTACAACTCCTCTTCGTAATTAATTTCCTTTGTTATATTGTTCATAACTAGATGTAACAATTTTCTTTCAAGTTCTGGATGATTTTGCATTTTGGAGAGTAATCTGTTCATGTAGACTAACAAAAAGCAAGTCTAATTTTTAAATCTATCTTCCCACATCTTAAGAGGTCATGTAAGTTTTTTTATGCTCAATGTTAGCATGGTTTTTTGTGGCCAGTAACAAGAAACTCTGATTTATTAGATCTTTCATCCCACTTCTTTAGAGATCATGTAAAATTTTCCTTATGCATGGTTTTCAATAAGATTTACTATGGAATAATTTCAAATTTGGACCATAATGGTTAATTCCATTCATGCAAGGAGAAATTGTGTTTTGTTAATAAAATGATTCAAAATCAATGGAGGAATCAATTAGTATCCTTGCTTGATGTTAGATGGAAGTTAAGGTTGTTGTTTGTGCCAAAACTAAGAGCATAGTCAATATAAAGCCTCTTAGTTTTATTATAAAGATTCAGGATTTAGGGATAAGGCTTTGTGGATGGAGTCAACATGATAAAATGATCAAAGTACGTCTTTTAAATTTGGGCCCAGCTAAAGTGTTTGGGCTGATTTAAGGTTAATCTAGGCTAAATAAAATAGGATAGATGACAATTATGCATGAGAAGATAAGTTAGAATTATGAAGGGGGCAAATTAAATGGATTAGCGAGGGAGGAATCTCACTTTAGTTGGAGGATTCCTTCCTTGCACTTTATAGCCTTGTTCTACTATGACGAATGTTCTAAGCTAAAGAGAGAAAGTAGATAGAGTTTTAGCGAAAGATTGACATCCCTTTCAGAAAAGAGAGGAAGGCAGTCACAAATTAAGGGACAGGGATGCTTAGGCAAAAGAGATTTTTTTCAACAAGAATGCACAAAACTTATATGATTCTCCTACTTCTAATAAAAATTTGCTTGATTCAAAACAAATAAATACAAGAAAAAATAGGCCATATCCTTTTGCCCTTTTTGGGACAAAAAGTGAATTAAGAAATTAGAAGAATATTAAGGCTGAAGGAGTTCGTCTCCACTTGATCATGGAAGGATGGCCAATAACCTCTATGGATGAGCAAGCTTAATGCTGTGGCAATTTTGATGATATGATATTCATTGATGCTTGCAGCCTTCTCAAGTCTCCTATGCTTCCTTTATATATCTTTATATCAATGAAATTTTTTTTTATGTGGCTCAATTTGAATCCATAGAACCAGTGTAACATAATCCAAGGTTCATGTTAGTCTTCATTAGCTTAATCAAGCCGACTCATATAGAATTGACTCAAATAGCCAATCCGAAACTCACTAAATTTGATGGGAGATCCTCAAAAAAAAAAACCTAAAAAATGTATATTTAAATTACAAGAAAGTGAAGATGCTCTCAGGGCTACAGAATTAGGCAACAGAGTATTGATCCTACAAGCAATACTGCAAGAGAAGAACAAAATAACAGACGATTCAATTTGAAGTTCATTTTATTACGCGGATCAAAGCCTAAAAAGCAATCAAGAATAAGCTAGACAAAAAAAAAAAAATTAAGCCTAGGTCAAGGGTGCAAACTTACACATAAATCGCCTGGAGCTGGCTCCAACGTCACCGTTCTCCCCGGGAACGCGGTTCCTCTGTGGTCCGTGCTTCCTGCTCCAGCCCAGGACAAGTAAGGCATTACGCCATTAGAGAAAAAACGCGCGAGCGAGCGAGACAGAGGGGACGCACACACACACACACACAGATGTTTACCTTGGTAAAAGACTCGGCGATACCCTTTGATGAAGCCAGCGAGCTTCTGGTCATATTGAAAGCCTGCTTTCCAGATCAAAGAGCCATACCCAAATACCCACATCACCATTTCTCTTCCACTTGGCTTATTTTCTCTCTCCTCTTCCGTCAATTTCTTCTCTCTCCCCCCTCCCTGTGATCGGAGAAGAGAGAGAAAGTGATAGTCGAGATCGAGAGAGTGTGAGAGTTTCTTGGCTGGCTGGCTGGCTGGTTGGATGGAATTCGAGAAAGCCCAAAAGAAGATGCGAATCATAAAATTATTATGCGGTCTACATTGTATGCGAGTTAGTGCTTGTTGACCGTTGGATGGATTTCTACATGTAAATTAGATGGACGGATCATCCTCTTCCTCATTGACGATCCGGAGAGTCGTGAAAAACCTTTTTTACCCACAAATAAATTATTAATTGGGGTTTTTACATACATACCACTCCAAAGTATACTATTTACTCGTTTAACACGTGAAAGTTTAATATTACCCACCCCATTAGTAAATCAATTTTTTTACCATTCAGCTCTCCCGGAAGAGGCGGAGCGATGAAACGGAGGCCATTCCGGGCATTTTATTCGATCCTTCATTTCGCGTTTACTTCTTGCCTTTTCGCATTCCGGTGAGAAGCGAGAGTGAGGCGAGGACGCCGTGGGGAAGCAGTCCCTCATTCTCTCGATCCGACTTCGAGATTGATTTCTCGTTATCGTTAGTCGTGCGAGCCTCTCTCCGTCTCTTGCGGCGAGCGAGCCAATCGTCTTCCTTCCCCTGCAAGTTTCTCGTGCGAGCCTCTCTCCGTCTGCGGCGTGAGCCAAGATCGTCTTCCTTCCACCCTGCAATCGAAAGTTTCGGTTTACTCTGAAGAATAAGGTAGCTTACTGTTTCTTCTTCATTGTGAGGTCATCGCATTGGTTTCGGATTTTGTTGTACTTTATGATGGCAAGAACGCTAGCGACGGTGGCGTCCCATTTATTTATTTTTTTTAGTTGATTTGTTCTTTTATGATTAGGAATTGGCATGCTTAACGTTTAAACTGACGCACTAAGACCTTGGCTCCAAATAGGATGTAATTTAAGTGGAATTCTGTAAATCTTGAAAAAACTATTGGCATGATTGATGTTAAATCTCATTAAATCTTAGCATATTGTTTGGTATGTATTTTTCAAGATTTAAGTTTTAAAGGAAGGAGAAGAAGAGTCATATTGTGCGGCAGTGGTGTAAATCTCTTAAATCTACTTCCTCTAGGATCTAAAGATTTGATCTAAATCGGAAAAAATGAGATTTAAGAAGGCCATAAGATTTATGTAGCTCAAAAACTGTTTGACAAGATTTAGTATAAATCTTGATTAAATCTGCAACTTATTTGGCTTTGGTTTATGGTGCCAACCATTTTGTGTTGCCTTAAGAAATACGAATCTCTTTCTTTGCGTTGTTATATGAAGGTCCTTTTCTCGAGAGTTGATGCGATTTCTTTCATTTTGAACAAGCAATGTCATTTCTGTATTACTACATGTCTTCATTTAGGAAAAGAAATCGACAACCATGCTTTTATGCTTGGGAAGGTTTTCTTATTTGTTAAGCATATTGTATTAGTTTATCATTATCATTGGCCTTATCCTAACTATTGAAACTTAGCTTTAAAATTCTCATTCTCATTTAATTTATCTTGATCGCATTGAAGTGTTACATCTATGTACAAATTTTTTTTTACATTTTATCAGTGTTATCATATGTCTAATCCTTCTTCTACATGGTCTTTCAACATTCATTTTATCTACCTTTCTTTTTTGGTGTATTTTTTAACCTTACATTGTACATGTCCAAGACCAATAAGTTAATTTTACACTACATTCTGTAATTTCAACTTCCACTATCCTTTTAATATTATCATTTTTTAATCTATCCTTTCTTGTCTTGTCACATTCATCTACATTCTCATTTTTTTTTGGTATACTTAAATAGTTTATCAATGGACTAATATTTATATGTATAGGTGTCAAGCTTCAAACATGAATCTTTCTTGCATTGTTTTGAAATTTGGTGGCTATTGGGTTGAAGTGAAATCAAGTAGAAAAAAATGAAGGTGGGAAAGCGAAGACTTTGAAACTTGATAAAGATTTAATCAACTTATTTGTACTTAGAGAAGAGGTTATGTTAATTTTACCTTGGTTGAAAGATCATGCATTCGAATTACATGCTCATATTCATGGGACGTCACCGAAGGAGTACAAATTTATAAGTTCTGATATTGATTTGGCAGAATTATTCCGAAATTCCAATGAGGATCGACGTGTTGAAGTTGTCATTTCAATACAAAATGATGTAGCTGTAGTTGATGGGCCTATGTGTTTAGTAAAGCAACAAAAGATGACTTGAGTTGAAGAATGTAATGATGAGACACTTACTAGTGAAAGAAGAGACAACAATGCTTTACATATCGGTTCATGTTTTGAAGATGCTATGAGCTTCAAACAAGCTTAGAAGCAATTATGAATAATTTTGGAGTGAAGATTAAAGCGGTGATAAAACTTCGAGTTATAGCAATTTGTGCACATCGAGGGTGCCCATGGAGGATAAGAGCAGCATTGTGTGCTGACGGTCACACATTTCAAGTGAGGAAGCTTGAAAGTGCACATTTATGCCCAGGAGTAAATTTTTCCTCAGATTTCTGTTATGCTTATGCTGCAAAATTTCTCAGTTGTTAAACAAGTGTTTATCAAACCTTCTCAAAAGATCTTGAGTGTTTATTTATCATATACAAACGTCCTTAATGATAGCGTTTGCTTTGCAGAATTTGTGCAATGAAGGTGCTTATCACCATGGATGTCGACAAGCTCCAAAATAGTAGAAGTTTGGATCATGAAAACGATGCTTCCTCTCGGAGAAAAAATATGGAAGCTCAAACTTCTCCTTCCTCCTTGTAAATAGTATATTAGTCTATTATTACATGCTTATGTATGTGGTTTATAAATATCATGGATGTTAGCGTCGGTCGTGAGGAAAATTTTGTATGTAGAATCATGGCGATAAGCTTGTAACCGATTTTTTGTCTATGAATCAATCTATTCACTTCTCCTTTTTTTTTCTTTTTTTTCTTTCCCATAAATTTTCTAGGGTGTGAAGCTTTGCATATTTATTCTCCACAATTCCTTCAATGAAGAATCATCACAGATACATCAATTGACACTTCTTCTGAGTTAGTTACTTTATTTGCGGTGGATTCTATTCAAAACAACAAGATGGGTCTTTGTTTTGGAGATAATAATGGGATTGAAAAAGAAATTTATTTTCATCCTTCAGTATTGTCAATTGACATAAGAGCATTTGATTCTAAAGGATATGGCATAAAGTTTGCTTCTTTCTCTTAGAAGCTTATGTTGCAGGACCTCGACCACATTTATTTCATTGCAAAATAAATAAATGCAAGTAATGAAATGAAAGATAGAAGTGTCTCTTAAATAAGCTGCATGTAGAAAACCTTGAAAATAATGTGGATCAGAAATTTGATCTCTTCTCAATGTAACATAACTACTGTATGGTTTGAATAAAGTTAAAACAAGAAAGTAATTAAATCTTTATTCTTATAGATTATGTATAAGGAAGTATTCATAATGAGTGCAGTGTAGGACAAACCCATACCAAATCAAAGGCAGCCATTTGGTTGCATTTATTTTATCTCAGATTTGTGATGAGGTAAGGTAAGAAGTAAAAAAATTTCTTTGCCAATTTTATTTCAACCTAAAACACCAAAATTGAATGCCATAGTTGAGTGCTCTACCCAATCATTTCAAAAATAAAACTAGTAGGACTATCATAATAAATATTTTTATAATTAGAAGAGATGTTGATATAATATTATAAGAAGGGGGTTTTTACATACATATCATTGCAAACCATCTAATTTATTCATTTAACACAATAAACTTTAATATTTCACGAAAATATTCCTTAATTAGATGTGTTCACAATGCATTAGAAGATACAATTATAATAAACCAACTTAGTACATCACCATTGCAAAACTAACTTACTAATGAATAAAAATATTGCAATAACAACAATTAGCATTCCCATTATAATCTTGTTTTGTTGTGAGATGATCTCAAGTTTCTTCGTCGTATTCTTCTGAAAAGCACGTGATTGGTTCTCAATATCATACAATGCGTTGGCGTCGTCATTTAACCACTTGAAGTAGCCGCAATCTTCATTTGTTCGATTGTGTGGGCATCTTAAAAATTTCTTGCCAAAACTTACACGGGATGTGTATAAGACACATTGTAAGTTACAATGACAATGGTCTTGATATTCCATAGCATTGACGGTGAAGATTCATTTGTGTTCATTGATGGCATGCCTTTGTTTGGTGGAAGATTTTTGGATATGAAGCTTAAATGCGTGATAGATCAACAACAGTTCATAGTAGTATAACTATCAAGTAAGCAAAATGATTGAAGTTGTTCAAACTAAATGTCATCTAACAACATCTTTGCAGTAATAATTCAAAGGAGATATACATATATATATATATATATATATATATATATATATATATATATATATATGTAATGCTGAAAATTTAACAATTATGACAAAATAAAATGTTTTGTTTAATTTTAGATTTATAAATATATTATATTTACAAAGCAAGTGATTAACTTGTATATGTATCATAATATACTTTTACATGGATTAACCATCTTATAATCATGCCCAAAATTTGTTATGTTCTGTCTTTGTGATACATGATTGGGTACCAGGTGTTACGAGAACTATAAGAGCATCAAGGATGAGTATAAAATTTTTGGGCCTTCGAAAACAAGACCTACGATACAATATAACCATAATGAAATCAACCAAATTAGAAGAATAAAAAACACATGAAATATATTAATCATTTTCAAGCTCAGAACAGATAGCGCCTTCTCGATATAATAACAATGAGCTTGAAGAGCTTGAAGCTAAAGAATAAAAATGACATCGACAATATGTCTTATGCTGCTGGGTTTTGTAAGATTAATGCATCAGCTTCAATAATAACATGAAGAATATATATTAAACACATAGTTAATGATCTACTTGAATATTCAAAACTTCAGGAAAATGAGCAAAACATTATGATCTTGGAGAAAGCAAAGAAAATATTACTATTAATTATATCATCTCAAAATGCTACCACAAGCAGTTAACCAGCCACGCCACTAGTGAAACAGCCCACTTAAAAATATAAAGTACATAGAGATATAAGTTCAAACAAAAAAAAAAAAATCAGAAAACCTGGAATTAAAAAATAGGATGATAGGTTGAATTGAATAAATCTGATAGGTTTGAATAACCATGATTTTTTTTTCCTTTTACGTGAACCTGCTTTGCAAGGCAAAGAGATTTTGGTGTTTAACTCAAAAAATAATGGTTGACCAACTGAAATTATAATCAATGAAGATAGAATGATCCAGATCTAAGAACCGGACATGCTTTTGTGAGAGAAAAAATAATTAGGTAAAGAGAAATTTTGCTAGAAAGAAACTTAGGGTTGAATAGAGACAAACCTAAACTTTCGACAGTGGGGAAGGAAGAGGTTCTCGTCCGGATGAGAGGAGAACGGAACCGGAATTCCCTTTAGCCGCTAACGAGACAAAGGGAGGGAGGAGTCTACTTGGACGCCCGATGAACGGATCTTGGCTCGCCGGCCGCTTCTCGCCGAGACGGGAGAGAGGCTCGCACGCAATCCAGAATGAGGGCTTAATGGAGCGAAAGGAAAGAGGAAAACGCTGGATCTACGGCAACGTAAATGCCCTGAATGGCCTCCTTTCATCGCCATCCTCCCTCTTACCTGGCAGCAATGGAATGGTAAAATTGATTTACGGTAATGTTTGTGGTGGGTAATATTAAACTTTCAATGTTAAACGAGTAAATAGTATACTTTGGAGTGGTATGTATGTAAAAACCCCTTATTAATTTTGCGAGATGATATTTAAATTTCCACACTCGCACACACATAACAAAGCCGGAAACTATCATGAAATAAAAATTATTGATGTTCGGCTCATTTATATGTTAAGCTTAAAATATTTATTCATATTCAACTCATTTAATTAATGAGCGAGCCCAACGACAAATACCAGATTTTAAATATATATATATATATATATATATATATATATATATATATATATATATATATATATATATATATATATATATATATATATATATATATATATATATATATATATATATATATATATATATATATTTAAAAAATAGAAATAGACTCCATAGATTTCTCCAAGTTTCAAGATCTCATGGCTATTCTTTCTTTGCACTAGGGTTTATAAATTATTGTAATTTTAGTATTTTTTAAGAAATTTTATTTTTAAAAAATTAGAAGAAAAAATTCAAAAAAAAAAAAAAAATTGTAGGCTCTTTAGGTGCAATTTGTACTTGACTTCACCACTTGTTCCATGTGAGAAATGTTCTTTGCATTGGTTAAATAATAAATCTCATCCCAAATAATAATTATATCTGCGTCGAAAACCACCATGGTAGAGTGAAAGTTTATGCTTAGCTTTGTTATACACACAAGTATTTAAAGAGTGGACAATAAAACCTGCACTTTACGGAAAATCTCAAAAGAGGAAAACCAGCCTGGCAAAAAATCTTCCACTATGAATCTATTTGAATACAAAATCTTCCGATAACCGGATTACAGGATTGAAGGGAACAACAACCATGTAGTCGCTCAAGTAGTACGCTGGTGGTAGCGATGATGGTGGAGAGACATCGACCGATAAGGTCGCCGCATGATGGAGATCGCAGAGATTGAAGACGGCGAGGATCGACGGCTGACGCAATCGTCGCCGAGTGGTGGCGATTGTGCTTGAGAATCTTCAAACTTTAGAGCTCTCCTCGCTTCTCTCTCCTCTATGAGAAATGAGAGGCTATTTATAGATCGTAGAGTAGCGCCTCAGAATACATGCAAAATCCAACCACTCCTCTCCATCTGACGGCCATGATGAATCCTTGATCATATAATGTATTTTGTGTATTTGAATACTCAAATTATGTCAATTATGAGATCTTGGGCTTGTTTGATTCGGCTCGTCAAGACGCTCGATTTGACTATAAACACTCTATGAGTATGATTGAAAAATCATAATTTGCAAAGCTATATATTTTCTCAATGTTGAAATATCCTCAAACTTTGACTTATTTCTTGGGATGGTAATCGATTAGATGCTTAACATATTAACATGGACTATCTTCTGAGATTAAGAGTTGCCCCAATTTTAACAAAATCAAGGAACAGTTTGATGAATATTCATTCTTCGCCATGCGCCCTTAAAAGCTTGAAATGCTTCACCTCGATGGTGATTTTGATCTTGTTGGGGAGACTTGGTCGTCATAAGATGAAATAATAGGAATCGCTTTCACGGCCAAACCGCTATGTAAAAACCGCCAGATAGAGTGAAAGTTTACTTAGCTTTGTTGTGAAATCCAAAGACACAGTGTATTTAAAGAGTGAACAATAAACCTGCACTTTTACGTGAAAAATCTGAAAAGAGGGAAAATAACGGCCTAGCCCAAGAAAATCTTCTACTATGTATCGCTTAATACAAAATCTTCCCGATAACGGGATTACAGGATTGTATATGTGAAGGGAACAACAACTATGTAGTCACGTTCATGTGGTAACAGTTGCTAGTGGTAACAGATGATGGTGAACAGTGAGGGACATCGACTGACGATGAAGGTTGTCATGATGGAGACCGACAGAGATTGACGACGGCGAGGATCAACGACGACGGCCAGCGATGACCGCCGAGTGGCGTGGATTGTGCTTGGAGAATCTTCAAGCTTTAGAGCTCCTCTCTCTTGTTTGACCTCTCTCATACGAGAAATGAGGCTATTTATAGATTAGAGGTATATCCAGAAATATATGCAAAATCAAACCACCTCTCCATCGGATGGCTCATGATAAATCCCTTGATCATATGATGTATTTTGTGTATTTGAATGCTCAAATAATGTCATAATTATGGTATCTTGGGCTTGTTTGATTCGGCTCGTCGAGACGCTCGATTTGACTATAAACACTTCATGTTTAAGAGCCATTTAGAGATTTAATTGATATCCCAAAGATTCCAATGATATTTTAAGTGCTTAATCTCAACCAGCCAACCAGATCAACTTACTTTTGACATCAAGATTCGCACTTCGATTAGTGGTATTTTAAGTGTCATATCAGTTGCCTCCTATTTTTGGATGACATTATCTCAATCATTCAAAAATACATATGCCAAATACTTGAGAGTAACAAATTCTTCAATGAAATTTGCGGATCTATTAACCATATATTTTGAGAGAACGGATCTTCGTGAGAGCACAAGATTATGATCACAGAAGCGGGTGCAGGGCTGCGGATATGTGCGGACATGCGCGGACGCAAGATTTCAAGATTATGGACCCATCCGAGTGCTTACTGGCCATGGAGGCACCATGGCGCTGGGCGACGCTACCGTTCGCCATGGCTGTCATGAGGCATGGTGCCCCCGCTGATGCAGACGCCATGGCTCGGTCACAGTCACCACCATGGCGAAGCTGGTTGATGCGGGCCGAATGGTTTGCGGGTCACGAGGGCTGAATGGGTCCGCTGAGAACACGCGGGTCTACGCTGTCGACGCGACGAGGCCCGGTTATGCTGCGGCGCATGGCCATGCAAGGTGGTTATGGCGCGTGGCGGGTGATGCCACGGAAGGCATGCGGCACCGTGACCGGGCAAAACAATGGTTTTGATGATTTGGGTGGTTTTGACGGTTTTGGGCGCTTTTGATAATTTTAATTTTCATTTCCCCCGGGTCTATATAAAATCCCCAGGCTGCGGAGAAGGCACGCTTCTTCATTGCTCTGCTTTCTTCTTGAGTGAGGGTTGTTCGAATCGATCAAGGCCCACGCAGATTTACGCCGTTGTTCCACTTTTCCTCGAAGAGGCCAATCTACTCGGACCGTCCCCGGTTTGGAGGCATCAAGACTCCAGATTTTACGCCATTGTTCTGGTTTTCCTCGAAAGGCCAACCGCCTGCTGACCGTCGATTTGGAGATCGATCAGCTAGATATCGCCATTGTTCCGCTTTTCCTCGAAGAGGCCAACCTACCGTTTTGACCGGGTTTCGAGGCGATCGGCGCCCGCTGCATTACGCCGTTTCCTCGAAGCATCAACCGCCTCGATCGTCTCGGCTCGAGGCTAACACCGCGACAATCGAGACGGGTCGACGGCGATGCGGTACGGTGGCCGCGACAAAGGTTCGGCAGATCATCGGTCGGCAAGGAGAATCAGTGATGATGGTGGTGATCGGCGGAGATTGCCGGCGATGGTCGGTGGTGGTGAACGGCAACTGATCTCGCGCTGCGGACTGCCGATGGTGGTCGGAGGTCGACGGGTCCGCAAAGAACCGGTGATCAGACGACCTGCACATGTGAGCCCAGAATGACCGCCACGGCGGTGGTGACCCGAATATTGGCGATGGTCGCCGACGGTGACCTACGGCAGGCCTGGCGACCGCAAATGCTGCGCGACCGACATGACGACGACGGTCGACCCACGACGGGTTACGCCAGATATTCAGCGAAAGAACCTACATGGTAATCGACGGCATGGTAATGCGATGAATGATCGCGTAATCGACGCAGAGCGGCTGGATGACCGCCGGAAGACGCCAAATGGCGTTTGGCTACGTGACCAGCCACGAATGCCGACGCGGATCGGTGACGCGAATGCTTACGCGGGATCGCGACGGTTTTACGACTGGGGTGGTCGGGTAGGACAACCGGCGACGGCAATGACGGCGATTCGCCGCCAAGAATGGCGATGACCGGTGACGCGATGGTGGTGACCGCCATAAGATGGCGGCTACGCGGTAATGGGCGCATCGACGGGTGGTCTGCAGTACTACCACGGCGCAGAGTTGGCGGGATTACCGACGATGGTGGCGACCGGTGGAGATTACCGGCGATGGTCGGTGACGGTCGGGCGGTCGACGGGTGGTCGGCAGCAATCGCGACGGTCGGCCGATGGGGATCTTTGACCTATTCAAGGTTGTTTGTCAGAGTGTGACTCGGCTGACGCAACCAGATGGGATCAATTGAATCCGAGGATTTTTGACCTATCCGGTTGTTTGTCGAAAGGTTGCTCGGCGACGCACCTCGGCGAGTAGTACAAAGTTTTGACCTATCCAGGTTATTTATCATAGTGTTTGCTGGCGACGAACCTGTATGGAAGAGGTTGAATTGAATCTGCCGGTGATCTTTGACCCATCGAGGTTGTTTGTGAGTGTTACCCGGCGATATTATCCCGCGCGGAAGAGGTGAATTGAACTGGCGATTTTGACCCATCCGGAGGTTGTTTGTCGATTATTGCCCATAACGCTAACCCGGCGACGTTAAGAAGAGGCCGGAAGTCCATTAAGGACCTTTTGACCTATCAGTTGTTGTCGAGTGTTTGCTCGATGACGTTAACTTGTGTGGAGTAGGTACAAAGTTTTGACCTATCCGAGGTTGTTTGTCATAGTGTTTGCTCAATGACGCTAACTGTATGGAAGAGGTTTAATTGAATCACCGAGATCTTTGACCCATCCGGATTGTTTGTCGAGTGTTACCCGGCGACGTTAACTGTGGAAGAGGTCAATTGAATCCACCGGTGATTTTGACCCATTCGAGGTTGTTTGTCAGAGTGTTGCCCGATGACGTTAACCTGATGACGTTAACCTGTGTGGAAGAGGTCGTGGGAAGTCCATTAAGGACCTTTTGACCTATCATAGGTTGTTTGTCGTGGTAATGGCCGTTGTGTTTCTCTCAAAAGTCGGATCATCTCATTTTGAGACTCTTCCATTCGGCGGACATAATCTTCTAAAGAGATCCATGTCGCGTCTTCACCGACAGGGTCACATCTATTAGGGGGGAGTGAGGCAGAAGCTTGGCGTCCTTGGTTCAAGGATTGATTTTGAGAGTGACGGGAGTTGGAGTTGGAGGCTCCGTTGTGACGGGTATTGCGCCTATTGGCCATAATGCGGGTGTTCATAGAAACTATGATTGATGGGTTATGATCCCACAAACGGCGTCAAACTGTTGCGCGAAAACCAGGGTGGTAAGTAAAAGTTTGCCTTCTTTGAGTCCAGCACACACACAAGTATTTAAAGAGCGAACAAAAAAAACTCCAGAATTTTTACATGGAAAACCTCGAAAAGAGGGAAAAACCACGGGGCCTAGCCCAACGAAAATCTTTCACTTTGTATTTCTTTTAGAGTACAGGACCTTCCCGATGACGGGATTACAAAATAGTATGTGAGAAGGGAACAACAGTTGCTAATAATAGATGATGTTGACGACGATGTTGATGGCGATGTTGACGATGATGTTGACGACGATGTTGACGACGATGTTGATGATGATATTGACGATGATGACTGGCGGTAGTGGTCGGCGATGATGGTAACGATGGTACCGAGGATCAGCGGCGGCGAGACGGCGGCACGGCGCGGTGACGACCGTCGAAAGTGGTGGCACGATTGTGCTTGGAGGATCGTCGCTTTAGGGCTCTCTCTTCTCGCTTGGCTCCCCTCATATGAAATGAGGAGCTATTTATAGATTGGGAGTGGTGTCTCTGTAAATACATGCAAAATCCGAACCACTCCCCTCCATGGGACGACTCAAAATGATTCATTTGATCATTTGATGTATTTTAAGTATTTGAATACTCAAATGAAATCAGAATTATGAGATCTTGGGCTTGTTAGATCCGGCTCGTCGAGACGCTCGATTTGACTATAAGCACTCCATGTTTAAGAGTCATTTAGAGATTTAATTGATATCCCAAAGTTTTCAATAATATTTTAAGTGCTTAATCTTAATCAGTTTCAACTTAGGATCAACTTACTTTTGACATCAAGATTCGTACTTCGATTAGTGGTATTTTAAGTGTCATATCAACATCTATAATATTTAAATTTTAGGGTATATTAATAAAACTAACATTTAATTATATTTATATTAATAATATCACAATAATTTTTAGAGGGAACTACAAAATTTATTATCTATTTTTATTTTTTTAATGTTTAATAATTTGATTGTAATGATTTTCCTTAAATATGCTTTCTAATTCTACTTGTGGGAGTTATAATGGTCATAGCATAGGTGTTAAATTAGCAAGCATATTTAGCATCATGGTTGTCAACCAAATGGTTGAGTTCAAAACTTACATATGTGTTGCATGCACGAGTTTGTCATTAAATTATCTCAAATGTCCTAAAAAAATTAGTTTTTTAGGGAAATTTAGTTGAATTCGTTGAAAAAAAAGGTTTAAATTTCAAGTTATATAATCAATTTTTGCAAAATCCCTAGTCTTTTAAGTGGTGGGTTTCATCAACTTTTTTCAATAGGTTTAAATTTTATTGATTTAATTTTTTAGAATTATTATAACTATTATGCTAGAAAATTAGTTGTGGTAGAATAAAAATTTATGCCTTAGTCTTGTTGTGAAATCTAGCACACACACATATATTTGAAGAGTGAACAAGAAATTTCAGGATTTTTAGGTGGAAAAATCCTAGAAAGAGGAGGAAAAAATCACGGGGACTAGCCCAACAAAATTTTTTCACTATATATCTGTTTAGATGAGTTTTCGACAAGGATTACATAATCAGATATGAGAAACCGACAATGGAAATCCTGAAGTAACAACAACTATGCCAGGTTATAGAACAATTAGTGATTAAACAATGCAGCCGGCGGTAGTTAATGGCCGGTGATGACCTATGAGATGGCAATAATGGCCAGAATGGCTGGTGACCGATGGTGGTGGTGACCGATGGCGATGGCGACCGACGATGGCCGGCGGTGGGGGTGACCGATGATGATGCGCGATGACCTACGCTGGTTGATGACGACGGCGATCGATGATAGGCCGACGAATCGCCGGTGGTCTCAGAAGTGGTGACCGACGGCGGGTCGATGACGGATTGACGACGGGTCAGCGACGGGTGGCTGATGACCGACGACGGGTTGACGGCGGCGGTGAGGATCGACGGCCGACGGCACTCCTCGACAACGTGGTCGCGGATCGATGAAATGGCCGCGACCGTAGAAAGTGGATTATGCTTGGAGGATCTTCAAGCCTGAGCTCTCTCTTCTTTCACTTTGACCTCTTTCATGTGAAAATGAGCTATTTATAGATTAGAGTGATATTTTATAAATACATGCAAAATCCGAACCACTCCATCAGACGGCTCAAAATGATTTATTTGATCATTTGATGTATTTTAAGTATTTGAATGCTCAAATGAAGTCAGAATTAGGAGATCTTGGGCTTGTTAGATTCAGCTCGTCAAAATGCTCGATTTGACTATAAACACTCAATATTTAAAAGTCGATTGATAATAAGCGATGCAGGTTGGTCGACTAATCGATTGCACATCAAGATTCGTGCTTCGATTAGTAGAATTTTCAGTGTCATATCAATTGCTCCCCTATTTTTGGATTATAGTACTTATTTCATCCAAAAATATATTAAATTTCTTTTAATAAAATAACTTTGCTTATTATTACGATTTGTAATTACATATATTATATGTATTAATTTATTTATTAACTAATTAATTATCAATGTTTATTTATATATATCGACATTTAGTCTTGAAAGAGGAGTTTTTTTAATTAAATGTCATAATGAGAAGAAGGGGTTTATTTTTTTTAATTAAATGTTATAATGATGAGAGAGTTTTTTTAATTAAATGTAATAATGATGAGAGAGTTTTTTTTAATTAAATGTCATAATGAGGAGTGACTCTTTTTAAATTAAATGTCGTAATGAGGAGAGAGTTTTTTTTTTTCTAATTAAATGTCATAAGGAGGAGATGAGTTTTTTTTAAAATTTATTCTCTCTTTCTCCCTAGTGGATCTATAAAAACCCTCATATGGTCAAGTGAGGAGACACAACTCTCATATGCTCTAGTGTGCTTCTGTGTTGGATGAGAAATTATCTAGCATAAGTTCAAGGGTTATGGTAAAATTTTTTTGTTTTTTTTGTTTTTTTTCTTTCTTTCTTTTGTCAGCGAAGCTCTGACCTTCTTCTTATAAGAAGGTCATTCATTTAATCAAGACCCGTAGCACGGTGAGGCTCCAATTTTTCTCGAGAGAGGCCAACCCCCTCCTGATCGACTGGCTTTAGAGGCGGCCAAGGCCCGTAGTTCATATGGTAAGCATTTTCCTCGAGAGAGGTGCCAACCGTCTCGACCAACCGAGTTGAGGCGATCAAGACCCGTAGTTCATACTCAGGCTCTAGTTTTCCTCGAGAGAGGCCAACCGCCCTCTAATCGACCTGAGTTTATAGCTCATTTTCCCTCGAGAGAGGTGTAAACGTCTCATCGGACCACAGCTGGAGGCAATCAAGGCCCGTAGTTATACCGAGGCTCATTTTCTCAAAAGGTGTCAACTGCCCTCGCTGACCGACCGGGTTTGGAGACGATCAAGACCCGTAGTTCATACGGCGAGCTCCGCTTTCTCGAGAGGCATCAACCGTCCGCCAAACCATCGAGTTTGAGGCCATCGCGTTCAGTTTCATGAATGTTCCGCTTTTCTTAGAGAGAGTGTCATCTTCGCCGGACCACCGTTCGAGGTGATCAAGGCCCATAGGTCATACGGCGAGGCTATGATTTTCCCTCAAAAGAGCATCAACTGTCATCGTTGGATCGACCGGGTTCGAAGGAAATCAAGGCCCGTAGTTCATACAGCGAGGCTCTGGTTTTCCCTCGAGAGAGGTGTCAACTATCCTCGGACCAACCGAGTTTGGAGGCATCAAGACCGTTCATACGGGCTCGATTTTTCCTCGAGAGATGTCAACCGTCGCTTGACCGATCGGATTTGGAGGTGAAGACCATACTCATACGGCGAGTTCATTTTCCTCGAGAGCGCCAACTATCCTCGACCGACCGGGTTTATAGGAGATCAAGACTCATTTACTGAGGCTCTAATTTTCCTCGAGAGGTGTCAATCTTTGCCGGATCGACCGTGTTCGGCGATCGGGCCCGAAGTTCATACTGTGAGGCTCGATTTTCCCTCGAGAGAGGCGTCAACTATCCTCGTCAGACTGACCAGGTTCAAAGGTGATCAAGGCCTATAGTTCATACGATGAGCTCTGGCTTTTCCTTGAAAGAGGTCAACCGTCCTCGCTTGACCGACGGTTGAGGCTTATCAAGGCTCGTAGTTCATAGAAAATTGATTTTCTTGAAACTTTAATAGTTGACAACTGCCAAGGTGGTGGGGAAGCATTGATTAGAAATCATTTCTCAGAAAACTTATAAATTATGGTAGATAATTTCAGAGTGTCATTCTTCATGATGTTACTTGATGCTATTGACTTGTATGGAAGGGGTAGAATCGAATCCACTGAGGATTTTTGACGCATCTGAGGTTATTTGTCAAAGTGTTACTTGATGATATTAACCTGTATGGAAGAGGTTGAATCAAATCCGCTGAGAATTTTTAACCCATCCGAGGTTGTTTGTCAAAGTGTTATTTGATGACATTAACCTGTCTGAAAGATGTTGAATCAAATTCGTTGAGAATTTTTGATCCATCCAAGATTGTTTGTTAAAGTGTTACTTGACGAAACAAGAGGTCGAATCAATCGGGAGGATTTTGGCCCATCTGATGTTGTTTGTCAAAGTGTTACTTGATAACGTTAACCTGTATGGAAGAGGCTGGATTGAATCTGCTAAGGATTTTTGACCCATCCGAGGTTATTTATCAAAGTGTTATTTGATGATATTACCCTATATGGAAGAGGTTGAATCGAATCCACTGAGCATTTTTGATCCATCCGAAGTTGTTTGTCAAAGTATTACTTGATGACATTAATCTGTATGGAAGAGGTTGAATCAAATCCGCTGAAGATTTTTGATCCATCCGAGATTGTTTGTCAAAGTGTTACTTGATGACGTTAACCTGTGTGGAGTGGGTGCGAAGTGTTCACCTATACGAGATTGTTTGTCAGAGTCTTCGCCGATGTTAACATGTGTAGTAGGTCCAAGTTTTGACTTATCCAAGATTTGTTTGTAGTCTTTGCTCGATGACGTTAACTGGAGTAAAATTTTGACTATCCGGGTTGTTTGTCGTCTTTGATGACGTTAACCTGTGTGTAGTAGGTCCAAAGTTTTGACCTATCCGAGGTTGTTTGTCAGAGTCTTCGCTCGATGACGTTAACCTATGGGGAGTAGGTGCGAAGTTTTGACCTATCCGAGATTTTTTGTCAAAGTCTTTGCTCGATGACGTTAACCTATGTGGAGTGGGTCTTAAGTTTTAACCTATCCGAGGTTGTCGCCTTCGCCGGCGACGTTAACCTGGGAGTGGGAAGTTTTGAACAAGGTTGTTTGTCGAGTTCGCCATGACGTTAACCCAGTAGGAAGTCTTAACCTATCCGAGGTTGTTGTTTGTCAGAGTCTTTGCTCGATGACATTAACCTGTGTGGAGTATGTCTAAAGTTTTGAGCTATATGAAGTTGTTTGTCATAGTCTTCGCTCGATGACGTTCATCTGTGGGGAGCAGGTGCAAAGTTTTGACCTATCCGAGGTTGTTTGTCAGAGTCTTTGCTCGATGACGTTAACCTGTGTGGAGTATGTCTAAAGTTTTGACATATCCGGCGTCGAGTCTTCGCCGATGACGTTAACTGTTAGTATCAAGTTTTGACCTATCCTGATTGTCGTCAGCCACACGATGACGTTAACCTGTGTGGAGTAGGTCTAATCGAAATCACAAAGTTTTGACCTATCCGAGGTTATTTATCAGAGTCTTCGCTCGATGACATTAACCTGTATGGAAGGGGTCAAATCAAAATATTTGTTTGAGTTTGTAGCCAAAGTTGCTCGACCTTTTTTTCAATAGATACCGACTTGCTTTCAAACGATAATCAATTAGATATCCAAAATATTGATTTGGATAATCTTTTGAGATTAAGAGTTGCCCCTCAATCTCCAACAAAAGCTAAAGGATCGAAGTTTGATGAATCTTCATTCTTCTTATGTGTTCCTCGAGAGTAAGATTTTTTTCACCATTATAGGTGGTGCTATTCTGGACATAAAGTCAGATTGTCAATCATTGTGAAGATATAAAGAGAATGTTCCCACAAACGGTGTCAAACTATTGTGTGCTAGAAAACCAGTTGCAGTAGAATAAAAGTTTATGCCTCAGCCTTGCTGTGAAATCCAGCACACACACAGATATTTGAAGAGTGAACAAGAAACTCCAGGAAAAAATTTCCACTATATATCTGTTTTGGAGTACAAAGTTTTCCAGATACAAGATTATAGAATTGTATATGAGAAAGCCTAACAATGGGAATTCCAAAATATGGTAACAACAAATGCGGTAGTGTTAGAAATGCTTATTGGTGGTAGAACAACGGCGGTAGAACCGACAATGGTAATCGCAGAAGTGATGACCGAGAGATGGCGATAACGATGGGCAACGCGTGGTGACCAACCACGGCGGCGATGATGATCGATATGGTGGTCTTACGCGGCGTGGTCATGGCGCTGATGACCGGCGTGGTCGGCAATGGCGACCGACGGTGACGGCGGACCGACAACGCCGGCGGTGCGGCGAATGACCGCGACGATGGTCGACGGGCGAGGACCGACGGCGGCGGGTCGAATACACCGACGGTGGCGGCCGACGTGGTCTACGACCGCCGAGTGGTGGCAACGATTATGCTTGGAGGATCTTCAAGTCCTGTAGAGCTCTCTCTTCTTTTGCGGCCTCCCCTCATGTGAAGAATGAGGGGCTATTTATAGATTAGATGAGTCATTTTTGTAAATACATGCCAAATCCGAACCACTCCATCGGACTGCTCAAAATGATTCCTTTGATCATTTGATGTATTTTAAGTATTTGAATGCTCAAATGAAGTCAGAATTAGTAGATATTGGGCTTGTTAGGTCCGGCTCGTCATGACGCTCGATTTGACTATAAACACTCCATATTTAAGAGTCGATTGATAATAAACGCTTGATGTGGGTTAGTCTTAACTCAGAATCAGATTACTTTTGACATCAAGATTCGTGCTTCGACTAGTAGAATTTTCAGTGTCATATCAATAACCATTATGTGTTTCTTATCTGTGAACTTTTAGGGGCATTAAATTACTCTGTAGAAGGCACAAATTGATACTAAGATTGTGCTCAATCATTAACATTTTTTATAACACTAAAATACAACCTATGCCCTATAATGCTCTTAGGTCATAAAATTAGACATCAGCTGACCAATATTTTCAAACAATCACTGTAAATGGACATCCATCAGTGCCCTCACCAACACTGTTGATCGATGCTCACTATCTCTTGTTGATGTTAATGACCTTCATCTCTCTCAATCAGCTCAGCATTCACTCTCTTTATCTCTATATTGTTGTGTCTAGGGTTAAGTTAAAATTAATTTCAATCATTGTAGTCATAAAATTTTAGTACGTAATAATAATCAATAAACTTTTCTATCTAAAATTTAGGCATTAAAATATTGTTTGCCTATAAATAATTTTAGACTCTTATCATTAAATCATTATTTTCCCTATTTTAATTCCTAGTCTTTTAAAGATAAAAGATATATCATTATTCATATATAACATAATTAAATATTTAAATGTATAACATAGATGTATTTCATTAGCAAGTGAAGTATAAAATTAAAAAAATTTATTAAAAGTTAAACACAAATAATAAATGACCACTATATTATTGTGGTCCACACCATAGTTTTGTATAATTGAATTCTTCTTTATAAAGGTCAGGTCTTATCAATGCTAGTGGATATTTAGATAGGGGAACCAATTTAATTAAAGAGTGTAGCTTGCATATCAAGTGATCATAATTTTAATGGCTTGCATGATTTTAGGGGATTTGCTAATTTAAAGTAAAGAACAAATTCTTAATTTAATAAAGTGTGAAAAAAAAAAGCTCCAAAATCATCACAATTTAGCATATATTTTTAAAATTTTATTTAACTCATTTATATCATGTCAAATAGTTTGAAAAAATAATAAATAATTTGATTATAATTTTTAATTAATTAATTTATTTTTATTTTGAAGCGAGTGCAATGTATAAATAACTAATTATGATTTGCATTGTACTCAACTAATAATATAATGATCAACTTTGACATTCTATATTGTTGCATCTAAAATCACCTATCCACTTAGCCACATAGGATAGCCAAACACACTTCTCGTGGGTGCGTTCACATTTTGAAAAACCTTAATATAGATATAAGTGCCATAGTAGATATCTTCATTTTATGATAATCATTCATTTAGTCATATTATATATTTTATTTATTAAAATATAATATCATTTATATAACTATTTCATTACTCTCATAAATAAATAGGGAATCAAAAGATAAGCTCAAAACACAAAATTATTATCCCTTATTTTGAGTTAATTTTATGAGTAAGATACTAAGATCTAGATATTATTAATGAATAAATTTAAATTCAATTATCTTAAATAAATTATTATTATTGCATGCTAGAAACCAAATACCTGTAGAGTGAAAGTTTACTTTAGCCTTTGTGGAAGTCCAAAGACATAATTAAAGAGCACAAGAGACACTAATTTTTAACGGAAAACCTCAAAAGAGGGAAAACCACGGGCTTAGCCCAAAAAAGCTTCCACTATGTATCCGCTGAGTACAAAATCTTCCGATAACGGATTACGAATTGCATGAGATAACAATGTAAATAATGATCAGTTGTAACAAGATCGAGCAATGGAGATGGTAACTACGGAATATGGTACAATTAGTGACGACAAGGGTGGCGATGATGCCGATGAGTGCAATCGCTTGAGGCGATCTTGTTTGAGGATCTTCAGCTTCGAGCTCTCTCTCTTCCTCCTCACTGCTTTTCCTCTTCTTCCTCGATCGACTCTTCCTCTTCTTCCTCCTTCTTCCTGTTTTAGCTTCCTTCTTCTTCACTTGTTTGACTCTTCTTCTTCTTCCTTGCTTTGACTCTTCCTCTTCTTCCTTGGGTGATTGACGGCAGGATCGACGGTGGCGGCGTGATATTAATCACGAAATGTTCTCCTTCTTCACTTGTTTCTCTCCTCTTCACTTGGCTCTTCCTTCACTTGCCTCGCTTCCCACTCTTCATGTGAGGAATGAAGATCTATTTATAGATGGAGGAGGGTATTCTTGTAATTCATGTAAAGCGCACTACCCTCGATCGGACGCTCGTGATGAATCCTTCAATCATTTGATGTATTTTGAGCATTTGATGCCCAAATGAAGTTATGAGATCTTAGCTCGATCCGGCCGTCAGACGCCGATTTGACTATAAATACTATATATTTGAGAGCTTTTGGGATTTAATTGATGTCCCAAAGATTCCAATGATATTTTAAGTGCCGATCTCGACGGCTACTCAAAATTATATCGCTGACATCAAGATTTGTGCTTTGACTAGTCATATTTTGAGAGCTATATCGTTTCTCTATTTTGGATGACATTAGCTTAATCATCCAAAAATATACGTCAAATGCTCAAAAAAATAATGAATTCTTCAACTAAACGCGGCCCATGAATCATATATTTTGAGAGAATAAACCATCATAAAATACAAAATTATGATTATGGAATAAGATGGTAGATATAGAGATTTGATTATGGAGCTATTTGATACTCAAAGTAGCCGGACCCATCCTGGCATTTGCGTTCAGGGCCAGAATGCTGGTGCTTGAAGGCGCTGGTCATGGATCGGGCGATACATGGGCGACTAGATTGTACCACGGTCGAGGCGTCAGCTTTATCTGGTGGAGCGGTCTGGATGGTCGGCCTACGCGACGCGGCCTACGGATCGCTGCGGCGGAGGTGCAGGTCGAAACGGATCACGGGTCGCTTTCTGAACGCTGGTCGGCGGTCGCTCGCTGAACCGGGGATGGGCGGTCGCACCGATCTAAACAACCCGAATGTCGAGGTTCGCGAGGGCTACCAAGGCTACAGATCGCTGGGTCATGGCATACGGTCATGGCCAGTCCGAGAATTTGAAGGTTTTGAGCCGCTTTGTCCGAGACATTTTGAGCTATCGCTGAGCCATTTTGTTTTGCTTTCATTTTTGAGTCGCTTGTGCCATTTTGAGACGTTTTGAGAGGTTTACTTACCCTGCATATACCCCCAGAAAAGAGAGAGGCACCTTTCCTCCCTTCTTCTCTGAGTGAGGGTCCTGAGGCAATCAAGATAAGAGCGCTCGAGGCATCAAGGAGGCGACCTGCCCAGATCGCCGTGGTTCCGCTTACCTCCTGACCGTCTCGAGAGTTATCATCCCTCTCGATAATGCCGTGCACCTACCACGCCGCATCCGGTTGAGGCGATCAGCTTCACCTGATATCGCCGTGGTTCGCTTACCGCCACGCATCGTCCGAGAGGCGATCAAGGCTCACGATACGCCGGGTTCCGGCACACCACGCGTAATCGGCTGAGGTTATGCGCCCAGCGATTACGTGGACGGCCACGCCATACCGTCCGAGGGCGCGGCGCACGATAATGCCGGGTTCCGACGGCCACGCTGACCGTTAGGGCGAGGCACTGACACGCCGTGGTCGCACCGCCACGGACCGTCCGGAGGCGATTAAGGCCGACACGCCGTTTCGACGGCCACGCCGACGTCCGGAGGATAAGCTCACGCGATACGCCGTGGGCCCGGCACGGCCATCGGCCCGCCGAGGCGATCGGGCCAGATAATGCGTGGTTCCGGTTACCGCCACGCGACCGTCCCGTTAGAGCGACGGCCTACTGCATACGCCGACGACGCCGGACCGTCCGCGGGGAGGCGATCGCCGTTTGATATGGAGTTCCGGCGCACGGCCACGCGATCACTGGAGAGGCGATTAAGGCCCACGATAATGCCGTGATTCGGCGCATCGGCCATGTACCGCCGTTGAGGCGATCGGCCCACAGATACGTCGTGGTTCCGGACGGCCACGCCGTAATCGTCCGGGAGGCGATGGCCACGTGATACGCTGGTGGCGACCGGCCACGCCATACCGTCCGGAGGTTATCAAGCCCACCGTGTATCGCCGTGGAGCCGCCGTCCTAATCCTCGGATCGTCGTTGGGAGGCGATCGGCCCACGGTATACGCCGACCCGGCGACGGCCATGTCGACCGTCCTGTTGAGGCTCATGCCCGGTGCATACTGTTCCGCACGGCCACGCCGGACCGTCCGTTAGCGGGCGATCAGGCTCACCGACGTGGTTCACGGCGATGTCCGACGAGAATGGCCAGCGACGGAGAAGACCGGCGATGGTCGGCGCGGTCCCATGATTAATCGGCGGCGGTGACCGATCGCAGTGGTTACGTCGACGGGGTGGTCGGCGACGAAGTCGGCCGAGATCTTTGACCTATCCGAGGTTGTTTTAGTGTTATGACGCAACTGTGGAGGTACAAAGTTTTGACCTATCCGAGATTGTTTGTCAGGGTTATACCCGATGACATTAACCTGCGGAGTGGGTACAAAGTTTTGACCTTCAGTTATTGGTTATTATTCCGACGCTAACCTGTATGGAAGAGGCCATAAGTCCACTGGACCTTTGACCTTTCTCGAGTTGTTTGTCGAGTTTTGCTCGACATTAACCCAGATGGAAGAGGCCGCGAAGTCCACCAAGGACCTTTGACCTTTCCTCGGTTGTTAGTCGAGTTTTGCTCGACATTAATTGTATGGAAGAGTCGGAAGTCCACCGGACCTTTTGACCTTTCTGTTAGTAAGAGTTTTTACTATTAACTCATTAAGGAAAAGGAAGTCCACCAGACCTTTTGACCTTTCTCATAGTCGAAGTTTTACCATGACGCTAACCCGTATGGAAGAGGTGAAGTCCAATGAGACGTTTGACCTATCTTTAGTCACCCGATGACGTAACCCGCATCTAAGAGGTCAAAATCTGAATATTACGGCCGAAATGGCAAATTAACGGCGACCGATATGACCGAAGATACGGCTGGCGATCGAGACCGCGACACGGCGCTGATGACCGCGACAAAATGACCGCGAAGATTGCCGACGAGCAGCAAAACCGGCGAGGTAAGAGCCGCTGGTGAAGGGCTATATGGCGACCTGGGGTGGTCCGACGGTAGTGGTGACCGGCGAGATCGGGATGGAACGGCAACACCGCGACGCCGGTAGACACCAGGGTTGGCGTCGACGGGCGGTCGCGAATTAACCCGACGACGGGCGAATGGCGATGCTTTTGACCCATCCGGGGTTGTTTGTCAGTGTTATCAGATGACGCGTGCTGTCGTGAGTACAAAGTTTTTTTTTGACCTTTCAGGTTGTTTGTCGAGCTTTGCTCGATGACGTGCTGCGTATGGAAGATCGCGAAGTCCACGGGGCGTTTGACCTTTCTGGGTTGTTTGTCGAGCTTTTGCTCGATGACGTGCTGCGTCTGGAAGATCGCGGGGAAGTCCACCAGGGCGTTTGACCTTTCACAGGTTGTTTGTCGAGCTTTGCTCGATGACGTGCTGCGTCTGGAAGATCGCGAAGTCCACCAAGGGCGTTTTGACCTATCTGGGTTGTTAGTCGAGTGTTTACTTTCGATGCGTGCTGCGTATGGAAGAGTCGCGAATCCACAGGGCGTTTTGACTATCACGGGTTGTTAGTCGAGTGTTTACTCGATGGCGTTAACGTATGGAAGATTGAATAGTTGTATGAGCTTGTAGCGAGTTGACTATTGATCTTTGCCTTTTCATTGGTGTTCTTGACTTGCTTATCTTTTGAGATTAAGTTGCCCCAGTTCCGAGAATCTGAAGGAACAAAGTTTGATGAATCTTCATTCTTAACTGCGTTCTTTAAAAGCTTGAAATGCTCCACCTCGATGGTGGTTTTAATCTTGTTGGGAAACTTGTCAGCCATACATAGATGAAATAATGGGAATCGCCTTCCCCACGACGGCAACCACATGGCGAGAAAACCGTCCGCGTAGAGTGAAAGTTCGCCTTAGCCTTGGTTGTAGTTAAAGACACACAAGTAATTGTAAAGAGCAACAACGAGACACCCGAATTTTAACGCTGAAAACCTCAAAAGAGGAAAAACCACCTTGAAAGAAAAGCTTCCACTATGTATGTCACGTTTGAAGTACAAAATCTTCCCGATCGGTGATTAATCAGATACAGAGAGTGAATAACAACCGCAATAACGTAACAATGATCGGTAATCATAGTGGAGATGCAGTAACTTCCACGAATGTGGTACACAATGTGGCACGGGCGTATGGCCGATGGTCACGAAATGGAGTGCAATCTTGCTTGGTGCGATCTTGCTTGGAGGATCTTCTGCCTTGAGCTCTCTTCCTCCTCACTTGGGCTTTTCCTCTTCTTCCGATCGACTCTTCCTCTTCCTCATATTCCTTGCTTTCTTCCTTCTTCATAATTTGCTTGACTCTTCTTCTTCTTCCTCGCTTGGACTCTTCCTCTTCTTCCTTGGCAGATGACGCAAGGATCACACGGCGGCGGTGGTGGTTGATCAAGCCGCCTCTCCTCTTCACTTGTTTCACTCTTCACTGGCTCTTCCCTTCACTTGGCCCATGGTCCCACTCTTCATGTGAGGAATGAAGATCTATTTATAGATGGGAGGGGTATTCTTGTAAATTCATGTAAAGCGCACCCCCTCGACGGACTTCGGATGAATCCTTCAATCATTTGATGTATTTTGAGCATTTGGATGCCCAAATGAAGTCGAATTATGAGATCTTAGGCCGTTAGATCCGCTGCCGAGACGCCGATTGACTATAAATACTATATATTTGAGTTTTGGATTTAATTGATGTCCCCAAAGATTCCAAATGATATTTTAAGTCTTGACCGACGGCTACTCAAAATTATATCGCCGACATCAAGATTTGTGAGCCATATTTTGATTATATTATATATTTAAATAAAAAAATTCAATTTAAATTAAAGAAAATAAATTTTTTTAGAGTAAAATTTATAATAATTCCAAATTACTTTAAAATTCAATATAATCCCATTAATATCTAAAGTTGTTGGACCCACTAAAAAAAAATGACAAATACTATGAAAATCCATATAATTACACGCCTCTCTATGCAAAAGGGAGGCATAGAGAGCAAGAAAAAAGATATGATGGATGAATGAAAAGAAACGGCGGACGGGGATCTGGGCTGACAGGATTTTGCGATACTACCTCAAGCCACGTCAATATATAAATGACAGATCAGCACCTCGTCATCAAAAAAAAAAAAAAATAAGAGGCTCTTGTCATAAAAGAGACCCACAAAACGGACCACCATACATAAACCACGTGCTGCCACCTGTTCTATGGTCAGAAAATCTATCTTTTTCACTGATCTATCAAACCATATTGCTTTGTCGAGTACTATAAAAAAGCTTGCCAAGATGATGCCTATATCATAAGTCTATTTTATGTGAATGAACAAATAAATTTATGATAAAATTTATTTAAATTTTTTAAAATATTTATAAAAAATATTGATGATTTGAATTAATAATTTTTTGTAGGCATTGTTGTTGAAGAAGTGAGTTGAATTGGATCGATGATGAGACTACGAAGGAGGCTGCTCATAGAGATTAGAAAATAATAGTCGAGAGATGAAGATTAACAGAATCATCCGAGTGCTAAAGTTTTTAAGATATGTAATCTATTTATAATTTCATGTTTAGTTATTTTATTTTATTTCAAGAATGTGATCTAATTATAATTTGTTAGAGTAATATTTTAATAATTTTGATAATCTTAGAACTAAGTGACATTAAACTGGTTTAATTCTTTCAATCAAGACGTTCGATTTGACTGTAAGTATGTAATATTAGAAAATCATTTGATATATTTAATTAATATTTTAATTAATATTTTAAAATTTTTAATTATAGTTTATCATATTTTAAGTGCTTGATTTTTTTTTTTTTTAAGAATTGTGCTAGGTGTTATTTTATTTATGTTTATTTATTTGATTTATAGAATTGGAGCTAAATTTGAGCATGACTCACTTTAAAATCTTATTCAAGATTATTTATTAGGTTTTTTTTATTGAGTTTGAGTTGAAATTATGTAATATCTTTACCAAATTAATTATATATTTGATTTTAATGATTCAAGTGTAAAACATCATCACTTTACATCTTGAATTTATATATTTTAATTTAAATAGTTTAATTATATACATAATTTATAAGTCAAATAATATAAAAAAAAATGTTACACAATCATATATTAAGTCCAAATAAGCAATTAAGTCATCATTAAATGTTTATTTTATTAAATAAAAATAGAGCACCTTCACACATAAATAAATAATTAGATCATTAGTCAAATTTTTTTATTTAAAGAATGAGTTTTGATTTTTTTTTACATATTTTAAGATTCAAGTAAATGTAACATTCACTTTATATACAAATTTACTTTTAAATCTTTCATTTTATATAATGTTAAAATTTAAGGCCCTGTTTGTAATCAATTTTATTTTCTTTTTTTTGTTTTTATTTTTAAAATAGAAAATAAAATAAAAATATATTTGTTTATCTATTTTAGTATTTTTTATTTTCTGTTTTAAAAAAAATTATTTTTTGTTTTCAAAATATTAAAAATATGTAAAACTTGTTTTTCTTTGTTTTTAAAACACTTGGTCATACTGTTGAGATTTTAAAGGATTTAGATTTGATTTTTTTTAAAATTATATTATATAATATTATTAATTTTAATTAATTTAATCTAACAAGATTTATCTTGAATGTAGGATAATAGTGAATTAATTTAATATATTATGTGTGTTTATATATAATATAAATTTGAATATATATATTTTTTGATTGATTCTAATTAAATTTAACTTGATTATATAATAATAATAATAATTTAACTTCATCAATATTTATAAGGAAGATTTACATACATACAAAAGCTTATATATTTACATATCTAACACCTAAATTAGATATTTACTTATCTAACATATTCTTATTTTATTTTAAAATTTTAAAACTAAAAAATACAGAGTGGTCCAAAGAGGCCTCTTAGAGTAATAATTGATTTCATTATTTTATTTTATTTTCATTAAATTTTTTTAAAAATAATAACTAAACATATTTTTTTATTTTTTATTTTTTAAAACAAACAATTCATAAAAATATCAAACATATTTTTATTTTCACATAAAACAAAAATAAAAAACAAAACAAAAAACTGAAAATAAAAATAAATAATAAATAATCGAAAGAAATCCCAAACAATCCCTCAAATAATATCATTAATTTTAGTAAAATCAAATAACATAATAATTGATTTTAATAATTTCAAATAAATTTGAGACTTTAATATTGCAATTAAATCTCATAATTTCAAAAATATTGATATTCTTTTTAGAGGAGAAAAAATAATTTAAATTTAAATAAACTGGATTTGATTTATTTGGTTAAGGTCTACTCTATCTTGATAATGCAAAATCGGATGCAATTAATCAAAAATAGGTCCAAAATGAATGACTTAAAATGGATCAACGGATAGGCAATTCAGATGAATGGGTGCAAACTTGAGTGCAATTAAAGGTGCGAAGTAATAGCCAACCCTACTCATGCATATGGCACGTGACCACCACCACATCTACCCCGTCTCACTTAGATCTGATCTTACTGACAAATCTAACGGACAAAATCATCCCTATTTTTCAACTCTCACCAACTAACAACGCTTCGGATAAAATAGAAGGCTATTCCTCACCGTACGATTAAGATCAGATGATCAAAATCTAATTTTTCCTTTCCTTGCTCAATAATAAAACGCAGCCCGTTGGAAATCTCACTCCTCTCCTTCTCACTTTATAGTCCATTCTACCTTTGTTTCTCTCATTCTCTCAAAGCCGATAACTTTCTCTCTACCTGGGGAAAATATTACGTCGGTCATGCGTGGGTTCGTGACTCCAATCGGATGACGGCGCATGTCATATATATTGAATAACGGCAAAAATGCGTCATTAAAATGGCTATATGCGTTTAGCGCGGAGAAGATTACCTGTCTATGACAAAATATCTCGTCGTTTGGTATTCTTTTGTAATACTATGCGCTTTACGAAGAGAATTTCGAGCTCCGTCGGTCGGCCCTCCGTCGTTCGATTTATTAAATTTCAATTGAGGTATTCGGTTGGTTATATTTATCATTCTTGAAGATTTTAGGGTTTCTCTGTCTTTGTCATTACAATCCATCTATGTGTTTAGGTTTATTTATGGGGTCTTTGATTTTATATATGGCTACTTTTGTACTTTTGTGGATATATTTACCTATTTAGATGATATATGTACTTTATAATGCATTAAGAACAATGTCGGTTGATTAGTTGGTTTTGATATTTTGCGTACTCTTAATGAGTACAAATATTCAATTTGTTTGTTTATACATTGGTCCAATTTTTACATTTTGCGTTGGTTATTGAGACAATGTTCTTTCTTATGGAAGTAGATTAGAAGCGTTTTGTATACCTCCTCTATACTTTCTTGAGATTTTACGTTTGTTTTCATCCATTTTTCCCGTTTGGAGGACATACTATAGAATCGTTATGAATAGCGGGAAGGTGTGTTTTCGGTTTGGATGTGTTCGTGGAGAAAATGAATCATATACCTTTGTACCTCTGTGCACCTACACCTCTGTACCCTCGATATTAGAGACGATTTTGGGTTTTTTTGTTGATTGTTAACGGTTATTGAGACAATGTTCTTGCTTTTCTCTGAAGTAGATTAGAGGTTATTTGGAAGCTAATTTTGATGCTTGTTTGTAAATATACTCTCCACCCGTACCTCTATACTTTCTTGAGATTTTGTATTTTTTTCCATTTTTCCGTTTGGAGGCATACTATGGCTAGAATCCATTATGAATAACAGAAGGTGTGTTTTTTGCCGGTTTGGATGTATTACGTGGAGAAAATGAATTGTACCCTCTACCTCATACTCTCGTACTCCTCTGTACCTCAGATTTGTATATACCCTCCGATAGAGCGATTTTGGGTTATTTTGTTGATTGTTCGGCCTGGTTATTGAGATAATGTTTACTGCTTTTCTGTGGAAGTAGATTAGAGGTTGTTTGGAAGCTAATTTTGATGCTTGTTTGCATATGTACTCTCTGTACCCCCTGTACTCTCTATACTTTCTTGAGATTTTGCGTTTATTTTCAGTCCATTTTATCCCGTTTGGAGGGCATACTATATAGAATCGTTATGAATAGCGGGAAGGTGTGTTTTCCGTCGGATGTGTTATGGAGAAAATGAATTTGTACCCTCACAGCCTTACACCCTCAGCCTGTACCTTTATACCTCTCAGTACTCTCGATATTAAGATGCATGCAATCCATTATCACTTAATATTGATTACCGACTTTATTTTGAAGTTCAATATGCCGGATAACGTCAAGATGCGGGCAGTGCCATGATATTATTTGATAATAATATTCGCTTCACTAGTGAAGTATGAAATATTGGCGCTTCACGAACTAATTGATTCAGTTGCATGCGGCGAACTTCGGTTGCCATAACCTCATCTATCTTCTTTGGAACATCGGACAAGCCTTTTTTGGGTGCGTGCATTTCTTTCACCCGGATGAAGTATTTGTGATCTTTGGGGATGCCAAACAAAGGGGAGAAAGTTTTATGGCAAAATCCCATTGTCACGATAGTTCAAGATTATAATAATAAGCTCGAGCAATCGGATAGCTTCGTTGCTCGTACGGTTTATGCGGTTACATCGTTTTCTTCTTTCAAATTTATTTTTGTATATCACAACTGAGTAGCTAATTTAATTCTACGATAATATTGACAAATTCTTTGAGTACAATTAATTTGCCATTTCCTTAGTGTCACAATTCAATGGCATTATATCAAAGATACACACCTGACCTAGCTACATGAGTGGCTTTGTTTCTCTTCTTATGGTATGTTCGGCGTCTTGTTTTACTTGATGTGAGCAAGTTAACTTGTATGAATGTTTCTTGTAGATCTGGGAGGCGAAGCACATTATTAGCATTAGGCCGCCATTTTCATGCGCCGCGTATGTATGTTACGTTGGCCTAAAATAAAGTTTGCAAACGTTGCCTTCGACGGTTTGAAAGGAGACCAGGTAATAGACAGTAGTTATGTTCATTCATTTCGGTGCAGTAATGCATTTACCTATGTTATTTACCGTCATATCTATCTTTGGCTTAACACAGGTCTGCCTTACACTCGGGGACTTATCAGAAGAGGAGACCTGGCTCCTTGAATCATCCTCTCCTCCCCATGAAACTTTCTAGAGCTCGACATCACCATCCTGATCCAGGTCATTCGCTCCTTTCCGTATATCTCCCGGATATTCCCCAACTGTCTAGCTTGCCCTGCTACTACCCCCAATCGAAGGATCTGCAATAGATAGGTTTTTTTGCGGGTTTGAGGGAGTTGAGGAAGTTGTGGCATCCTTCCATGCGACGGGTGAGGCTGGATGGCATTGATCTGTTACTATTGAGGTACCCCTTTTGAAGAGTGCTTCCATCCCAGTGGAAGCTCTTCTGAGAGGAGACCAGGGTATCTTCTCGAGGTCATTGGGGCTTTAGCTTCTCCTTTAGGCTACCACCACGCAGTAGTGGAGACCTCTAGTGGAAGCCCCTCAGTGGAGTCTTGTGCAGAAGCTCAGTCGAGTTGGTGAGGGAGGCTCCCAGAGCATACACACTGCCCCTTCATTGGCGCCTTGTATGTGGGATGAAGGCAGATGAGAAGAGGAAAGGCGTGTTCTCTCCCTTCACGTTCACCACATAATTGCTAAGATCATTGATTTGTCCTCCACCCGGCTGGCGGCCGGCGTAGGTATTACGTTAATTTCATGAATAATGTGATACAATAGATGACCAGTTGTTTGGTTTCACCCTTCTGAATTTGCAGGCTGGCGTCGACGAGCCGATTTCCTCTGATGAGCCATCAAAGGCTATCGTAGTTGTGGAGGAACCGGTCAGAGTGCGCAATTTCGATTCTCGAGCTTTTGACAATGGATATAACTTTTAACAATTATTTTCACTAAATAATTATATTACGACCAAGAGCCTGACTCGTGCACTTCCCATCAGAGATGGCATGCCTCAGATGCTCCACCTCATGTAGGTCATGTGCTCGATTCCGGAAGTAAGTCACCCGACATGCTCCTTTTCACATAGATTCAAATGTCATATCATTCTAACTGCTTCTATTAATTTATCTGCTCAATAAATTACAAAAACAACTCGATAATGCGGAGAATCAGACTCGGAAATATTATTATTTGCAAGGCGATTGATGATTTCTTGGGATTGTATCGTGATGCACATTCGATCGTTATATCGTTGGCGAAGTACTCCTGTACTGGGATTATATGTCACATTCTATACATTTCATGCTTACATTGGTGAGTTACTCCTCAAATTTAGTGGTTACGTAATTCATTCATGATATCCATGTATGTCTGGTGACTTATAGATGTTATCTTGCATCCTGCATTATCGTATGACTTGCTAAAAGAAAGCAAGATGTATATCCATGTCGCTGCAGTGCATCCAGTCTCTTATTCCCGATTATCCATAATGGACACTTCTTGTCGGAAATATCAAGCTTGGCGTGTGGTCATTTTACACTCATTGCCAAAGCGACATATAAAGCCATTCTGCCGGAGATGGTATGCACTCTTCTTGCGGGTTCTCCTGGGGATCTAACTAATACCTTGCCCATCAATTTAATACATGGAGCGGCTATCGGCCGGCAGTTTGGGCTCAACAGGCTGGGACAAAAGATGAATAGATTTAGGGCGACTTTGTTTATCTCGATTTTTTGCCTCAAAAAATACTTAAATCAAATTTGGTGAGTTTCTCTGGCATTCTTTAGGTAGGGATAATTCATTCTATTATTTGGGTTGATTTGTTCATTAATTTAATTTTTATGTCTTTGCGCTCTGCAGATATGGGAATGGTTGAATTGTCCCAAATTGGTCATGTTTCATTTTTTAGGATCTGTCGGTTTTGTTGATGTCGGTTTTGTCAAGGGCGGATTGGGTGTGCATATTCATTGTTATTTTAGTTTTCCTCACTTTCTCATCAGTTTGAGAGTTGAATTTCCAAAGTTGGGTACTCTTTTACTTTCTGTATCTCGTACTCTGACCCCTCATACCCTCGCTATACCATTTACCCTCTAGTGTGATCATACGTGCCTCTATGCATACATACTCTATACTCATACCTCTGCACTCTGTGCCTCATACCTTTGTACCTCCGTACTTCATTTACCCTCTATCCGCTCTATACCTGCTACCCATTATGCATACGTGCCTCTATACACCTCATCTCACTTGCCTCTTGTTCCTACATTCTACCTCATTGCCTGTACCTCTGCATCTGTATGAATCACCTACATTCGCGTGAGCTTTGTGAAATGAGGAAGGATGGTTTGGTTTATCTGCTTGTTTGATTTAATAAATTAATTTATAATTGTTAAACTTAAAATCAACTTATTAGGTGATGATAAATTTTATTATTAGCAAGGTCTTACTGTTTTATTTATTATTAGGTGATGATAAATTTTATTGAGCGTTGGCGATAATTAACTTTAAAAGATAAAATGAACATAATGTTGATGTTATTAAAATAAATAAATTATTAAATTATCAATCTCTAAAATGAGAGAACTTTCTCTCATATCTATACGATCATTTTACATTGTCAAAAAAATCATAGAACAAAATCTCATATATATAATGTTAATTTTGAGAATTTGAATAGATACTATTTGTATTAATCAAATTAGTATTTTTTAGTGTAGCATTTTAGTTGTACAAGTCAAAATTTTTTTAAATTTATCGATCATGTTGAATTTTTATTATTATAAGCTATTTATTAAGCATCTAAGTCTTAATAATTTTGTTATCGGAAAAATTATCAAATTTATCTTATGTAGATACTGATCTATCCATAAATATAATAATTGAAAATTATATAATACTTTCATCAAAATTTTCAAGAGATCTCATGTGAATTGAAATTAAACAAATTTAATGCTATTAAATTTATCTTATTTAAATATTAAATTTGACTATATATTTAATAAAATCAAAAATTGATGATTCTAAATTTATTAAAACTTTTAATTGAAGATATAAATTGATTTTTATTTAATTGATTTATTTTTTTAATTACATACCAATATTTATTTTAAAATTTTAAAATTTTAAGTAACTTTTGGTTAAATTTTTCACCTAAAATAACATTTATGTGTTTTGGAAGCTTATTTTTCGATTCCTCCAAATCATCTTTTATTGACAAGGGTTTAGTGGATCATGATATCTCTGGAGTTGTCTGGCATTTTCAATGCTTTAATTTGATAAAGCTTCTTACGTGAAGGCGATGAGTTGATTATAATTTTAATTATGCTTTGACTTGTGTTTCCGGGCATATAGAAAGAGGTTCTTTAGGTTTTCTTCAATGTATTTGGCACCTAAATGAAAAACAAAATTTTAGACAGCTAATATTTTGTCATGATTCCTATGTGTGTACTATAAATGCTTATTGTGTTAGTTTTGCACTGAGTTATCAAGGGCAAAAGTCCTCTTGTGAACATTCTTTCTTGTTTGACTTATGACTTAGGTAGGTTGCAAGATGTTATTCAAGATGTTGAGACAAGAAAATTCTTAATGAGACATGGCTAAATCTCAAGAAGGATTCAAATTGTAGTGCTTTTATTGGTGCAGTTGCAGGTTTCAAGACTTTACTAAAGTTATGAAATGAACAGAAAAAAAATACAAGCATAATGACTAAAACGAGAAAAATGAAATTAAAAAATGCCTTCTTGGATAATATCATGCATCAAAATGCCGTCTTGTAATAATATCCATCATCAACTTAGTGTATCCTTCAACATATTGGTTGATTGATGAGGTCGAACTGAATTCACAAAAATATGTAGTAATGGTACAACATCTTAGTAATGGATGAATGTTTGGCCATCAATGTGAAATATTCTAGGCTTACATGAAAAGCAGGGCATAACGATAGCGGGCTGAAGTGCATCCCATTCTCTGACACTCTTGGACTTCACTTTGTTTCTAAGATAAGAAAATAGAATGAATTAAATATTTAGAACTATAAGTAATAGCAACTTGAGGCAAGTAGGGTAAGTACTTGTGGATTTTTTGGACTTCTCCCAATAAGCCTTGAGCCTTGCGTTGGAAACACCCTTTGGACGTCTCTTGATTGGATCCTTCAAATGTCCTTATCCTTACGATGATGTGGTGCCTTGTTTCTCTTAATTGATCGTGGTGGAGAATTCCCACTTATTATGGAGTCCACTTCATCGGATAATTAAGAGATGCAAGCATATAATCCTCAGCAATCTTATTACCCTGTGCTCGGAAGCTAATTTGATATGCATATCGACTTATATGATTTCTGAAAATAATGCCAGTTCCATCTCTGCTTTCCACATGTACTAACCTTCTGTATGAACCATCGATGTAGATGTCCCTCTTTGCTCAGTAGACCGCATGAGGAGGTACTTATCCAATGAACACATCATTCGCTAAGAACTCTAATGCATGCAAGTATGCCCATCATTTCAAATTCCGGTACAAGAAATATCTACAGTAGACACATCAAAGTGGACAATCCAAGTTTTGGATGCATTCTTCTTCTCTAAGTTCCTCAAAGTACTCCATGGGGCTATCATCGACCGATAGCAGATAATCCCCAACTCCATGCAAATTCTTCTTCAAACATAGAGTAAAGCTTCCTCGTATAAAACAAAGCACTTGAATTGGACTACTCCCAGAGAACAATTCATGGATACACTTGAAGTCTTCATCATGTTCATTCCATGTTTCCATCACCTTCTCCAATCCCAGAAACAATCGTCGTGAACTTGTTGGTTTCAAAATACCATGTTATTTGTGGCCTCATCTGAGTTGACAAGATGTCCATACAAAATTTATCTTTGTTGAATGCGGTGGACCATTTCTGCCTAATTTTGTAAAGTTCAGATAGCCAAGCATGATCATGCAAATTGCCTTCCTCTAGCATGGCAGACCAAGCATCCTCAAACTCATCCTCTATGTCACATTTGCTCATGCATGTATAGAATAGCCCTTGAACTCTCTTGTTATTACTAAAGCAATGGACCTTGGAGGGGGCTTTCTTTGAGATATATCTTACACAACCATGAGCGTAGTACATTCTCGATAGCTCTCGCCATAACTGATCTTGATCGGTAAATATCGTTATAGGATGCCGCCACCCATCAAAAGAAATGTGGAATAACCATGTGAATGACTCGATGGTCTCTTCCGACAAAAGCTACTCGAATAAGGCGTTTTGATGATTCACTCCAGTGGTGGGGCAGACAAGATTATATTTATTGAGATAGCTAGTATAAAATTATCACATCCCCAAAATAATCAAATTCAACCCTAGACATACCATTGCTCCAAAAAAACTCACCAGTAATCGACGCATCAACTGAATATCCCATGCAAACATCTGTCCGCTTATCTTTCCTTGAACCGTATTAATTAGTTGCTATCACCACTTATCCGTGACCTTCGCTCTTTGGATGAAATTGAAAGCATCTCTTTTGTGAATCCAATATTCTCTACCCACCAACTTCCTCGGTTAGATAGCTGAGCGTCGGTTGCCTAATCAGGCCTCATCGTCTTCAAAATTGATGCCTTCTCATGCGTCATGCGTCGAGAAGATCAGATCACCGATCTTTGCCAATGAATGATTATGGCTCTCTATGTAATTTTTTTAACCAATTCCCTCAAATCCACACACGAATCGAATCATCGACAACCTCATTATCGTTTTGAATTTTGTTATATGGTTTGGATTGAGTTTTTTTTGACTGCTTTGCAAAAATCTTTGATTTCAATTTCTTAGAGTTTGAATAACTTGTATGGTCTTTTCAAGCCAATTTGATGTGCATAATCGATGCGTGCATAAGCGGTTTATTATGCACCGTACTTGCAATTCCCAAATTTGGGTCATTAGATAAAACAACTTCATCATCGCATTGCTCATTCACCACATTCATCTGAAAATATAGAGTCCAACAGTTCAGATAATAGAGTCTGAGATGAACAGTCGAGAAGCATAGAGGGTACATTTAGTCGAGAGTCAGACAAATACCCAAAATCGTTGACAACCACCAAATTGCAACCATTAAATTTTAATTATCATGATCGAACAATCCTGAGAAAATGAACCTAAACTGACAAAATCATCGTGGGGAATGCAGTGAGGGTATAGAATACAGAATGCAGAGTGCAGTATAGAAGATGCGAAAGTATAAATTCATTATGGAGTGCAGAGGTACATGAGTGAGAGGTATAGAATGCGAGAAGGTATAGAGGTGAATGCAGAGGTATGGTACAAAAGGTATAGAGGTATAGAAGGTATAGCATCTAGAGGGTACAACAGTGCAGAATCTGAGAGTGCGGAGGGTGCAGAGGAATGAGTACAGAGGTGCAATGAGTGAGAATGCAGAGGAAATAAGTACAAATACCAAAAATATCCTAAAATTTGTAACGACACCTCATTGCTTGGGATTTAGTTACCATGATCGAACAACCGAGCTAGAAGTGAAACAAAATTGGAAAAAATCATCATACTCGAAAGGCAGATAGAGTACATATGTAAATAAGCACTAAAATTAATCAACACCACCAATTTCCTCTTGAAGGATTACCGAATATGTTTTCTCGAAGACCAAAAATCATGAAAAATAAATATGAATGGCGATTAGAGAGTACCGAGCGGTTCAGCAAAGTCTGGAAAGAACTCCAAACTGTATAAATCTAACTTAAATAAATAAATTACAAACTCCTGTCATTTTACATATACAACTCCTTAAAAAGATTACCGATCCATTTTTATTTACGACATCATCAGCTATTTCCTCAACGCCTCCATTTCCAGATTCATTCTCCTTCTTCATAGCTCTTTCGTAATGCTCTCAGCTCAGTCTGCAAATAAAAAAATACAGCCACTGCCCCAAATGAAGATATTTATTTCTTTTAAATTTCTCCCGCGCATATACTCATTCCCCGCTTTATTGGGTCCGCTAAACATAAAAAAATAACATTTTATCTTGCGTCATTTTTTGGCGGTTTATTCAATATATATGCAGCGTCGTCATCGATTGGAGTGTACGTAAACCTGCGTAGAACTCGTAATATTTTCCCCACATTCGCTCTCTCTTTAAAGATACTTTCTCTATTAAGCCATGTGGAGCTCTGTTGTGATTAGAGTGTAGAGATAATGGAAGGTCAAACATCAGTTAAACCACATGCCTTTCTTCCTTCTCTATACCCAACCCTTCGCCGGTCCCACCTCACCGTAGTTGATTGACTAGATCTAGAGCAGATGAAGCCACATTCTCTTCCTCCCCGGGCCACCATGGTATTGGTAGATGTTTCAAGTCGTCTTGCCTTCTTCTCCCTTATATCTTCCTCCCATCCCCACTTTCTATCTACCTGCTACATCCTTTAGAATCATTTCTCACCTCATCTGTAATGGTTGCCACATATCTAATCCTCAAAAGAACTTGCCTTTTCTCTAATACCGCTATTGGAGTTGAAGCAATTTTGTTTGGTGGTTCGTCAACGACAATGAATGTGACAGAGAACTTGTGTCCTAAAGTAGGAACAAAATGTGAGAGAAGTGGTTGAATTCTACAGTAATGGGGATTTCTATGAAAAAGGAATTCCACAAAGGCAAGTGCAGTGGAAGCAGGGTTTACAATTTTTTTGGGCAAGGACAATATAAGGGCGATTGGGTCGAAAGAGTATGATGGATATGGAATTGAGTGATGTGCAAGAGGGAGCTAGTATCGAAGTCAGCATCGCTAAGGCCTTTGCCATGAATTTGGGGTTTATAGGTTTTATAATGAAGATGGTTATCTTTGAGTTGGTGTACTAAGCCATGGTGAAGGAATGATGGAAAGATGGGGGAGTTCAATGAGGTGAAGTATTGATTCTACCATTTTAGGTATAAATATGAATTTTGATCTTCCTCATTGGGGTTTGTAATATATTTGAATCTCTCTAGTTTGGATTAGATTTACTGCAAACATTTATACTAAAACCTTCTAGGTGGGATGTTATCTGGTAAAAAAAAAGATTTAAAGTCTTAAAAATCCTTCTTGGTGGGATTTATACTAAATTATATTGAAATCATTCCTAAAGTAGAATATAATAGCCAAATGTTGATTTTCTTTATTTATATTACTTCTCTTTTGAATCAAATTGATTCCAAGATCAAAATTTTATCTTTATACGAAATGGTAGAACCTTAATCCATGCTTCACCTCGAACTTGAATTGAACTCTCTTGTGGGCTCAAAATTTACCATCGACCTCTTGATGAAAAGTAGTTTAAATTAGTGTAATTTTCGAAGGCGGTGGAATAGTAGATAAGACACTACCAGATTTATCTCATTTGGTGAGAACTTTAGATATGGTTTCAAATTTCTTACAAGCGCAAGCCCACATAGTTAATTACCTCCATATAAGTGAGAGAGAAATTGGCTATTAGATAAGCAAATGTGTATAGTGGCAACGAGTTTAATTTATATGAAATTCATCATTATAGCTTAAACCGGATGGTTGGGGAATGATGGCGTGTCCATCTAGATCCCATGGTTAGTCATCCAGGCGTGGTCTCTATCATTTAGTCAGAGTAGTCATAGCGATGAAGAATTCTCATCGAACGTATGTTATGTCGTCAAGAAATCAGAACTGGGTTGGTGTTTGTCACAGGAGACAAGATTAAGTCTACACCTTAGTTGAGAGTATTATTTTCTATTAGTATACCCTATTCACAACTCAAAGGCGAGTCATTAGGGAGCATACGGGATCTGATCATTGATTAATATAATGGCTTGGCCAAACCACCGATGACTCGGTCATGCTTCACATCTGTGGAGCTATTGGCCAACACGCATTGAGGACACGAGCCGTTCTTCGATGAGAGATTGATTAAGAGTGAACATAGCAAAACATTTAATTTGACATTGGCTTTTTTTTAAGCTATAGTTTTCTTAATTTGTCACCCCCAATAAATAGTTACGGAAGGTGGATAGATTGAGTTTGATTTAAGCTTTTAATGATAGAGTTTCATTTAAGCAATTTCAATTGATATTTGAAAATTGATTAATTTGAATATGTTTAAGAGTTTTAGATCATGTCAACTCTATTTAGTTGCTAATAGAGGATTAGATCTACTATCACATGATATAATCAATTTTTTAGATATTTCATTGACTTGAAACTCTTTTATAGTTTTAGGTTTTGTTAAGGACCCTCTAAGACTAAACCAAAGCAACCGCACATCTCTGAATTTATGCATTGAGAATAGTCGGGGAACATGACATTGATAGTGTGGGGCATGTAGTGTATTTAAGAACTTATGTAGTTTTTTATTGAGTTATGATATCGATTTATTGCTATTTAAAAATTGATTAATTAGAATATATTTAAGAGTTTTAGATATCTTTGTATTTGTTTAATAGAGAGGATTAGATCTCTTGTCACTGAATGGTTTCTCAAATACTTCGATTTGAAAATCTTATTATAGGTTTTAGGTTTTGTTGACAACTTCTATAAGACTAAGCAGAAGCAACTTCGTGAAGCATCCTCAGACACTTGAATTTAATTCATGATATAGTGTTGCCCATCGCTTATAGTTTGAACAATTTTACTATTAGTGATTTCATTGATTTTTTTAAATCATAATTAGAATGAAATTCTTTGATTTTTGATTAAAAGAAACCTTATGATTTTTATAGATTTAGATTTAATATCGCCTTCTGTCTGCTTGTACAAATGGTTGCAGATCCGGTGGCGAAGAAGGCATTTTGATTTAAATTATAGTTTAAAACACTACTAACACTTAATTTAATTGTTGAGTTTTTGTAATTTTGCCACCTTGATTATGCTCAATTTACATCAATTTTGATAAGTTATGTCGATTTTAATATTTATTATTTTGGCCCCACTTATGCTTATTAATTAGCATAGTAATCACCTCCATATTAATATAAGAGTTATTAAACTCAATTTGAATTTATCCTTAGATTTTGAGTTTATTGTAAGTTTGTTATGCGTTTAGCATTAGTCCCCCCCAAATTTCAATTAAAGTTTGTTTAATTGAGGAATTTACAAAAAAAGGGAACTCACTTTACCGCTTCAATTTAAGCCATAAAGAATTATCATTAGAGTTTGTGAATTTAATATTAGCCTCCCAAAGTTTGTAAGTTTAATATTAGTTCCCAAAGTTTCTGGTGGAGAGTTTAATATTAGTCTTCCCAAAATTTGCTTAGATTTTAAATGAATATTCTATTCTTTCCAAGATTTGTTTTAAAGGTTCCCCTTTTTTTCAGGACGCTTATAAAATTAAATAGTCGGTGTTTTTTCTACTTAGCGCCCTTCAAATTAGCTCATTTCATTCTCCTAAAGTCAGCCTCTAAGATCATCCTGTAATGATCAGGTGTTTTGGCCTACCAAGACGAGCGATAGAGGGAGTTCACACACCACAACCAGACCCTCATCGCTCTCGTTGAGCATGAGGTCTTTTAAACCTAAAAGAGGACATGCAATGCAATACGTAATCATCCCCATTTTTTTAAGTCCGAAACTGACAAAATTTCACAAGATTTCCTTGGGGAGCTTACATCTAACAATCGGTATTACCTGCGACATCTACCGAGAATAGCAATGTCTCAGGACACCATAGCTCATTTTTTCATCTCGTCGTCACTGCACAACGAGGTCTTCAAATCTGCAAATCATAAGTATATGTATGTATTCATTCACAAATCCCTCACATATCGACATATCATTTTATGCACGACCGTAGTGATCAAAGGAACGAGGTTGGATATGCGATTGAGAATGCAAGGTAGGGGGTGCGACATTGAAAATTGAAGGAAGAATTCCCCTGCTGTCTATTTAGGATAATTCAATTGTTCTGAACGGAATGACGCTGTTTGAGCCACGATCGCTTGTCTGCCGCCACCAAATTGAGTCAATTTCGCCAAATGTGCATCGCGCTTGATTTTCACGCTGCACTCAATTGAGTGTGAATAGTCTTATTTGATAGATTTCATTTCGCCAATGGTACATTAATTTCATGAACGAGATCGCTTGCTTGATCCTCATCGACATATATTACGCTCATGACCTCGCTGATCTGGCTGTCATCGTCATGCAATATTTATATCCCACCAATTTCACTGAATGTGGTGATGAACTCTCATCGATCGAAGATCATTTGAGTTGATTTTGGTAACGTCTTGTATATTTCAATCTCAATTTGCGCGATGTCACTTCAAATCACTCGACATTTGCAATGCACTTGTCCGAATTGAAAGGAAGTCTCATTTGATATTTCATTTTCAGCGAACGACGCAATCATGAACGGTGGTCATTCAACATCGCCGCGCTTTCACTCATATGTATGTTGACACATCATAGCTTTCAGTGCTTAATCAATCGATCGTATTTTGCAATATTTATATTCTGATCAATTTCAATGTTCTGAACGCAAAATTTAAGTTTGTCATCGTCAAGTCATTTCACCAATTTCTAACATCTAGTGTATTTGAATCCCGATACACATCCCGCTCAAGTTCTAATTTAACTGGGGTTTGTTTGATGTTACGCGATATAGAAGGTCAACGCTCACAAAGAAGCTTCCATCAACAATTTGTATGCTCCCACTTACCCCTTCAACCCACTCATCTACTATACCTCTCTATAGAATCTATATATCTTGGCCTTCGCCATAATATCGATCTACTCCCTCTCAGCCACCCACTTCTCTCTATCACTCTCTCTCTTAAAGATATTTCACGATGAGAGCACCGAGATAATGAAGGTCAAACATCAAAGTTAAACCACAAGTGTTTCATTCTTCCTTATTCCTGCTCCTCGGCCACCTGCTTAAATCGTATACATTCTTCCTCCTTCCCTTTCACCATTATTTAGATGCCATCCTTCTTCTAACTATATTCCTAGATCCTCACTTTCTTCTACCTCACACCCATCCCTTTGAATCTCTCACAATGGTCGTCTAATCCTCAAAGAACATGCCTTCTCTCCCATTATCTGAGTTGGAGATTTCGCGCAGGTTCATCAGAGAACACAACGAAATCCTCATTCATAATCACTGACATCCGCTTTTTACCGCTTTACATTAACGGACAGATAACCTGACGGCTTTCCTCTGTCTCGACCCGCTCAGAACGCCGATGCCACGACGCCAAATACATTTCCTCCACCAACGCCTGCTTGTTCAAAAAAGCTGGAGAACAAGGAGAAACATTACCGACGCTCACATTCCTCATCACGTATGATTTTTTCTTACCTCGCCAGTCATCCACGACGTCCTGACGCAGCTTCGCTGGCATCAAGATCATAAATTGAGGTATCAGAGGTGACCACATGAGGTATTTACACATGCATTCTCGAACTTGAATGAATTTAGGGGTTACTCGCTTCTCCGCAAGATACAAAGGAAAGATTAGCTATTTTATATGTTATTTAGATCAGACATTCCAGACTCTTCCTGGACGCACCTATTTTATCCTTTTTTGCCACCTATGATTATGCTTAAAACATTGCAGGAAGTATGATGGCAGTGCGTAACGATTTCACTGCACTTTAGCGCACTTTACCCTTTTTTTAGCCAACCCTTATGATTATGTTTGTAATTGCAAAGGAAGCATTAAGATATGCTTTGGGTGGTTTCTGGCATGTGAGCATCTCCTCCTTCTGAGGGTACGTACATTTTGACCCTCTGCTTTTTTCCAACTCCTTATGACGATGTGTATCGCAGAAAGGAAGCATTTGATGGCGTCGGTGGTTTTGGGTATTGATTTCAGACTCGCGGTAAATTGACTACATGAGGTATTTACACATGCATTCTCTAACTTGAATGAATTTAGGGTTTACTCGTTTCTTCTCGATACGATTGAAAGATTAGCTATTTTTTTATATGTTATTTTCTGTGATTATCTCGCATCTCTTTGGAGGGTACGACCATTTTATCTTTTTTCCTTTTTTTGCCACCTCCTTATGATTATGTTTAAAAACATTGCAAAAGGAAGCATTTGATGGCTTTTGGGTGGTTTTGTGGTTTAGTGCATTCAGACTTGAATTGAGGGTACAGACCTCTTTTTACCTCTTTTTCCTGTTTTTTTTAGCCAACTCCTTATGATTATGTTTAGAACATTGCAAAGGAAGCATTTGATGGCGCTTTGGGTGGTTTTGGGTGGTTTAGTGCATCAGATCTGGTACCTCTTTGAGGGTACGCACTATTTGACCTTTTTTTTTTTTTTGCCAACTCCTTATGATGATTATGAAGCATCAATGTGGTTTTGGTATTTTGATTTATTCCTGGTACCTCTTTGAGGGTACGACATTTTGACCTTTTTTTCCATTTTTTTTCCAACTCCTTATGATTATGTTTAACATTATAATGGAAGCATTTGATGGCGGGTGGTTTTGGTATTATGTACCATGTGTATTCTTTGAGGGTACGATCATTTTTTTGATTTTTCACATTTTTTTGCCAACTCCTTATGATTATGTTTAGACTCAAAGGAAGCATTTGATGGCGGTGGTTTGGTGGTTTAGTGCATTCAGACTGTGTACCTCTTTGAGGGTACATCTTTTTTTTTTCGCTTTTTTTGCCAACTTTATGATTATGTTTAGACATTATAATGGAAGCATTTGATGGCAGCTTTGGGTGGTTTTGGGTGGTATTTTATCAGACTGTACCTCTTTTGGAGGGTACAATTTTTTGAATTTTTTTCAATTTTTTTCCAACTCCTTATGATTATGTATATTGCAAAGGAAGCATTTGATGGCGCTTGGGTGGTTTGGTATTTTAGTGATCTGCACTGTACCTCTTTGAGGGTACATCTTTTGACCTTTTTTTTTTCCAACTCCTTATGATTATGTATAGCATTATAATGGAAGCATTTGATGGCGCTTGGGTGGTTTTGGTATTTGTACTCATTTCTTTGAGGGTACGATTTTGACCTTTTTCCAATTTTTTTTGCCAACTCCTTATGATTATGTTTAGAATATAAAGGAAGCATTTGATGGGCTTTGGGTGATTTTGGGTGGTTTAGTGCATCCAGACTGTACCTCTTTGAGGGTACACCATTTTGACCTTTTTTTTCCGCTTTTTTGCCAACTCCTTATGATTATGTATGAGCATTATAATGGAAGCATTTGATGGCGCTTGGTTTTTGGGTGGTATTTTATTTGTACTGGTACCTCTTGAGGGTACAGATCATTTTGACCTTTTTTTCATTTTTTGCCAACTCCTTATGATTATGTATGGCATTATAATGGAAGCATTTGATGGTAGTTTGGGTGGTTTCGGTGGTTTAGTGCATTCAGACTCTGTACCTCTTTGAGGGTACTGACCTCTGATCTTTTTTTTTACGCTTTTGCCAACTCCTTATGATTATGTTTAAAATAAGGAAGCATTTGCTTTGATGGGTGGTGGTTTAGTGCATTCAGACTGTATACCTCTTTGGAGGGTACGATCTTTTGATCTTTTTTTTTTTTGCCAACTCCTTATGATTATGTAACATTATAATGGAAGCATTTGATGGCGCTTTGGGTGGTTTTGGGTGGTATTATCAGACTCAGGTACTTTTGAGGGTACAGATCTTTTGATCTTTTTTTCATTTTTTTGCCAACTCCTTATGATTATGTTTAGAATTATAATGGAAGCATTTGATGGGTTTGGGTTTGGGTATTTTTTGCATCAGACTGTACCTCTTTGAGGGTACAGACCAATTTTGACCTTTTTTTTCCATTTTTTTTTGCCAACTCCTTATGATTATGTTTAGAGCATTATAAGGAAGCATTTGATGGCGCTTGGTTTTTGGGTATTTTAGTGATTTGTACCTCGTGTACCTCTTGAGGGTATGCATCATTTTGACCTTTTTTTCCTTTTTTTGCCAACTCCTTATGATTATGTATGAGCATTATAATGGAAGCATTTGATGGTGGTGGTTTGGGTGGTTTAGTGCCAGACTGCGGTACCTCTTTGGAGGGTACATTTGATCTTTAGTTTTTTGCCAACTCTTATGATTATGTTTAGAATCAGAAAAAGCATTTGATGCTTTGGGTTTCGGTGGTTTAGTGACCAGACTCTGGTACTTTGAGGGTACTGACCTCTTTTGATCTTTTCTTTTTTTGCCAACTCCTTATGATTATGTATGAGCATTATAATGGAAGCATTTGATGGCGCTTTGGTGGTTTGGGTGGGTATTTGCATCTCCCTGTACCTCTTTGAGGGTACATCTTTTGATTTTTTTAATTTTTTTTGCCAACTTATGATTATGTTTAGAATATTGCAAAGGAAGCATTTATGATGGGCTGATTTCGGTGGTTTAGTGCATTCAGATTCTCCCTTGAGGGTACGACCATTTTGATCTTTTTTTCCCATTTTTTTTGCCAACTCCTTATGATTATGTATGAGCATTATAATGGAAGCATTTGATGGCGCTTGGTGGTATTTGCATTTGTACGTGTACCTCTTTGAGGGTACGATCATTTTGACCTTTTTTTAGTTTTTTGCCAACTCCTTATGATTATGTTTACATTATAATGGAAGCATTTGATGGTATTTGGGTGGTTTCGGGTGGTTTAGTGCATTCAGACTGTACCTCTTTTTGAGGGTACGACTTTTGATCTTTTTTTTTTTTTTTTGCCAACTCATGATTATGTTTGAACATTAGAAGCATTTGATGGTATTGGAGGTGGTTTTGTATTTCAGTTCCAGGTACCTCTTTGAGGGTACAACTTTTTTGACCTAATTTTTGTCTTTCAAGTTAACCATGTCGGGAAAAGGATAACTGAGTGTGCCTACCAATCGGAGAAATGTGTTCGATAATATTACAGATGCTTTATCGATGAAGCACATTTTAAAGAAGCTTCATCTCCATCAATTCATTAGACTCCACGCATCAAGCAAGACTCTTGCCATTACATCGATCCTGCCTTTGGGGACATAAAAAAGCAAGCTTTCTGGGTGGGCGACATTCCTTTCACCCCGATGAAGTTGATTGATGATAGGGATGCCAAACAGAGGGGAGAAGGTTGTATGGAGAAATCCTGTCAGCCGTCACATCGACTACAAGAGCCGCCGAGAATTCGATGGTTTTTCTAAAGACGCTTTGCAGATATATCGCTTCAAATCTATTTTTTGTATATCACAATTACTGGCATCGAAATTGATTGCTAGATGATATGATAGATTTGTGAAAGTACAACCGCGATGCCATTTGGGACTTCCTAGTCTCAATTTGATGTTATTGCATCAAAGATTCGCACAGGGGTACGCCATGAGTGGATTTGTCACTCTTCCGATGGTATGTTTTATATCTCCATTAATGTGAAATATAATGTCTTGAAGTTTATGTTAATATATTCATTGTAGATATTGACATAAGCATCATAAGCTCATCAACCGCAGAATGTGATGCGATGGGCTAAAATAGAGTTCCCAAAAAATGCTTTCACTGGTTTGGGAGGACGCCAGGTGACATATAATAATATCACTTAGTTCAAATAAGAATGTATCCATTTATGTTGTATGTCTTCAAAATTTTTTTATCCTTTTACCACAGGTACGCCTTTCATTCGAGGACTTATTGGAAGATGAGAATTGGCTCCTTCATTCAGCCCTCGCCCAACAATCTGACATGTGGAGCGATAGTTCCGCTTTTAAGTCCAATTAAGCCCCAGACTCTCCTATATCTCTCTCGATATTCTCCTCCAGTTTCTACGCCTCACAAGACCCCCAGACTTATGGTGGAGAGGATGTTTGCGTTTGAAGGACGAGCAGATCGCCTTTCCATACAACAATCGAGAGGTTGGATGGGCTTGATTTGCTGTCGCATCGAGGATGTTCTATCCGTAGGTCCTACCACCCCAAATGCAGGGAGGTTCTATGGGTCACCACAGGGAAACTCTTCAGAGGCTACCATGGAGCTTCCCTGTGGATGGTACCCACGGGAGACTACATGCACTCGAGGAGGGTACAATGAGGAAGCTCTTGGGAGGCTACCACAAGAGATTCCATCATGGAGTTGGATACTTCAAAGGGGAAGCCCATGGAATTGACCGTAGAAGTTCTTGTGGAGGCCACCACTACACATGATGCTCAAACCCGTAATTGGCAAAGAGATTGAGGGTGTTAAAGCTCGCAGATAAGAAAGAGGAAAATTGTTACTTCCCCTTTCACACACACTTACGAAGTCTAAAGAACAATGATGTGTGGCCTCCACGCAAGTCGCAGAGCAAAAGAGGTATTAAGATACTTTCCTTTAAATTTGAGATAATAGAAATAGTCTTTAACTAAGTTTTTGTAGTTAGCACGTGATGATGCAATAAAGGTCGATGACCCACGTCACGGTGGTGGAGGAGCATCAAGGTATTAAGTTACTTTCTTTTAAATTGTAAATAAGAAATAGTCTTTCACTAAATTTGTATAGGTTAGCAAGTGATGATGCAATAAAGGTCGATGACGTGTCACATGTTGTGGTGGAGGAGCATCGCATCGAGGTATTAAGTTACTTTCTTTTAAATTGAAATAATAGAAATAGTCTTCACTAAATTTTTATAGGTTAGAAGATGATGCAATAAAGGTCGATGACCCACAGTCGCTCGGTGGAGGAGCATCGACCCAGGTATTAATAATCTCGCCTCGATCCAAAGTCATATTTAAATTTCTCCACATCACTAAATTGTTTTATAAGTTAAGAAAAGATGAGCCAATAGGTCGATGACCCACGACCGCCATTGTCGTGGTGGAGGAGCATCGAGGTATGCATCATATCGAGATCGATATTTATTCATAGTGAATGATTCTTCATCGCTAGCTTTTGTCATCGCAATTTCGCTGCGCATCGAGGCACTTCAAGTTCTCATCCGGTGCTTTTGCCTGTTAATGCTCGATCTTATTGACACGTTCTTCCTCGACAAGTAAGTCAAGCCTCTCACGTCCTTCATAATGTAAAATAACCTACTGTTCAGATCACTTTAAAATATTTATGCGGGTGATAAGATTCACTCGGGAATATCATTATTGCACGAGGCGATCGATGAGTTGCGACTATCTCTCGATGCACACATTGATGCCTTTTCACTAGCCGAGAAATGCTCGTGCCGTATGAACCATATTTGTACATTTCTTTGCATTGGGTATGTTACGCATGAATGTTCTGAGATATGATTCGTTGTTTGCTTAGATGAAAGTAATGTGTAATTGTTCTCTCTTTCTCCGCAGAGTTATGCTGTGCACGCTGAAGATGGAAAGCAAGATGTTCATCCAAAGATATCATGCGACAAGGTGGCTGGCGAAAGAATCTTAATGCCGCCATGATAATCAAGACTACATTTGTTGGACATATTAAATCGAGGCGTATTTTATGACTCATTGCCCAAACCAACCCATAAGAGCATTCTTCCTGAGATTGTAAGAACTATTTTCAAATCTAGTTCATCTTAACTTTTTTTTCCTTGATCCAACTTATTGAAATTTTTTTCATTTAGATCAAATTACTTGGAAGATGTAAGGTGCTTTAGATCCAAGAAATGGCCAATCCATATACATGAGTGGATACCGCCCAAGAAAATAGTCATGGAATGTTTGTCGAAAATACATGAAAGAATCGCAAACCTCTGGACTAAATTTGATTGGCCAAAGATAATGAATATATTTAGTATTTGAAGCTATTTACATTTTGTTTGGGACTTAAAATAAGTGAGAACAATATTATTTTGCGATATAAGATTTTGTTTAATGCATCTCATAGTGGCTTAAGACTGAAATATTTTTTTTTTTCAAGTGCATTAAGATGATATTTTACCGCTTTGTTTAACTTCTCCTCTCATCTCATAGTTGAAGTGCATGGGCTGATGATATTTTATTCTCTGAAGACTCAAATTAAGTGCATGACATCAATGAAGCTCAAAGCTAATAAAGATTGATTTCCGCCATAAAGTGTGATTCTGATTGTATATTTTCCTTCAATATGGAGTATTTCATGTCATGAATAGTGATTCATTGTATATTTTCAATATCAAGAAATGTATTTGATTTATGATTGATAATTCTGTTGTCATGAGATGATCTATAAAAAATAAATTTTCAAAATAATTCCCTGTTTATTCGAGATGGATCATAAAAAAATAACTTTTCAAAATAAATGTTTGGTTTTTCATGAAATGGCTGTTGTTTGTTTTATGATTAATGATATATATCTTAGTTGATTTTGCAATGTAGTTATATCGTGATGATTCATTAAGTAGTGTGGTTTATTTGAAGCCATATATATTATTTATATTTCGATTGTGAGGTTAATGTTGAAGAATTCTATTTACTTGATGATAATTGCTTAGTTGTGCTTAACATGTCATACTTTTTCTCACTTAAACATACTTATGAGCTCAATTTATGCTTTGTCACTTTGAGGCTTAATATTCTGACATCTAATCATATATGATTATAATATATCTCTAAAAAAAGATTAAAATCAAAGAGGTATGAGGGTACGATGCAAAATACCCACCAAATCCAAACTCATCAAATGCTTCCTATGCAATGTTCTAAACATAATCATAAGGAGTTGGCAAAAAAAAATGGGAAAAAAGGTAAAAAATGGTCATTCTCCAAAGAGGTAATACAGTACAAAATGCACTAAACCACCAATCACACCCATCAAATGCTTGTAATGTTCTAAACATAATCATAAGGAGTTGGCAAAAAAAAACGGAAAAAGTCAAAATGGTCTCAGTACCTCCAAAGAGGTACACAGGGTACAGATGCACTAAACCACCCAGAAATCACCCAAACTGCCATCAAATGCTTCCTTTGTAATGTTCTAAACATAATCATAAGGAGTTGGCAAAAAAAAAAAAAAGGTCAAAAGAGGTTTGTACCCTCCAAAGAGGTACACAGGGTACAGATGCACTAAACCACCCAGAAACCACCCAAACTGCCATCAAATGCTTCCTTTGCAATGTTCTAAACATAATCATAAGGAGTTGGAAAAAAAACTGAAAAAAGGTCAAAAATGGTCTGTACCCTCCAAAGAGGTACTGAGGTAAAATGCACTAAACCACCCAAACCACCCAAATGCCATCAAATGCTTCCTTTGCAATGTTCTAAACATAATCATAAGGAGTTGGCAAAAAAAAAAAAAGGAAAAAAAGGGTCAAAAGAGGTCTGTACCCTCCAAAGAGGTACACATGGTACAGATGCACTAAACCACCCAGAAATCACCCAACCGACATCAAATGCTTCCGCAATGTTCTAAACATAATCATAAGGAGTTGGCAAAAAAAAAATGGAAAAAGGGTCAAAAGGTCGTACCTCCAAAGAGGTACAGTGGCAGATGCACTAAACCACCAAACCACCCAAATGCCATCAAATGCTTCCTTTGCAATGTTCTAAACATAATCATAAGGAGTTAAAAAAAATGGAAAAAGGTCAAAATGACCAGACTCCAAAGAGGTACAGGGTACAAATGCACTAAACCACCTAAACCACCCAAAATGCCATCAAATGCTTCCTCATAATGTTCTAAACATAATCATAAGGAGTTGGCAAAAAAAATGGGAAAAGAAGGTAAAAAATGGTCTGTACCCTCCAAAGAGGTACACAGGGTACAGATGCACTAAACCACCCAGAAACCACCCAAACTGCATCAAATGCTTCCATTATAATGCCCTAAACATAGTCATAAGGAGTTGGCAAAAAAACTGGAAAAAAAAGTCAAAATTGATCTATTATTGGTACATATTGATTACAATTTCCACAAGAGGATTAACTCATTCACTATTGCTTAAAGAGCTACAAACACGGTGTCAAAATCTCAATCAACCAAATCAAACCGGATAATGTCATGTATCAAAATGTTTTCCGAGATAATATCCATCATCGCCTTAGTATTCTTCATTGATTGATCAGGAGTTCGAAATTCTGCATGTAGAACATCATTAGTTGATATTCTTACGATCGATATATGATATTATGTGCATACCTCAAAATACTTTGGCATAGCAGAAAGGTGATGCAACTTGTGAGGAAGCACCGCCCACGCTATCGATCGTAGTTTGGTTTTAAACCAAAAAAAAGTAAGGGTTTGAAGATTAAATAATATTTAAAATACCAAAAAATAATACGCAAGTAAAAATTTACTCTTGGCTTTCTTGGATCTCTCCCAATATCCCTTAAGCCTTGAGTTGGAAACACCCTTTGACGCCTTTTAACTGGATCTTTAAGATGTCTTTTCCCTTATCTCGTTGTGGTTAACTTCTTCTTCCTAATCGCTTTGTCGGTGAGGGGAATTCTCACTTATTATAGTCAACATCATCATATAGTTTTTTCTAGGGATCCAAGCATAGTCCCCACTCTTATTGCCTGTGCACGCCATTTGATATGCATATCGACTTATGTGGTTCAAAAATAATGCCGCATTTCTCTGGTGCCACATCTTAATTTTCTCAGTATGCACTATCATTGTAAATATCCTCTTTGCTCTAGTAGACCATCGCATCAGAAGATACTTGTCCGGAATGCGCACAACATCTTCCTGACTAAGAACTCTGATACAATGGGCACAAAGTAATCCCATCATCTCAAATTTTTTGCAACTACAAGTCACTTCAGGTAGTCTATCAAATACAGTACCATGTTTGGATGCATTTTATTCTCTAAGTTTCTTACCAAATACTCCATGGTGATCCGACTTACTCGATAGACCAACCCCATGCAAAAATTCCTCTTCAAACATAGTAAACCTTTCTTGTATAAAACATAGCTTGTTTTAGAATTGACCGTCTTAACAACAGAACAATCGATGACTGCACATTGAAGTCTTCGCCATGTTCATTCAAGCCATGTCTCCATAACCTTTTCCAACCCCAAGAAACAACTGGTGAGCTAACTTGTTGGTTTAGATATTCCATGGCATACATTGTTCGTGGACTCACTACGTTGCGTTGACAAGATGCCCATGCAGAATGAGTCCTTAATGCAGTGGACCACTTGGATCTAATCTTATAAAGCTCAGACAACCAAGCATGATCATGCAAATTGCCTTCTTCTAGCATGGCAGACCAAGCCTCTTTAAACTCTTCCTCTGAGTCACACTTACTCATGCATTTATAAAATAGGCAGACTATCTTATTACTATTAAAGCAATGAACCTTGGAAGGAGCTTTCTTTGAAATATGCCATTGGCACAACCTATGATGAGTATGCAATAATAATTTTAATGGCATAGCCGATCTTGATCGAATATTGTTATAGGATGTCTACATTCATCAACCGAAGAAAAGTTTGGAATAGCCAATGACTCAATTGTCTCTTCCGATAAAAAAGGCTACTCCAAATAATACATTTTGCCAATGATGACTCCAACAAGAGGGGCACAAACGAGATTATATTTATTGAGTCGATAGCTTGTATCAAAATTATCACATCCCCAAAAATAATCATATTCTATACATGCCATTACAAAAAAAAACTTACTAAGCAATCCGACTCATCAACTTGCACATCCATGCAAACATCCCATCCGATGCTTGCCTCTCCTTAAACAATCAGATTAATGCATTACCATCACCATTTGCAATCCTCGATCTTTTCTCTTCTCAATAAAATTGAAAGCATCTCTTTTGGTGAACCCGATATTCTCTACGCCGCCAACTTCCTCGATACAATGCATCGCTGTTCTAATACCGCCTGTCATTGTCTTCAACGGACGCCTTTTCTTCATCGCTAATGCATCTGTGTGATCTCGAGAAGATGTAGTCGGTGCTCGCCAAAGAATGATTATGACTTTAGTATTTTTAATCGTCCAATTCCTCCAAATCAAGAGAATCTAATCATGGACATCCGCTTTATCAACTTTCTGAATTTTATGCTATTTAGATGTGACTTCTTCAAGACATTGCATAAAATCTTTTCAATTTCTTTGAGTTTGCTAATAAATAGTATGGTCCAACACCAAGCCAATTTGATGTGATAGTCACAAGACAAACATATGCCTCCGCTTTCATTCTCAACAAGGTGCCAAGGAGTTTCTCCAAATATGTCATTTTATCATGACGCAGAATACAAAATATGTTAGAAAATATGGATGGAAAATACCACCCGAAATCACCCAAATGACATCAAATGCTTCCTGAATGCAAAACATAATCAAAGGAGTTGGAAAAAATAAAAAAAGGTCAGAGGTCACTCCAAAGATACAGACAGATGCACTAAATCATGAAACCACCCAAATCCATCAACGCTTTATAATGCTAAACATAATCATAAGGAGTTGGCAAAAAATGGTAAAAAAGTCAAAATGGTCCAGACCCTCCAAAGAGGTACATGTACAGATGCACTAAACCACCCGAAATCACCCGCCACCATCAAATGCTTCCTTGCAATGTCTAAACATAATCATAAGGAGTTGGCAAAAAAAAAAAGGTCAAAATCCAGCCTCCAAAGAGGTACACAGGTACGATGCACTAAACCACCAAAACCACCCAAATGCCATCAAATGCTTCCTTAATGCCCTAAACATAATCATAAGGAGTTGGCAAAAAAAACTGGAAAAAAGATCAAAATGGTACCTCCAAAGAGGGTACAGATGCAAAAACCACCCAGAAACCACCCAAACTACCATCAAATGCTTCCTTTGCAATGTTCTAAACATAATCATAAGGAGTTGGCAAAAAAAACTGGAAAGAAGATCAAAATGGTCTCATCTCCAAAGAGGTACACTGATGCAAAACACCCACCCAAAATCAAACATCAAATGCTTCCATTATAATGTTCTATACATAATCATAAGGAGTTGGCAAAAAAAATGGAAAAAAAGTCAAAATGGTCCAGATTCTCCAAAGAGGTACATGTGGTACGATGCACTAAACCACCCAAATCACCCAAACCGCCATCAAATGCTTCCTTTGTAATCTAAACATAATCATAAGGAGTTGGCAAAAATTGAAAAAAAAGGATCAAAAGGTCTATTCTCCAAAGAGGTACACAGGTACAAATGCAAAATACCACCAAAACCAAACCACCGCCATCAAATGCTTCCATTATAATGCTCTATACATAATCATAAGGAGTTGGCAAAAAAAATGAAAAAAGGTCAAAATGGTTCACTCCAAAGAGGTACATGGTACGATGCACTAAACCACCCGAAATCACCCAAACCGCATAAATGCTTCCTTTGTAATATTCTAAACATAATCATAAGGAGTTGGCAAAAAAAAAATTGGAAAAAGGGTCAAAAGAGGTCTCAGATTCTCCAAAGAGGTACAAGGGTACAGATGCAAAAATACCCACCAAAATCACCCAAACCGCCATCAAATGCTTCCATTATATCTAAACATAATCATAAGGAGTTAAAAAATGAAAAAAGATCAAAGAGATCTCATCTCCAAAGAGGTACGGTACGTGATGCACTAAACCACCCAAACTACCCAAACCGCCATCAAATGCTTCCTTTGTAATTTTCTAAACATAATCATAAGAGTTGGCAAAAAAATTGGGAAAATCAAAATGGTCTCACTCCAAAGAGGTACAGTGGTACAGATACACTAAACCACCCAAAACCACCCAAACTGCCATCAAATGCTTCCTATGCAATGTTCTAAACATAATCATAAGGAGTTGGCAAAAAAAATGGGAAAAAGGTCAAAATGGTATGTACCTCCAAAGAGGTACACACAGTAAATGCACTAAACCACCAGAACCACCCAAACCGCCATCAAATGCTTCATTATAATGCCTAAACATAATCATAAGGAGTTGGCAAAAAATGAAAAAGGTCAAAAGAATTCTCCAAAGAGGTACAGTACGATGCACTAAACCACCAAATCACCCAAACCGCATCAAATGCTTCCATGTAATGTCTAAACATAATCATAAGCAAAAAAAAATTGGAAAAGAGGTCAAAAGAGGTCTGTATTCTCCAAAGAGGTACACAGTAATGTGATGCAAAATAACACTCAAAATTAAATATTCGACAAAAAAAACATCCAAATTCTAATTGAAGAATGAACATATTCTCGATAGAACAAGAATATCACTAATAAACTGAAAAAAATGCAGAAGCATTACATGGATTTGTAATATCCTCATAAAATGGTTGTCAACGCTTTCTCCATCTTCATGGTTCTTTGTAAATAGGAAATGAGATTTTCAGATTCTTTCTCTGCTGAAAAACTAACCCCGAACCCTAAATCTGTCTATATTTTTTAAATTCCTCCCGCGTTTTGAACGACGCTAACGGGTCGGTCAGAAATGTATTTACGCCGCCCGCTAATACGCCATCGACGCATGTCGGGCCGGAAAGCCGCTATCTCGCCGCTGCACCCAGAAAACGAACGACAATGTCGTCCATGGATTGAGTCCGACGTAGTTACCGCATGACTCGACGTAATATTTTCTCGCATCAGGACAACAAATGTAGAAGAGAAAAAGAGAATTGAATTCTATAAAAATACTTCTATGAAGAAATTCCACAAAATCAATGGTTTACAATTTTTCTGCAACAATATAAAGCAATGTAAGGAGTATGATGGATATGAAATTGAGTGGTGCGAAGCTTATCAATAAAATGCATGGCCTCACCATGAAATTAGGGTTTATAGGTTTTATATAAATAGCTATCTTGAGTCAAAAAAAGCCATTTAGAAAGTAAATGGATTACTATGCGGGAGTTCAAGCTCGAGGTGAAGTATATGGCTCACCATAAGTATAAAGATGAATTTTTGATCTTGTTCCCATTATTTTGTAATATGTTTGAATCTCTAGTTTGGATTGAGACTTGTGTTCTATTTATTGAATCTTTGATTTGGTAAATGAAATATTTGATTTAGATTGATTTACATACATACCACAATTTATGATACATATCTAATACCTAAACTTCAATTTTACATATATAACATCATATTCAATATCACATCAAAAATATCACTTATTCTCTAAAAGTAAAATACACATTTTAAGAAAAGTATTAGATAAAAATATCTAACTTTAGGTGTTAGATATATAAATACAAATTGAAGTATGTATAAAATCTTATCTTTATTATTTGATTTGATTCTAATTGAAGCATTTAAAAATTAGATATAAGATTAAAAATGATCTAAAAAGTATCCAGCTTTATTTTCGCTCACACTTAGTAGATTGAAATAGATGTGTGGTTTCCCCTTTGAGGACAAAAAAAAAGTCATATATCATAAATTTTCATATCATAAGATTTACTTGAGATTAGCAAATTTATAATTTTGATTGATTAGCATTTACATACATATCATAATTTCATATATTTACATATCTAACAAATATAAATATTTATATATATATATTTCTAAATCTTATTATAATAATAATAGCACTTTTCTTTAATTTAAGTAAAATTCACCTTTTGAAGCATATGAAAGGTGATATATTTGTAAATATCAAACTTTAAGTGTTAGATGTAAATGCATAAGAATTGTGTGCTATGTATACCCTTGATTATTTATACATTGCACTCATTTTAAAATAAATCAAATAGCTTTGAGGCTCATATTGACAAAAAAATTCCCTTGTTGAAAATTTATTTGTTAATGAAATATTCAATTTTGGCCATTATTGTTTAATTGATTTTATTTCTTGAAATTTTGATTAAAGAAGGCGGTAAATATGCTAATGAGATTATGGATCTATAAAGTAATGTTGGTCATTTTTAGCTCATAGGCAATCATATGTCTATCAATAAAATTGTAATTGTTTTAGCTCCCTAACCAAATATGAGGGTTGTTTGCTAACACTTGAATTTAACGCAAATAGAATTTAATAAATCATGTGAAGATTAAATTTTGATTTTTTTGGAATGATTATAGTTAAATTATGTTAAATATGATAAATTATTTGATTATTTGTTCCATTGTTTAAGATTTGAGAAAGAGAGAAATGCTTGTATCCTTCAAATCTAGTTTTAAAAAAAATAAGATTTGAAGTCTTAAAAATCCTTTTTGGTGGATGATATGACACTGAAAATTTCACTCAATAAAATGAATCTTGATGTCAAAAGCAATCGATTTGAGTTAAGACCAACTCAAATCAATCTATTGAAAACTTTCATATCAATTAAATATGGAGTGTTTATACAATTGACATTGGATCTAACAAGCTAATCTCTAATTACGACTTCATTTGACATTCAAATACTTTTGGGCCCATCACATGATCAAATCATTTTGAGTCCAATGGGTGGTTTGAATTTTGCATATATTCTGAAATGTCACTCATCTAATCCATAAATAGTCCTGCCATTCTTCAAATGAGGAGAGATCAAGCTAAGAGAGAGAGTTCTAGAACTTGAAGATCTTCAATGCATCGTGCGATCGTGACCGCGGACCATCGTGTCATCCCGTCGACCACCATCGTGGTCCTAAGCCACCATCGACCACGCCACCATCAACCACCATGGTTGGTCCGCACCATCGATCACCCTTTGTTGGGCAGTGGCTGGTCGTTACGCGCCGCCCTCCGCCGGTCATCGATTCCGCCTGCTTGGTTGAATTGACCATCCGTTATCACCTTGCCACCATCGACCATATTATTAGTCGCCATCCCAGATCACCCTGCGTACGCCACCACAGATCACAAGATCATCAGGCGGTAGTCGTCAGCTATGTACATATAACAAGCTGTTTAGCCACTACATTTGTTATCACTTTTGATTCTGCGATTTTTCGGTTGTGGCTTTCTCGCTATTTCTGTGTCAGCTTTTATCTGTAAAACTTAAACTTTATACTCTGAAGCATATATATAGTAAAAAAAATTTTACTCGGCTAGGCCCCGTGATTTTTTTTCTCATATTTCTGGGATTTTTCGACGTAAAAATCCTCAAATTTCTTATTCTCTTTTCAACTATATGTGCGCGTGCTGAATTTTCATATAAAACTAAGACGTGAAGTTTTATTCTACCGTAACTAATTTTCTAACACGCAATAGTGGGATTTAAGCTAAATTATATTGAAATCCTACCTAAAGTAAAATATAATCTCCCTAAATGTTGATTTTGCTTTGTTTATATTACTTCTCTTTTACCAAATTGAAACTGTAATGATTCCACGATCAAAATTTTATCTTTATATCTGATATGACATTGAAAATTCCACTAATTGAAGCACGAATCTTGATGTCGAAATCAATTGATTGAGTCAAGGACGGATCAGCTTAAAATATAATTAAAAAAATTTTGCAATATCGGTTCCTAAATATGGAGTGTTTATAGACAAATCGAGCGTCTTGATGAGCGGTCTAACAAGATCTCTAATTTTGACTTCATTTGAGCATTCAAATACTTAAAATCAGATGATCAAAGGAATCATTTTAGATCGATGGAGTGGTTTTATTTTGCATATATTTATAAAATGTCACTCTATAATCTATAAATAACTCCTCATTCTTTACGAGGGGAGGCAAAGAGAAGAGAGCTCTAAAGCTTGTAGATCCTTGACATAATCGTTATATGTGACGGTGGCGATACCGTGTCGGCAACCCGCCGGTAGATCGCGTTGGCCACCACCGCCGGTCCGTGCGTCAACCCGAGGCGGCGTCCGTCGGCGGTCGTTGCGTCATTCGCACCATCGATCATTATCATCATCGACCACCTCGGTCATCCGTAGGCTCGGGTGAACAGCCGAATCGCCGGGTCGCCGTCCGCATCGCCGTGCCGTCAAACTACCATCATCATCATCATCATCACCATCGCATTACTGCCGGCCATCTTCGCGGTCATCACCACTAGGCCGTAGCCGTTGTCGTAATCCCATTGTTCACCATCCGTCGCCATAAGCTTGCCACCAACCACACGCCATGTTGTTATATGATTCAGATTCCATTGTCATACTTTCTCATACTTATGTAATCCGTGTCGGAAAGCTTTGTATTCAAATAGATATATATTGAAAAAATTTTTTGTTGAAGGTCAGTGATTTTTCCCCTCTTTAGATTTTCATGAAAAATCCTAGAGTTTCTTATTCACTCTTCTAATATTTGTGTGTGTGCTAGATTTCACAATAAGGCTAAGGGGTAAACTTTTATTCTACTGCAACTAATTTTTTAGCCCACAATAGTTTGGCGCCGTCTGTGGGAACATTCCCTTTACATCTTAACAATGGTTGACAATCTGACTTTATGTTCAGAATAACACTATCTATATAGTGAAAAAAAATCTTACTCTCGAGGAACACATAAGAAGAATGAAGATTCATCAAACTTGATCCTTGACTTTATTTGAGACTTCGAGGCAACTCTTAATCTCAAGATTATCCAAATCAATATTTGGATCTAATTGATTATCTCGGTTTGAGAAGCAAGTTATCTTAATGAAAAGGTAAAGGTCAATGAGCAACTTTGGCTACAAGCTTAAATAAATATTTTGATTTGACCCCTTTCACACAGGTTAACGTCATCGAGCGAAGACTCTGACAAATAACCTCGGATAGGTCAAAATTTTGTAGTTTCGATTAGACCTACTCCACATAGGTTAACGCTATCGAGCGAAGACTCTGGAAAATAATCTTAAATAGGTCAAAACTTCAAACCTACTCCACACAGGTTAACGTCATCGAGCGAAGACTTTGATAAACAACCTCAGATAGGTCAAAACTTTTACTCCCATAGGTTAACGTCATCGGCGAAGACTTCGACAAACAATAGGTCAAAACTTGGACTTACTCCACTGAGTTAACGTCATCAAGTGAAGACTTTGACAAACAATCTCGGATTGGTCAAAACTTTGCACCTACTCCTCACAGGTTAACGTCATCGGCGAGACTCGACAAACAATCGGATAGGTCAAAACTTGGACCTACCGCAGGTTAACGTCATGGCGAAGACTATGAAAAAAATATCTGGATAGGTCAAAACTTCACACATACTCCCACAGTTAACGCGTCATCGGCGAAAACTTCGACAAACAACTGAATAGGTCAAAACTTTGCGGTACTCGCATGTTAACATCGTCGAAGACTATGACAAACAACTCTCAAAACTTCATACACTCACAGTTAACGTCCGGCGACTCTAAACAACCTCGTATATGTGAAAACTTTGCACTACTCCCACGGGTTAACGTCAGACTTTGACAAGCGACCTCGGATATCTCAAAAATCTTTGGATTGATTGACCTCTATACAGGTTAATATTATTAAGTAATACTTTGATAAATAACTTCGGATGGGCCAAAAATCCTCAGTTGATTCGATTCGACCTCTTCCATACATGTTAATGTCATCAAGTAACACTTTGACAAACAACCTCGGATGGGTCAAAAATCTCCAGCGGATTTGATTCAACATCTTCCATAGTTCATATCAAAGTAACACTTTGACAAACAATCTCGGATGGGTCAAAATCCTGATTTGATTCAACCTCTTACATCTGAGTTATTATCATCAAGTAACGCTTTGACAAACAACCTCGGATAGGACCAAAATTCTCAGCGGATTCGATTCTACTCCTTCCATAAAAGTCAATAACATCAAGTAATATCATGAAGAATGACACTCTGAAATTATCTACTAGAATTTATGAGTTTTTTTAGGAATGATTTTTAATTAATACTTCTCCACCATTTTGGCAGTTGTCTATTGGAGTTTCAAGAAAATCAATTTTCTATGAACTATCCCCTCAAACCGTCGTCGATAAGGGCGGATGGCCTCTTTGAGAACCATAGCCTCGCCGTGAACTACCCTTGATCGCCTCAAATGGTCGGTTTGGCGAGGAAAGTTGGCCTCTCGAGAAAAAATGGAGCCTCATCGTATGAACTACTCTTGATAGCCTCCGAACCCGGTCCGGCGAGGGCAGTTGGCCTCTCGAGGGAAAACGAGGCTTGTCGTATGAACTGAGTCATGATGGCTATGAACCCGGTCGGTCCGACAAGGGCAGTTGATGCTCTCTCGAGGGAAAAGCTGGAGCCTCGTATGAACTGGTCTTAATTACCTCAAACTTCGGTCGGGTTGGGCCGGTTGACCTCTCGAGGGAAAATCGAACCTCACGTATGAACTTGGGTCTTAATTACCTCCGAACGGTGGGTCCGTGAGCAGTTGGCCTCTTTGAGGAAAAACTGACATGTATGAACTACGGGACCTTGATTGCCTCGAACCCGGTCAGGCGAGAATAGTTAATGCCTCTCTCAAGGAAAAAAATGAGCCTTATATGAACTACGGGTCTTGATGCCTCCAAACCCGGTTAGCGAGGGCAGTTGACACCTCTTTCGAGGAAAAAGCTCGCCATATGAACTGAGCCCTCCAAATCGGTCGGTCGACAATGATTGGCCTCTCGAGAAAAATTGGAGCCTCGTATGAATTATGGGTATTGATCACTATAAACTTCGACGAGACAGTTGATGCCTCTCGAGGAAAAATCGGTCTCAGGTATGACTACGGGTTGATCACCTCAAACCGGTGGTCCGAGTACAATTGACACCTCTCGAGGAAAATCGAACCTTACCATATATGAACTAGGGCCTTGATCACCTCCAAACCCGATTCGGCGAGGGAAAGTTGATGCCTCTCTGAGGGAAAAGCGGAGCCCGGTATGATTAATCAGTCTTGATCGACAAAAAATGACCTTCTTCTAGATAAAAAAAATAAAAAATAATAATTTTTTTTTTTTGTCTTAGCCCTTAAACTTCTGCTAGATAATTTCTCATCAAACGTAGAAGAATACTAGAGTATATAGGAGTTGTATCTCATTACTTGATCATAGGGGATTTTTTATAGATTCACTGTAGGGGGAAAGAAAGAATAAATTAAAAAAAATGTATCTCATTATGACATTTAATTAGAAAAAAAATCCTCTCCTCATTATAACATTTAATTTAAAAGAAACTCTCTCTTCATTATAACATTTAATTAAAAAAAAATCTTCTCATCATTATGACATTTAATTAAAAAAACTCAATCTCTTTCAAGACTAAATACCCATATATATATATATATATGAATAAATAAACATTGATAATTAATTAGTTAATAAATAAATTAATACATAAAATATATGTAATTACAAATGGTAATAATAAGTAAAGTTGTTTTATTAGTAAAAAAAATTTAAGGTGTTTTTGGATGAAATAAGTAATATTATCCAAATAAGGGTGATATGACACTAAAATTCACTAATGTCAATCTTGATGTTGAAAAATCTTATTGAGTCAAGATCAGGATCAACTTAAAATATAATTGAAAAATTTGCGATATCAATCAGCTCCTAAATATAAAATGTTTATAGTCAAATCGAGCGTCATGACGAGATAGATCTAACAAGCCTAATATCTCCTGATTCTGACTTCATTTGAGCATTCAAATACTTAAAATACATTTCGAGTTGTCCAATGGAGTGGTTTGAATTTTGCATGCATTCTGAAGCGTCTCCTCTATAAATAACTCCTCATTTTTTCACATGGGGAGGCAAGAAAGAGAGAGCTTAGGCTTGAAGATCCTCCAATCATAATCGTCTTACTCGATGGTCGTAGACCCCGCCGTCGACAAACCATCGGGTCTGTGTCAACGTCGCCGGTCATCACCGCTAACTATCGTTGGTCAGTAGACCGTATGGTCCCTGCGTAGCCAGGTAAATTCGCCACCTCGATCGTTAATCATCATACCGTTCTGGGTCATCGCGCCGACCACCATCGGTGACCTTCACCGCCGTTCGCCGTCGTTGGCCACGTCAACCACCATTGATCATCATTTATCGGCGTCGATCACCACCGCCAGCCGGCTACTCGGCCGTCATTCCATTATCATCAATCGCGCCACCAACATTCTGACCTTATTATCATTGCATTTGTTGTTGCGGGATTTCCATTGTCAGACTTTCTCAGATACAATTCTGTAATCCCGTATCAGGAAAGCTTTGTACTCCGAAACATATATATAGTGGAAAATTTTTGTTGTGCTAGACCGCGTGATTTTTTTTCCTCTCTTTCTGGGATTTTTCTACGTAAAAATTCTGAAGTTTCTTGTTTACTCTTCAAATATTTGTGTGTGTGTTGGATTTCATAACAAAGTTAAGACATAAATTTTTATTCTACCTCATATGGCACTTAAAATACTACTAGTCGAAGCACGAATCTTGATGTCAAAAGCAAGTTGATCCTAAGTTGAGAGATCAACTTAAAATATCATTGACTTTGGGATATCAGTTAAATCATAAATAGCTCTTAAACATGGAGTGTTTATAGTCAAATCGGCGTCTTGTGGCCGGGATCTAACAAGATCTAATTGATTTCATTTGAGCATTCAAATACTTAAAATACATCAAATGATCAAAGGAATTATTTTGAGCCGTCAGATGGAGTGGTTCAATTTTGCGTATATTTCTGAAGCGTCATTTCTTGTCTATAAATAGCCTCATTCTTGGGGAGGCCAAACTAAGAGAGGAGAGAGCTCTAAAACTTGAAAATCTTAAATCCAAGCCATTCTGCCATTCTCGGCAGTGCGGAGCCACCCGGTCACCGCCAGCGACCATTGCTGCAGGTCGCCGACCTCTCCACCGGTCACCACCATGCCGGTCATCCGACGCTTCGGTCGCCGGCGCCATTCGTCGCCGATTGCCATTCAGACCATTTAATCAGCTGCCGTGGTCGCCACCACCATCGATCTCGTCATCGTCCATCGTCATTTGGTTATCACTTGCGACCCGTCATTGTTGCCGTAAACTTGTGCCGGGCATTAGTCGACCACCCATAGATCCTAGCCGACCATTAGCCGGCCATCTCGGTGATCACCACCTGACCAGTCGTCGTCGATTATTGCCTTGTTCACCCACCCATCATTTACTACCATTAAGAATCGTTACACTCTAACCGCGATTATATAGTTGTTGCTTGATTTGAGATTCTAATCACTCTTTCATATATACAATGTAATTCATATCAAAACTTTGTTTCTCTCAACATAAATAAAGATTTTACCTTATTCAGCCCATAATTTGTTTCAAATTTTTCCATTTAAAAAAATTCTTTATTAATTTCTCAAATATCTATGCTACTTGGATAAAGAACAAAACTAAGACGTAAATTTTTATTTTATCGCAACTAATTTTCTAGCATGCAACACTATCGTAACTGATTTTCTAACAAATAATAATAGCTAAATGTTAAAACTTTAATCCATGTTTCACCTAAACTTGAATTGAACTCTCTCACACAGACGCTTACATCATAACAGCTCTGTACGCCTCGGCCATGGCTATACCCTTCAACCACCTCACCGACATAGCTATCTCCATTATAGAATCTATAAACCCCATATCCATGGCGGAGGCCATGGCAATACTGGCCTCGATGACGGCTCCCTCTAGCCCACCTTAATTTCTTATTCATTGTACTTTCCATCGACTCAATCTCCCTTGTATCTTCCCTGTCCAAAGAAATTGTAAACCTAACTTCCGTTGCACTTGTCTTTGCGGATTTCACCATGTAGAAATCCCCGTTGCTGTAGAATTCAAACTCTTCCCTTATGAATTTTGTCCCTGCTTTAGGGCATGGGTTCTCCACGTCACATTCGTCATCGTCGATGAACTACCGCACGGAATCGCTACGGCTCCGGTGGCGGCGGGCGAGAGAAATGCTGGTTCTTTTGAGGATCAGTGAAGTGGCAGCCACTACAGCGGAGGCAAGCGAGAGATTCCAGAGGTAGGAGGACTAGGAGGACGATAGTTAGGAGAAGAGAGAGGAAGGGAAGACGGTGGCCAGAACTTCTACCAGTAGAAGCGGCCACGACGGCGGTCGAGGGAGGAGAAGAATGCGGCTTCATTTTCTCTGGGTCGGATCCGACTGAATCAAGTGCGGCGAGGCTATGGACCGAGGAGCAAAGTGTCGGGGAACAGAGAAGGGAGGAAGGCACGCGGTCTAGCTAGCTTCGAGGTCCGACCTTCCATTCCCCTTCTCCTCCCTCCTCTGTCCTCTCTACGCTCTCTAATCACAGCGGGAGCTCCAGATATGCCATAATGGATAAAGTATCCTCGGAGAGAGAAGTAATAGAGCTAGAGAGAGAAAGTCATCGGTTTTCCGGGAATGAGAGAGAAACAAAGGTAGAAAAGGCTACAGAGCGACAAGGAGAGAGTAACAAAATTTCAATATTTATTTATTTATTTTTAATTTTCAATATTTTTTTTTATTATTTTTTTAAATTTTCAATAATTTAATTGTAATGATTTTCCTAAAAAATATGCTGTCTAATTATACTTTTGAGTTTTGAGCCTAAGATGAGTTACTGAAGTTCATAGCATTGATGATAATTTAGGGCTTATTTGGGATTCATTTTATTTTATATTAATTTTTAATATATATATATATATATATATATATATATATCATCTAAGTCATTTTTATAATAAACTCACGTGCCCTCGTATTTCTTAATATTAGAACCTCGGATCTTCGAGAATAAAATAAGATCTCAACTAAATGTTTGAGCCAAGGAATGCTATTTATTTACTTTTTAAAGTAGATAACATTGTTTTTAAAAATATCATAAATATGTAAAAATATATATATTTAAAGCAAGTTTGTTTAGTATATATTTTAGTATTTTTGTTTTATATTTTTTAAAACACTCAAAATAATTTTGAAATATTTTGAATATTTTCAAAAAATAATCATTATCATCAAACATATTTTATTTCTAATCAAAATAAAACTAAAATAACATAAAAATAAAATAATAAATAAATAAAATTGATCTTAAACGACCCCTTTAAACATTCCTAATAGATAGACATCCATGGATGCCCAACCACTTTATACTTCCATCATTGCTCTATGTTAAATTAAGTAAGGAGACTTACATAAATAGGATATAATTCACATATTTAACAAATCTATCATTGGTTTCTTAAAGTGAAATATACTTTTCTCCACATAAGAAAAGTGCTATATAAATATTAAATTTTAGATGTTAAATATGTAAATTCCTAAGAATTATATGCTATATATGTAAGGTTCCCTACTTAATTAAAAAAATAAAATTCTAAGTCAAGCCCTCATTTTTAATGGAAGTTATATCATTATTTGTATATATATATATATATATATATATATATATATATATATATATATATATATATATATATATATATATATACATAATTAAAAAAATAAGAATAACACATAAATCTTTAATATTACATAAAAAATAATATCCTTTTCACACATAAGAAAAGTGCTATAAAAATATCAAATTTAGATGTAAAATAGGTAAATTTATAAGAATTAGATGCCTCTCTACATAATTTTAAAAAATTTTCTAACTCAAGCCCTCAATTTTAAGTATAAAAGTTATATCATTATTTTTATTTCATTTTTTTTTTCTATATATGATATAACTAAAAACATATATAGATCTATCACATATTGGCATTTCTTTGGCAATTCAATTTTAAAAAATAATAATAAAAAAACAAAAGTTAAACAAAAAAGTATTGTTTTCTAATAAATGTTCATTGAAATAAAGCTTAATTAAAAAGAGGAATTTGCATATGAAGTGAGCATCAATTTAATTATTAAATAAAGTGGCTTCCATATGAAGTGATCATAATTTTTTTTAGGGTTTAGGGATATGATTTTAAGGGATTTGCTAATTCAAAGAAAAACACAAAATCTTAATTATATGAACTAATTTTATTATTTAGCACCATTTTTATATTTATCTAATTCATTTAAATAATGCCAAATAGTTAGTTGGATAGATTATTTTAATTTGACTCAAAATTTAAATTTAAATAAAGTATTTATTGAGATAATGAATATTTTTTGGTAATAAAATTTAAAATAAACTCCAAATTAAATTGAAAATTTACATAATTAAATAAAAATCATTATAATCCCATTAATATATTAAGTTTTTCTTCGCCCACTATTATTAAATTAAAATAAACATTAAAAAAGAATAAAAGTGACCCATAAAAGGACCACCATACATAAGCCACGTGCTGCCGACGTGTTCTATGGTCAGCATATCAGCTGTTAGTTCCACTGATCTATTCGACCATATGGATTTGCCGGGTACTACAAAATAAATTGCCATTGCAATGCCTAGCCCATTAGGCTTATTTTAAGTATATATAAATGCAAAACTATAATTGAATTTATTTAAAGTTCAAAAAATTTCATAAAAATATTGATGATTTTTATTAATAAATTTTGTAGGGATTGTTTTCAACGAGCTTAATTTTGCCGAATCAATGGCTGAGACTTCGATGATCGCGATCACTGAAGATTGCCGTAAGACTGGGATTAGATGAGAGTGATTTGAAAATGATGATTGAGAGCGATAAAGCGGTAGTTATTATTGTCGATAAAAGAGCTTCAAAGTTTGTTCGACGATCGCGATCACTGGCGACTATCGTAAGACGTAGATTATATGAGATCGATTTGAAAACGATGATCGAGAGACGATAATTGATGAAGGAGGTATTATTATTGTCAATCAAAATGAGAGGTTCAGAGTGTTAGATTTCTAAGCTCTCTATAATTTTAAGTCTGCCCCTTTTAATCGATGAATGTGAGATAATTATGATTTGTTAGAGGTATATCTTAAATTTTTTTGACTCAAAATACTCAAATGATATTTATTTTCTTGACTCATAAATGAACAATTAGGATAATATTCAAATTTAAAGGTCTCCTAAATTAAATATTTTTAATTTAATATACAAGAAATTTAATTTTTAAATTTTATTAATTATATAATATAACAATCAATTAATACAATTTTACTTTTAAATTTATCATTTTATATAGTCATTAAATTTAAGATAACATCATTAATTTTAGTGAAATCAGATATTACAAATCATTAATTTTTAATAATCTCAAATAAATTGGAGATTTTAATATTGCAATTAAATGTTATAATATCAAAATATTGATTTTCCTTTTAGAGGAGAAAATTTAATTTAAATTTTATTCTCTTTATATAAATTGGATTTGATTTAATTGGCTCAGGTCTACAGACCCACAGAAAGCCACTCCATTCGGGTGGGTGCAGTTGTGGGTGGAATTACAGGTGATCTGACTGTAGCCAGCACCACTCACGCAAGTCGCACGTGATCATCACCACATCTAGGACGGCTCAATCAGATCCGATCCTACTGGCAAATCTGACGGACGAAATTGTTTCTATTTCTCAACCGTCCGATCCATTGGCGACGCTTCCGATAAAATTGAAGGCTGTTTATCACCGTACGATTCAAATCAGACGATCAAAATCTAATCTTTGCATTCCCTACCTCAAAAATAAAATGCCGCCCGTTGGAAATCTCACTCATCTCCTTGTCGCTCTGTAGTCCGTTCTACATTTGTTACTCTCTCATACCCTGAAAGCCGAGAACTTTCTCTCTCTTATTTCTCTCTCTACGGATATTTTCGCCACTGGGCATATCTGGAGGTCTTGCTCCGATTAGAGAGCGCAGAGAGGACAGGGGAGGGAGGAGAAGGGGAATGGAAGGGCAGACCTCGAAGCTAAACCGCGCTCCTTCCTCCCTTCTCCGTTCCCCAACCCTTCGCTCCTCGGTCCACAGCCTCGCCGCACTTGATTCAGTCGGATCCGACCCAGAGGAGATAAAGCCACATTCTCCTCCTCCCTCGGCCTCCGCCGTGACCGCTTCTACTGGCAGAAGTTCCGGCCATCGTCTTGCGTTCCTCTCCCTTCTCCTAACTTTATTCCTCTTGGTCCTCTCCTTCTTCTACCTCCGCGACCAGTCTCCCTCCCTCTGGAATCTCTCCCTTGCCTCTGCTGCAGTGGCCGCGGCCTCTCTGATCCTCAAAAGAACCCGCCTTTCTCTCTCCCGCCGCCGCCGGAGCAGGAGTGATTCCGTGCGGTGGTTCATCGGCGACGACGAAGGTGACGTGGAGAACCCGTGTCCTAAATTAGGGGCAAAAGCCGTGAGAGAAGGGGTTGAATTCTACAGCAACGGGGATTTCTACGAAGGTGAATTCCACAAAGGAAAGTGCAGTGGAAGCGGGGTTTACAATTTCTTCGGGCAGGGAAGATATGAGGGCGATTGGGTCGACGGGAAGTACGATGGATATGGAATCGAACGGTGGGCGAGAGGGAGCCGGTATCGAGGCCAGTATCGCCATGGCCTCCGCCATGGATTTGGTGTTTATAGGTTTTATAACGGAGATAGCTATGCCGGGGAGTGGGTCGGCGGACAGAGCCATGGCCGAGGTGTACAGAGCTGTTCTGATGGAAGCTGCTACGTGGGGGAGTTCAAGTTCGGGGTGAAGCATGGATTAGGCTACTACCATTTCAGGTATGAAGACGGTGAATTTTTTATCTTTGCATCAGTAGGGTTTCGATTTGTCTGAATCTGTCTAGTTTCGATTGAATTTCAGCTTGTTTTCTATTTATTAAATCTTTGGATTAGATTATCTTTACTGTTTGATTGGATTCTTCAAATTGAAGCATTTAAGAAGGCAAGTAGCAGATGGTAATATGAGATTAAATTGAATGATCTTAAAAAGTTTGACTGGCTTTATTTTCTCTTGCACTTAGTAGACTGAAAGAGATGTGTGTTGCTCCCCTTTGGGAACAAAAAATTAGGTCAGATATCATAAATTTTTGGTGATGATGGGTTCAAATTCATCAGATATACTTTGAGATTAGTGAAATATAAAATTTTGATTGATCATTTATATATTGCACTCATTTTAAAGCAAACCAAACGGCTTTGATGCTCATATTGACAAAAAATTTCTCTTTTTTGTTGAAAATTTGTTAGGTTATTGAAAATTTCAATCACCTTAATGTTTTATTGGTTTTATTTCTTGTAGACAATTCTACCATATTTCTTACAAATACTTGTTGTAAAACATCTTTTCTTCATGATGTTCATGAAGAAGGCTACTTGTATAAGAAATTCATTGCAAAAATGGTTTTTAATGATCAGAAATGGCGATAAATATGCGGGCGAGTACTTCGGTGACAAGATCCATGGTTTCGGAGCATATCACTTTGCGAATGGCCATTGTTACGAGGGGTCATGGCATGAAGGAAGGAGGCAAGGTTTTGGGACATATACATTTAGAAGGGGAGAAACAAAGTCAGGAGAATGGGATTGTGGGACTCTAAAGAGCCCTCTCCCTCTCGAGGATTCCAACGTTCAACGAGCCGTGCAGGTATTAAATGTTGTTCATTTATCACTTAGGGGCTAATTGGTTTAATGTATTAGGAGTGTGAAGTAGATGGCATACATGATTTCTTTAGTTTTCATACATTTCATATGAAGTGAAATCAATGTATGGATTGTAGTTTTATAACGAATATAAAATATCTCAAAAGATTCAATTTCAAAGTCGTTCAAATCAAGTGAATTCCAAACACACCATTCTGAACACTCGAGATATTTTGATATCGCGAACAACACCGACTCCCCACCCCTTGAGTTCTCTTCTCGTTGTTGCCGGTGACCATGACATTGCTTGTGTTTAATGCACTGAGATTCCGACCACCACCTCTTCCAACACCCCCTCATGTCTCCTCTCTCTCTCTCTCCTATTGTCTCCTTTCTCCCATTGTCCCTTAAGCTCACTGCCGCCTGCCGCTTTTGTCTCATTTAGTAAAATTTAATGAACATTATATGCTTAAATTGTTCATCACACTATAAAGAGATTAGGTTCATTTCACAGGTAACCAAATCCAAATACTAATCAAATTCCTTAATTTTTTTTTCACAACAAACCAAATGAGCTTGAGAAATCAAAATACACAGCATTTAATTCAAACCTTATTCTCAAAACAAAAGAACCCTAAACACTTAACATCCCCCCTTAACACTTCTACTGTCTCACTTACATCTGCTCACTTCACCATCTAAAATCTTCAACTTACAACAGTCTGCCAGAAAAGCTTCTGAGAAATCGATTTCTCCTCCCTCGTGTTGAAGATCAAGTGAACAACGCCGTTGGCGCTGCCAATAGAGCGGCGACCACTGCCAGAGTAGCTGCCATTAAAGCTGTGGAAAATCGAATGAATGGGAAGTTCTGCCACACAGAGGTCTGAATAGTGAAGAAGACAATACAAGTAATCCATCCATCTTCTAATTGTGCATATTTTAGCTTATTATTATTATTATTATCTCAGTATTTTCAGCATGTTTAGTGATCACTTCAGCAAACATATTGCTGATCACTAAGGTTAAAAGAGGGATGGTATTATTAACAATCCTCCCATTCTCAGTAAGATGTACATAAATCCACATTTATGCTTTTTGAATCATAGGTTCTTTTTCCCCTCACAAATGGAAGGATGTTGTGTTCGAGTGTTGTTAGGCCACTTTTTTTGCAAAGTGAGAACATTTTGCTCGTGTTCGACTCGTTAAGTTATTGAGCGAAACTCGAGCTATTCGAGAACATAAAGTTTATGTGAAAATTCTTTATAAATTATAGAATATACATATTTTCACATATATGTATATGTATGTATGTATGTATGTATGTATGTATGTCTCTGTGTCTCTATGGATTTATGTCTGTCTGTGTATGTATGTATATATGTATGAGATATTTACATACATAGCATATAATTCTTAGGCATTAATATATATAATATCTAAATTTTAATTTTTTACAAATATAGCATTTTTTCTATGCATGAAAAGATAATTTTCATATTTTTGTTTAGTTTAAATACATAAGTTTATAAAAAATTAGTTGTATTATAACTAATTTTGAGCTAAATATAATGAAACATAAATAATTATATATATATATATATTTTAAATTCTACTATTGATTTTATTTTTTATTTTTTATTTTGGATTCTCAGTATAAGAACTAATCTTCAAACACAGATTTGTCCTTTAATTCTTTAAGAATTGCATTTATTGACTTTATTTTCTTTCAAAACTAAAGCATTCAAAGCATATTTCTTTTGAATGCTATTTAAATAATACTATTTGTTGCATTTTTCCTCATGAAAGTCACTATCTGTATCCAACTACTCCCACCTCTATTCTTCCAATTTAGTCTATAACAAATTGATTATTGCATTATGAACCCTTTTGACCACATGACATTCTTGGTCTCTACGTTTTCTTTTTTTTTTTATTTGCAATTTTTTTTTTTTTTATGAAACTTGATATATTAATAGAATTCAGTCATATTTAAATTGTTGCCTTTTAATCCTCATATTAGAGTTAGATTTGGATGGTTAGAATGGAAATTGGTAAGATGTTATTATGTAAATTTAAATGTTGATTTTGTAAAATTTTATTTTGGTAGGCTATAATTTAAAAATATATATATTTATAGTTAATTGAAAAAAAAAATGAAGTGCTAAAAAAGAATTATTTATTTATAGTTAATTTATTAAACTAATGAATTAAAATTGCATTTGAAGGATTATAAAAGTAAATAGATTTATTATATTAAAAATATGTAAAATAATTTATGAATAATAAGTTTAATACTTTTTTTACAATATTCATTAATAATAAATAAAAATTGATAATTTAAATGAATTTTTTTAATGAGGGCATGGATTTATTTTAGTGGTGTAAATGAGTCGGAGTCGAATTTTAATTTAATCGAGCTAAAGCTCCTATTGAGCTCGAGCTTGACTTGAGCTTGTTTATGAGTTTGAAGTCAAGCTTATGGTTCGATAAATTTAAATGGTTAGTGAGTCAAGCTCGAATTAGTTTGAAAAGTTGACTCATTTACATCCTTAATTTATTCTTTTCCAACTCATATTTATTTGGAGGAGGGGGTACTTAATTATTACTCATATAATTATATTTGTTCCTGCACATGTAAGCCCTGACATCCCACTCTGAAATGCTTGTCTGCTTTAATTATTTATTTTATGTACAGCTATTTATGGCTGAAGGACCACTTGTTTTTACTATATATTATTAAATATCATTAGCTTTGATGAGTGAAACGGTCGAGAATCTCTTAGATTGAGTTGAATTTCTCTGTAGAGGCTATACACAAGATAGGGAAAGTAAGTGAGGATTTCATTCGTGTAGGTAATTAATGTGGCGTTAGGCTTTCATGAGATTAGTCATAATAATATTCTCACTCATAAGATGGGTGGGGTGTTAGGTGAATATCCATTACAAAAAAAATAATAATAAATAAAAAAAATTATTATATATATATATATATTTCTTTATTATTATATTATTTAATATAATAATTATTATTATATACACACAAATCTTATACATTTACATATTTAATCTCTAAACTTTCATATTTATAAAATAATATTCCAATTTTATATATTCAGGAAAGATGTTATTTTTATAAATATTTAGGTGTTAGATATGTAATTATTTTAGAATTGTGTATTATGTATGTAAATTTTCTTTGTTTTATTAATTTATTTTTTTTATTAATTAGTCATATTTCAAAGCTTCAAGCATTTATTATGTTTTTGTTTTTAATATTTTAGATTCTTAAATATGGTGGGTATAATTATTAAATTAAGGTTATAATTGTAATTAAATGTTTCAGAAAGAGAGAGAAAAAATATTTATTACCATCTTTGACTGTTCTTATAAGAAGATTGACTGGTCAACAGATTCAAGATTTCAAAATTTTTATTATTTATTATTTATTTATTTATTGAAATAGAAGCTTAATTATGAAGGATGTGAATTGTTGACTTTGTAAACCCTAGGGAATTTTATTAATTTCTGTAATAAAAAAAAAGAAATGCTGATTTCATAATTTATTTATTTTTCTATTTTTTTTTAAATTTTATCCCATTATTAAATAATTAATTAATGACTTTGGAAAATTTGTCTTAAAGAGTGGTTGAAGTTGAACCATTTGTTGGAAAGGGAAAAGGGTAGATAAGCTTCTAGAGGTATGTTATTAAATGCAAGAAACCCTAATTCTAGGGTTTAATAAAAGTATATGATATATATATTTTTAATTTTATTTAATAAATAATTTCTTTATTATAGTTTGTGTTCTATGCAGAGGCGTAAGTGAAGTTGACTCGTGAGTCGACTTAACCTCATCTCGTTAAATGACTCTTGAACCGAACTTGATGGGCTAATAAGCCACGCTCAAACTAAACTCAATTTGACTCGCTGGCTCACGAGCCGATTAGATTAATTAATGTAAATTACACTTATAATATGCTATAATTTATTAATTTAAGTATAAAATTATTGAACATATTTAAAATTTATATCTAATTTGCTTATTTCATATATTATTTATTTTCTTCTATTTTTTTAGTTTTTATTATGATTATCGTAATGATTATTCTAATCATTTTTTTCTCTCTTTAATGTTGAATGAGCTCGCTCGAGAGCTAATTCAAACTCGTAAAATAAAGTTTTAACTCAAACTCGATTAATTAACTAAATTCAATGGTAATTCAAGCTCAACTCGGCTTTTTTTCACTCTTAGTTGTATGTAATTATGTATAATAATTTTAACTTAATAAGATACTTAATTTTAAGGTTGTACGCATTTGTTAATTTATATTACATTTTAAGTTAAACTTATGTGATGTCACCCATCTCTTAGCTTCGGTTGGGCGAGGCGCCGGAACCCCTGACCGCGATTTCTCTCCAGCGCTTTCTCTCGAGGGATATCACGTGTGGGTGATGAATGTGATGTTGTAGGTTCCAGGATTAGTCCACGATATCACCCACAGATGGGTGGGGTGTTGATGGATACCCTTCAAAAAAAAAAAAATTTATGTGATGTCTTTTATAGGATTAATTTAATTAATTCATAGTGCACATAATCTAACATATTTGAATATGATTAATAATATTTATTGTATTGATTTAATCATATTATGGTAATTATTTCTCATACAAACATTCCAATAGTTTTTAAATGCTGACATCAAATAATTAAATAATTATTTTAAAATTTACATAAAAAAAGCTTATCATAATTATTATTTTTTTCAATGCAAGGGGTAATTGCAGCTCTGATGGGTCCAAATGGGTTGTCATACATTGTAAGTCTTGGCCCAATAAGATTACTACTGAATTTTTACAATGATATTGAACATTAATGAGTTTATGTGGCAACATTACTCTATTTTGTTGTCCATAATAAATGGTGTCAATGACACCTTTTCATAATCAAAATTATACAAATCAATGATTTAGTTAGGCCAATATGATCGATTAGCTCGAGTCAACATCGACTTAAGTGATCAAAGGGAATTGAATAGTGAGCACAATAAATAGGGGGTCTATGAAGGTCATAAGTGATCGAATAACTTAAAAATTTATTGATTGTTTTGCACAATAACAAGTATTTGTTGACACAATGCTAACATTGGTGCATTGGTGCATTAACAACAATATTGAACTAGACGCCTCGTTCGATAACCTCCGATGATTGGACGGCAATGGTAAAAAAAATTCTCCATCTCTTATCTTTCAAATAATCTTGATGTCACTCATTTCACCTCAACAAAATTGTCCACTATAGTAAAGTTTTTGTCGTATTGAGCTCACTAACGTGTCTTAGTTATTTTACATTTAATTTGAGTATTGATTTAGTTCGCTTCAAACGTCTATTTCTTTTATATAGTTAGGGCAATAATAATCGTCTTATAAATTATTCGAACAATCATAATTAGGGGTGCAAACGAACCGAGCGTTCAACAAGCTACTCGTGACTCGGCTCGATTAGAGCTCGTTTATGCTCATTTAATTAATCGAGCTTGAATTTTAAAAATACTGATTGTTAAATGAACAAGTTATTGTTGAGTTCAATTATGTTAAACGATCATTTAAAGTTTAAAGTTTTCGTTAAGGAGCTCCATAATGGCTCGATTGTTTCGTCATAAACGATAGCATAAGCCGATTAAGGCTAATGGCTATTAAGGCTTGTTCATAAACGATAATGTAAGCGATTAAGGCTGATAATGTCGATTAAGGCGATTAAGGCTCGTTTATTTCATTAAATTTAGCCGCTTAATCTAAAACCGATAACCAGCTCGAGAACAAACTTCGAGCCGAACACTTTTTTTTTAAACGAGCTCGAGCTCGAACACCATCCTAAAAGCTCAAATCGAGCTCGAGCGAGCTCGAGCTCAATACTGGCAAATGAGCTTGAACTCGAACAAGGTTCTGCCCGTTGTTCTAATCATAATCTTCATAAATCCAATCAACCATAACATATGAATGCAAAAAATGTTACATAACTTTGCTCACATAATAAATCCAATCAACCATGACATAAGAACATAACATTTTATTAACTTTTCTCACATAAAGACATAATCTTTCATATTATTTAATGCTCATAGTTCAATTAATGACCTAATTATCAAAGTTATAATTTGCTTGCAACCTCAATGTGTCAAGCTTAGGGATTAATGTTCAATAATAATTTAATTTTAAATTGATAAAATGAGTGAGAATTTAATGAAAATCAACATTTTGGTCAACACTTTATATACAAGACAAAAACACTATGTACTAAAATAATTTTTTTATGCATATAAGTAATAGGGTTGGTAGAAATATAAATAAGGTTATTATTTAACTTTTTTGAATAATAAACTAAAGTTTAACTTTATTAGCGCTTATAATTGACACTTCATAAAAAAAAATTATGGAAATTATTGTATGTGAAAGATCTATGAGTGAAAATTATTAATCCACCTCATTGAAAGTAATTTTAAAAAATTTCAATTTTGTCCTTTAGCTTACTATTTGATGTAAAATCTGAGGGATTATAATAATAGGAGGGTTAAAATGAAAAATTTGCAATTAATTTAGGGGTTGTTTGGGATCAATTTTGTTTTATATTTTTATTTTTGTTTTTATGTGATTTTTAAAAATATATTTGTTTGATGTATTTTTATTTTTTTATCAAAAATAAATATTATTATTATTTTAAATATTTAAATAATTTTTAAATATTTTGAGTATTTTTAAAAATAATAGAAATCATCAAATATGTTTAACTTTGAAACAAATAAAAATGATCTCAAATGGTCCCAAATTTTAATGTGTTTGAGATGAATTTGAAAGGTGATATGTGATGAATTTGAAATTCATCTAAATTGGGTAGAGAACATATGTATATTGCGTATATCGCCATTCACCTTCATATCACCTATCTATCATAATCTCAAAAAATACTTTGTATTATATTCATTCTATCAAATAATAAAAAATAAAGTATGTATTTATAAAATTTCAAATCAAATAACTTAAAATAATTTAAATTTATTAAATTTATTTTATACTGTACTTTTATAGGCAACCAAATAGCTCTTTAAGTATAATATATATATATTAGAGAGAGAGAGAGAGAGAGATTGGAGTAAATAAAACTTATTAACTGTTCTTTAGCCTCTATAAATACCGCTAACACAAGCCAATAGGTTTGGCAATGGAAGAAGACGCTCTGCCGCTGCAAATCTCTCACTACTTCACCTTCAACGACGACATTGCATGGGCCCACCAGTCGCCGGTGGTCGACAGTAATCCCTTCTCCGGCAATGGCGGCGCCTTCCCTTCCTATCCCTTCGACGATCCCATCTTCTCCTGCCCGCCGTTGGAAGATCCACCGCCGGCCTGCACTTCCCACGGCAAAAGCCACCGCATTCTCCATCTTCTCATGGCTGCCGCAGAAGCCCTCACCGTCGCACGCGAACAGAAGAAGCTCGCTGGAGTGATATTGATTCGACTCAAGGAATTGCTTCTCCCGACGGAATCAACCGCAACAATCGTCGAGCGCCTCGCCGTACACTTCACGGACGCGTTGCAAAGCCTCCTTGCCGGAAAAGGTCCCACCTTTCACCGCCCACCCGCTGCCGACGAGCTCTTTGCGCTCCAGCTGATACAGGACATGTCTCCGTACGCCCATTTCTGCCACTTCACCGCCAATCAAGCCATTCTCGACGCCGTCACCGGATCCTGGCGAGTTCACATCGTTGATTTCGACATCAAGGAGGGGCTTCAATGGGCGTCGCTGATACAAGCTCTGGTTTCTCATAAAAACGGCGCCTTTACTTCACCCTCTCTCAGAATCACGGCGGTCGCCAGCGGAAAGGGGTCGACGGCGAAGGTTGAGGAAACCGGTCAAAGGCTGACTGCCTTCGCGGCGTCGGTTAGCCTGCCATTCTCATTCGGCCGTTGCCGACTTGGCCCGAATCAGAGATTCCGACCGGCGTTGGTGAGGACGGTAAGGGGAGAGGCAGTTATACTGAACTGCGTTCTCCACTCACCGCAAACCCCACACCACTCCGTCACCTCTGTTAAGTCATTCATCAGCAGCGCCGCCGCCGTCGGAGCGTGCCTGGTGACTCTGGTCGAGGAAGAAATCGGCGGCGGAAGGACGTCAGCTGTTATGGCGGGATTTACCGGAAAATTAATGGATGAGATGGAGAGGTATTGGGCAATGATGAAGGCATTAGAAGAGGAGTTTCCGAAGCAGAGGAGGGCGAGGGAGATGGTGGAGAAGGTGATTTTTGCACCGAGAATTGCGGCAGCGGTGAGGAAGGCGTACTGTGCGGAAGAAGAAGGAGTCGGGAAGTGGATGGCGGCGGCCGGATTTCGGCGAGTTGATCTCAGTGGGTTCAATGTCTCACAAGCTTTGATGCTGACTAAGCTGTTCAATAACGGTTATCAGATTGAAGAAGAAGGTTCGAATAAGCTTGTTTTGAGATGGAAATCGCGGCGGTTAGTTTCCGCCTCCTCTTGGTCGGTTCCGCCGCCGCGGGCAGCGCCGGAAAATTGATTATCGTCGGCGCGAGTAATTTAGTTGATAAAAGATATTGAAATTATTGTTATGAGTTCTGAAATTAAATCTATTGAATAAAAAAAAACCCAACTTGTTTGCAATTTTTAAAATTTAAGTGAAAAACATATTATTAATTATTATCTTTTAATCTTTCTAATAAAATGCTATGATGATCATGTTGTACACATAAATTTATTTTAGTCAGAGTTCGAGGCTACTCAACTGAGTTAAGGAGTTTCGATATATCGAACTCATCAGACTGACTTGACTAACTCATTTAAGTGAACATACTTAACCTTAAGATAAATCGAGTGAATCTTTATGCTCGTGTTTAACTTGACTAGAGAACTCAAACTTGAGTCAAATGAGCATTACCAGTCTCCCAACTCGCCCAATAAACTTGACCTTACGGGTTAACTCATCCAATTTGAGTGAAGTCGACAAGCAACATCATATAGATTCACTCTTACTTAGAAATCATTAATTTGAAACTAATATAATCTTATGATAAGATATCAATGTTATATTTTGACAATAATATATCTAAAAGTTCTCTACATTTTCATCAAGTCTCTTTTTTTTTCGCATTTTCTTAGACATTTTTGTCGATAATATTCTAATATTATTTTGCATAAAATTAGATCAAAATGTAGTGAACTCTTAAAAAAATTTAAAAAATTAAGGTGAGGATATCAAGATCAAAACTAATTCATTGTGAGGTTTAAAATCTTTGAAATTACTTTCATATGAGTGCAATTTATGAGTTTTTTTTTAACATTCATATATTTCACTATTCTCAAAATAAATAAAATTAAGATATTTAAAGCTCATCTCTATTAAATTTTGATGAGAATATTATATACTAATTTATCTTTAAATAAAATTCTAATCATATTATCAAAAGATGTGCTACTTTCATTAACATAATGATAATTTTATTAATATATTGTCACCTTTCTTAAGACTAATTGCTTAAGAGCTTATTGTGCGTTTGGTATAGCAATGCAATGCTAAAATGCACCACAGTTGTCATTCGAAAAACTATATTCTCGTCACATTTTGGAGATTTATCTGTGACAAAATTGTATTTTATAACTCGACTTAATAGATTATGATAGCTAATAGAAAGCTGACGTCTGACTTTTTAAATTTTTAAAAATTATAATACTTATCATAATTTTTTAGATAAAGCTTCTTCGATGGCAGACTCATTACTGTATTTTCATTCTGCTCCAATTATCCTAAACAAATCCTTAATCTAATCAATATATATATCCTTAAATTTAAACAAAATATAAATACATAATTAAGTGTAAAATAAAATTAACTATTACCCGCTACCAATAATCCTATATTACTTTAAATTACTTAACCAAATAATAAAAAAAACAAACTCATACATTTATATAATTTTCAACTAAATAATTTAAATTATTTTAAACATTATTTTCATTTTATATTGCATTTTTTTTTACACTGATCTTTCATAAAATTTAACTCTTTTGAAAATAAATTTAATATATTTAAAACTCATAATTATTATATTATCAACAGATGTGATAGTTTCATTAGCACAATCATAATTTTATTAATTTACAGCCGCCCTTCTCACTGAAGACTTTTAATAAACATAGACTGCGTAATTTGCATTGTTACACTCAACATTAAAAAAATTTATTTTAATAATAATAATAATAATAACAGCTCTCAACTGATTTTTTTTTTTAATTTTATCTTTCACAAAATAACAAAATTCTTGTCTTTATATTGTCTTAAACAGTCCAAATATTCTATAGAACGTGCCAAATAAATGCTCTTATAAATTATTCATAATTATTTTTTAATTAATTTAGTCAAAATATGTTAATAAATTTTTAATTGCAGTCAAATTAAGGTGACGAGTTACTTGGGGCTGTTAGGTTCTTTGTATTTTTAAAAAAAAATTAATATCAACTTATTTACACTCAATTAAAAAAATAAATTTAATATTTCAAAAGTTTATCCATTTGGCCGTATCTTGTTATCCATATAATTATTTTAATATGAAATTATCATTATTACAATTTTTTAAACCTTTAATCCAACATAATATATTATAGATCTCTATAATGATATGGTCAATGTTGTTGATGTCAACTAGTTAACATGTTATGAAAACTAGATTGTTAAATCTCTCTCTCATATATATATATATATATATATATATATATATATATATATATATATATATATATATATATATATATATATATATATATATATATATATATATATATATATATATATATATATATATATATATATATATATATGTCAGAAAACTCGTTGCAATACAATAAATCTTCGTACTTTAATTTTGTATGAAAATTCAACACATACATAGATAATTAAAATAAAAAATAAAAAACTCCAGAATTTTTACGTGCAAAATCCCTAAAATAGGAGGAAAAAAATCACGAGGCCTAGTCTAGTAAAAATGTTTCACTATATATTTACTTTGGAGTATATAATTTTAATCTTAGGCGTGTTGTATGTGAAAAAATCCGATAATGAGAATTCCGAATCTATGTAGCTAGCGGTAGAATTGAGGTAACGGCACATAAATAATAATGACGACAATGATGATGACAACCTTCGAATTTCTAACTCTTTCAACTTTCTTCTAAGTTCACTTCTAGCCATTTCCCCAACTTTCTTTCAAGTTCACTTCTAGCTCCTTCATAACAAAAAATAAGGTCCCTGGGATTACGAGAGGTATTTTGATCATTATATAAAATCTCAAAACACCCATCTAGGATGGTATATATTCATTTTATCATAGATAATTTTTTAGATTTTGACCAAAACGATCTTCGATTGAGATCTTGTTAATTGATTCGCCTGCCGAGTCGCTTCGATTCGACTTTGAAAGTCATTTGATCATCCAGTCAGTGTCTCAAAATTTCTTATATAATTTTTAAATTTAATTTAAACTCATTTGAGCTCGATTTGATCCGATTCTAATATTATTAAACTCATCTCATTAAATATTTGAATTTAATTGAATATATACTTTAATTTAAAATTCATACTTGATTTATAAATTTGAGAATGATATATCATACATATTCCTTTAATGTGATTTTTTCTTTTTTTTTTTTTCCTATATCAATTCATATTTTTTTTGGGTTGCCAGGACTATTAACGAGCTAATTTCGAGCTGATTCAATTCAAGACTGATTCAAAAAATCAGCTCAAAATATTTTTAATCGACTCCAATTGAACATTTTAATATTTTTTATTTAACTCAAATTTAAATAAAATTGACTTATTTTGATCGAATAATTTAAATTTAATAAAAATAATTATTAAATTTTTGTAAAAAAATTGAATTAAATATATAAAATAAAAAAATTAATTTTCAAAAAAATAATTTTTATATTTAAAAACACATTATATTTATTTTAAAATATTATAAGTTACAAATCCATACATTTAATTTTTAAAATAATTTTATTATTACAAACTTAAAAATATTATATAAAATTTTTAATAAAAAATAAATTCAATCCAATCTTGAGCAAGTTCAATCCAATTTGTACATAACTTGAGATTGACTCAAAAAAAAAATTCGATCCAAAAAAAACTGAGCTCAATATAATCATTTCAAACTTGATCCAATCCAAATTTCAAACCTAAACTAACAGCCTTAGTCGCTATTAGTGATAAAAATATGATGCATGAAGATGATTTTTGGTATAGGTGATTTCATAAGGGATAAGAAAATTAGTTTCAATTAGATAGAATTAATAAATCTTATCTCACTTCATGCAAAATGATCACAAAAACTATATTAATATATATAGATTAATAAAATTAGAAGAAAAAAAAATACAAAATTAAATTGAATTAGAAGCCAAATTCAAACACAATTTTGATAAATTAAATTTTTAAAATGTTTAAAATTTATTAGCCTTTATATAAAATAAATAAATTAATTAATGAGTTATCATAATCTAACATTTATAATTATACGAAATAAATTTCGATTTGGCATATCCGCCAGATTTAAAAATTTTATATTGCACAATCAAATCGGTCAATCCATGTGAAATAGTACCAATTCCCCCTCATATTTACAAAAAATTGCAAATAAGATTGCAAAAAAAACAAATAAGGAGAATAAAAAAAAAAAAGGAAATTGCACTGTGCAAAATCACAAAAGAAGGAAATTGCAGACCAGACCAAATTCTGCAAGCAAAATAATACATCAATTTCAATATTAATCCTCCATAAAGCTTTAACAAATAGCCAAATATTAGATAGCATCTCACAGGTCATTTCCCCTCTGTTTTTCTATAAATCTTTGAATTCTTCAAATTTACTGAAACTGCAAATATCAGAATGATAGCATTTTACATTAATCTAAATCAATTTCATGATTAAATTTAGAATAAATTTAAAATTAAAATAAATATTTTGTGAATATTTATATATGACATCTACTGCAAACTATCTATCATGACAATCAAAAACATTCATTGTGCTAAAAGATTAAATAGCTAATATTCAAATTATTCATTAAAAAAATAAGTCAAATATAAATATATATTTTAAACTCAATTTATAAAAGAGTCAAACACGAATAACGAAGAACTCTACGTTTGATTATTTTCGACTCATTTTAGCTCATTTTAGCTTATATTAGCATAGTGATTTTACGGAGTGGAGCTAAAAGATCTTGCTCTAAATATTTTATAACTCATTTTGATTATTTTTTTGTTTGACAAATCAAGTGGAACACAAACTAACGCGAACAAATCGAATAATATCGAGCCGAAAGTGAGCAGAGCTTGAACTCGCTCAAGCTCAACTCGTTTACACCCCTAATGTCAATTTGCATGCATCTAAAATGTGCAAAGAATTTTAAAAAAATTTACATAAATTTTTACCTAATTTCATATCCAAAGGCTAAAATTTCATATTTATCAATGCATACAATATATACATGCATAAATATATAAACAATTTTCTATATTTTAAATAAAAAAAAAGTAGTTCACTCAAAAAGAGTGATATTTTTGATATGAAATTAAAGATAGTGTTATGCATGTAAATAATAAAATTTAAAGGTTAGATATGTAAATACATAAGAATTAAGTAATATGCATGCAAATTTGCCAAAAAATAATACATAGATAATCAATTAATTTTAACATCACACACATCTCAAAATAAATTTAAAAAACTTTAAAACACATTCTAATGCCAAATATATAGCACAACCACTATGAAAGAAAGTGTGTGTTTTATAATGCCCTTAAATGACATCATCATCAATCATCATTCATAGGCCCTTAAAATTCTACACATTGTTTCCAAAGGATACACTGAGTTCAAGCATATATTCGGCCCGCTAACTTATTTGAGTCGAACATGAGTGGCGGAACTAGAATTTAGACTGGCGACACAATTAGAGGCGGCAAAATCTAAAAGAATAATTATTGTATTATATAATATTAACAACAATAATAACAACAACAACAACAAGCCTTAATCCCACTAAATGGGGTCGGCTACATGAATCCTTCTTCTTCATTGTGTCCTATTATATAGTATTAAGAGTTTAATAAAAATCTAAGAGTGACGACTGCCCTCCCCAACCACCTCTTGGTTCCACCACTATCTATTCACAAACATGATGTTTGTTGCAAAGTCATATATAAATTATAAAACCTATATATGTTGTTAGTATGTAATAGTCTTGAATGTACATAATGTATAAATACATATGTACATAGATATACATAAACATAATAATACACATTCATCACGACTAAACAAAATCTTGTTTTGTTTGACTCGTTAAATAGATCATCTTATAAAATACTAGGTTAAACTCAAGGAATATATAGAGCAGAACATAGATTGGCACAAAATAATGAACTATTTTGATAGCTCTAACAAGTTGGGATCAGCATTAGAAAAGCTTGAATAATCCATTTCAATTCTTTGTAGGGAAATTTACATACATAGCACACAATTCTTATGCATTTTTATATCTAACACCTAAAATTTGTTATTTACAAATATAACACATTTCTTATGCTTCAAAAGGTGAATTTTACTTCAAAAAAATTAAGAAAAGTGATATTTTTGTTATAATAATAAAGATTTAGGTGTTATATATATATATATATATATATATATATATGTAAATATTTATATTTGGATGTTAGATATGTAAATATATATGAATTGTGTTATATGTATGTAAATGCCCCTTCTTTCTATTATGCATCTTAAAAAGTTCAATGTTCTCAGTTTCCACTAACGTTTCCAAATAACTATCGTTAATCAAGTAATTTTGTGATTTCAAAGTAGCATAGATTTTTATTTAATAGCTTACTGCGGAAATTATTGCAAACTGTCAGCTATTCCCTAATAAATCACATAAACTTCATTTGCATTGAAAAATTTTTCAACAGAGTTGGAATTTGCAGAGGCTACCTGAAGAAAACTTTACTGTGTTAGAAAGCTTGGCAGGTGAAGCATCCTCGCAAAGAAGATATTCGGCCATATTTTCTAAGATAGGAGATTCTTTGGCCAGTCCTGGGGGCCATGCAGACTTGTCTGGCTACCACTGAACTTCGCATATTTTGCGCCTTTCTCTGAGCTGATTGAAGACTACTCAGAATCTTTTCCATTGACGAGGACCTTTTCTTCTCTAATTTCATCTGATGCCAGAAGGTCCAATAGATAAAAATTAGAAATTTTAGAACCAAATTCATATTTCATCAGATAGAAGGTTGTTTCAATTCATGAAGAAAGATATTGCACAATAAAACTTTGTTTTTTTAACAAAATAATTTCTAGTCCATTTTTTACATTGTAGCATGTACTGTATAACGGTATTTGTGGAGAAGCTATGCAGCTATTTATAAAAGATATTATGGAGCTGCTGTGGGGAAAGCAATTATTAAGTTGCAAGGTATTATAAATATTTTCCTTTCAAAAAATATAACAGTAAAAAGCAACTTTTTAACGCAAAAAATTAAAAAACAATATCCAAACAGAAATATAGCAACGGTCTGAAAAGCGAAATAGTGAAAAAGCTGTCTTAAACAGATCTTAAGCATGCAATTTCAAAATCTTTGCAGTGAGAAACAACTCACTTCGAGTTTTTGGAGTGCAGCCTCAGCTTTTGCTTTCTGTAGGTTCTCCCAAGCAGTTATCTTAGCTTCCTCCCTATCATACCTATGTGACAAAGGAAAGATATAATTTAAATCTTTTATTAAACTACTGACATAACATATTAGTATATACTAAAATGTAACATTAAATACCATACAACAACAATAAGCTTTTATCACACTATGTGGGATCGACTACATGAATCCTTCTTCTCCATTATATCCTGTTAAGTGTCAAATTTTCATTTAATTCTAATAAAATAAGGTAATTATTATTTTTTACTTCCTAACCAAGTCTTTTTAACCCTACCTCTACCTTCCTTAACATGAGTCGAATTTAATACATCTACTCTCCTAACTGAGTCATCAAATGGCCAATGATTTAAATACCATAGTTTGATTAAATTTTACATTCTATGTAAAATAAAGTAGAACTAATTAAAGTACATAACCATGAAAACATTGAAAAGAAAAAACTTAAATGTCATAAATTCATGCAAATAACATCAACTTACTTTGATATGCATTTTTCTGCGTCTATAACTTCCCAATCAGATGTCCCGGACTCCAATGTTTTCCTTCTCCATTCCATAATATCAGTTGATCTCCGATCAGAGCACCGAGATATATGTTTCTTCGACCACCTTGTTACTGTGACTCGGTCGTCCACCTGCACATCTCTGATCTCTAAACATGGAAAATTGCTCTGCAATTCTGTGATTGTATGAGCAAATAGTGGAGACCGCGATTGAGAAGAAGGCCCGTCCTTGGGGGAAGACTGAGCACTTTCTCCAGGGCTCATCTGTGTGCCTATATCTCTGCTCATAGTCATAGGGTATATCATTGAGGCTATTTCTTGAGTCCTATCAAGTTTATACCCTGAAAATTTTAACATGGGATAATAGTTAAGGTCTTAGGCAGTCCGGAAAACAGAAATAACAAAATGTCAGATAAAAAAATTAACAGAAACATGGAATTAAACAGCACTATTCCCAAACTTAATGTGCACTAGAAAGTAAGGCTGCAAATGAACTGAGCATTCGACAAATTACTCATGGCTGGTTTGATTAGAGCTCATTCATGATAGTTTGATTAGCTAATTGAAGAAACTTGAATACTTTTATAAATACTAAGTAGCTAAATGAACAAGCTTGAGCTTGAACAACTTGTTTGATTTAGTTATGTTCATGGATAGAGTTTCATCTAAAACTTGTGCCCAAGCTTGTTAAGAAGCTCGATTAAGGCTCGTTCACAAATAATATCATCTAAAACTTTATTTTTTAGGCTCAATAAACTTTAATTGACAGCTCATTTATATTTCCTAACAAGCTGCTCGTGAACAAGCTCAATTAAGATTTAATTAGAACTCATTTATTTTGCTAAACGAGCTACTCTTTAATAGGCTCAATAATCCCAAAATAAACTTAGCTTGAATTGAGCTCGAGCTCAAACAACCACCTGCACGGCTCATCTCAATTTATTTGCAACCTAACTAGAAAGATGATTTGATGTAACAATAAAGGTAACAACTATTCTGCAAATTTGTTGTAAGAGTAATGTTCTTTCTGTTGATTAAAATAAAAAAGAGTTGTTTTTTCTACTTTCTGGTTGAAGTGATATCAGAAACATTCATAACATTAGGAATGCATCCATCCACATCAAATACATACAAAAAGTAAATGGCAATAATAAAACACTTTAGCATACAAAATGAACGCTAATAACAAAAGTCATGCTATTTGATTTTATGTTAAGAAATAAATATAATGTCAAAATTAGGTTGATGAATCATTGTGGCTTTTTTAGTCAGGCTTATTAAGTTTTTATTAATTCCTTTAATGAATCATTAGAGGATAGATAGCCTATAAATACTACTAAAGAAGAATTAGGAAAACAAAATAAATGAAAAAAAGGGCTATGACTAAGCTCCTCTTAGCCATAAGAGTTGATATAATACTACAAATATATTAAAGCGCGAATCTTGATGTTAAAAGCATAAGTTGGCTTGTGAGATCAAGCTCTTAAAATATCATTGGAAACTTTGGAATATCGGTTAAATCATAAATAGCTCTCAAATATGAAGTGTTTATAGTCAAATCAGCGTCTCATTCAACAAGATCTTAGATTCATTTTGAGCATTCAAATGCACAAATACATCATGAGGGTCATCATGGCCGTCCAGATGAAGTGGGGTGTGGGTTTTGCATGTATTTATAGACGCGTCCTCACCATAACCCCTCATTCCTTTATATGAGGAGGCCAGTGAAGAGAAGGAGAGGAGCAAGAGGAGAGCTCAAGATCCTCCAAGCTGTCGATACGCCACTCGGTCGTCGCCATGCCAGCCGCCGTATCGCCAGCGTGATCCCAGCGTCGTCGACCATTGTTCCATCATCATCACCGAAAACTTGTCGTCAACATCGTAGTCACTTGTCGTCCATCGTTGTTACATTCTAGTTGTCCATTTCTCATATCTGATTATCCGTGTCGGAAGATCTTGTACTCTTATCTCGAAGAGATACATAGTGGAAAGCTTTTCTTTAGGCGTGGTTTCCTCTTTTTTGAGGTTTTCGTAAAATTCGGAGTTTTATTGTTATTCTTTAAATACCTGTGTGTCTTTGGACTCCAAAGCTAAAGGCGTAAACTTTACTCTCGTGGTTTTCAGCGCCAAATTTGGCCGTCGTGGGAAAAGAACTCTCAATCATAATTTCGCGTCATGGCCAATAAAGCGTAATACGTAGCAAGCTCCGACTCTCCCTCTCACTCAAACCAACTTGAACCAAGGATGACAACCTTATCTCGCTTCCCACGATGAGGCGTGTCTGAAGGCGGCAGAATATCCTTAGAAGATGGGTGCGTAGAATAGAAGAGTCTCAAAATGAGATGATCCGACTTTGTGAGAACACATTACCGCTGGCACATCTCCCCAAGATCGATCGTTCGGGAGGTCAAAATGCTAATCTCCACGACGATGAAATTCCTCGCTTCCGGCGTGATCGCGATCTCGCCGCAGGTTATCATCATGCGTCTCAGTGACTAATCCAATTATTGTGGGTAGCGTGGCACGTTCGTCGCTTGACTCCACTCGTCATGTTATCGTCTCGATGCTTAATCGAGAATTTCACCTTCAAGACAAAATTATCTTCCCCTGCTATGAGAATCATCACCTTTAGGCGAAGTTATTCTTCAACATCCTCCGTGAGTTTCAAGCTTAGAACATTGATTCCTGAAGGCGATTGACCCACATCGACCATTATAATCATGCATATCCAGCTCACGACCGCTTGCTTTGTCAGTCTTTCTACCCTCGGACAAGCTTCGCGCGGTTCTACTTTCCCTTCCAAGGGAATCCATCCATACCTTTGGCGAACTTCGCCAAGATTTTTTGTAGAATTCATTGCAACCGAGATCATTAAAGATTCTTTTCTCACATTCGTCAAAATGAGGGTGAATCACTTAAAGAATACTTCAGAAATTCTCCTCGAAGCTTCGAAATACACGGGTTGACCATTACTAAGAGGAGTTTTCTTGGGGGCTTCGTGGCCTTTCTACTGCGTCATAATGCGAGATCTGCTCGTATCTTACTTAGTTCCGTGTGGTATGATTTGTTGATGAAACTATTAATGCGCACAATTTGAACAATCCACGGGAAAAGCGTAAGTCCTCTAGGAAACACGGTCAACAATCCCATCGGAAGAAGCAACAAGCGGTCATGATTTCCCTCCCACGCATGCGATGAACTGGAATACGCAGAACACATCTCGTGTTAACCTCCATATTTATTGAGATGAAGAAAATATCAGTGGCGCATCCAATCCAAATTCAAAAAATCGAAATATTGTCACTTCCATCAGTATATACTCGAGCATCAACTCAAAGAGGAAATTGAGAGGCTAATTCGAGGATATCTACGTCGATTTGTGCAAAACCAACTCAAACATAGCTCCAAGGGGGAGCGGGACAATCATCCGAAACAACATAATAGTGCCAAATAGTTGGAGAAATTGAAACGATTGCGAGTGGGCCACTACTATCTAATCAAATCTTCATCGCAGCCTTTAAAGAGCCAGAATTAAAAAAATCTTGTATTAATCATCCCATCACTTTTAATAACTCGGACTTAGAGTCAAGTTCCACATCAAGATCCTCTTGTCGTTAATGTCGGGGTGGTGACCCATATTGTTAAGAGAATTTTGATTGATAATAGTTCCGTTGATGTTTTATTTTACTCCACCTTTCTTAGCATGGGTTTGGTTAAGGAAAACTTCAACCCATTGCGGACCGTTATATGGGTTTGATAATCGCTGCAGTGGAGGGACAATCACCCTTCGTTGTTCTGAGAATTTTCTCAACAAGTCACTCACTCGTTCAATTCATGGTAGTCAAATTCAGCATCTATATTTGGAAGACCCCCTCAATAAATCTTGGTCTTTGTCACTTGATACCTCATCTTAAGATAAAATTTCAAACTCATTAGGGTTGGAGTGTGTGAAAAATAATACAATCATGTTACAAACAAGCTCAGCCCCGGTGACTTTCAACATCGAATTTTAATCTTCAAATAAAGAAGTACCTGAGGGTTTTGCTAAAAGAAATCCTCCCCCGTTATCAGATGACCAACGATCTAGAGGAAAAAATATTCCTTAAAATTTGGAACATGGAGGGTCTCTGAAAAGTGTTATATGTAATCATTGGTGTATAAATATTGTAATATTTAATTTATCTCGTTTGTCCTTTCCTCTCCATCTCTTGTCCTTTGTTAACTCTTTCTAAAAATGTATCTCGTCCCTTTTGTTAAGTTATCTTATGACAATATTGTATCGACATTATCAAAGTAATGAGTTTATGGATTTTCCTTATAAGCTTGTTTTTTCTTCATTTAATCCTCCCACTGAATATACAACTCACGTTGTATCAGCCGAGCATGATCAATCCGAGGGGCTTGACGGACTCTTTCCATGTTGCGTCGTGAGTCTTTGAAACAAACCGGTTGGGTCAAAATCTCTGCGGATTTATTTCGACTTCCATACGTTAACGTCTGATAACACTCGACAATAACTGATAGGGGTCGCGGTGGACTTCCCCTCTTCCATACAGCGAGTTATCGTGGTAACACCGACAAACAACGCCTCGATATCACCGGTTAATCCCTCTTCCACGCGCGAAATGATACGGTTGACAAACAATCGCGCGGTCATCCTGTATGCTCCGCGTGGCCATCGGCATCTCCGTGGCCGTAAATTCCTGGAGCCGCCTTATCGGCCATTGTGCCGTAGCGGCATCAGTATTTTTCATTGCTGCCGGCCACCATCGCGGCAAAATTTGCGGTCATCCCATAAATACCGGTTATATTCGCCGGTCTTGGCCATCATACTCATGCCCGTTAAGTCTTCAGCGGTCACCGGCATTACCATCCGCGACATTCGGTGATTATCGCTATCCATACGTCATTCTGTCTCCGGTTTGTCATTCTTAGCAGTTGGCCTTGCTCGGCCGATGCCGGTATCGTCGACCCCGGCTCGGTTATCGTTCTTGATCGCCGATCCGGTCGGTCAGGCGGTCGGTTAACACCTCTTTCGAGGGCTTCGGATGAAACGGTCTTGATCCCCCGATCCCGGTCATCCGACGGTTTAGTTAACACCTCTTCAGAGGAAAATTGGCCTTCTTCGAAATGAGCCATGTCTTGATTGCCTTTGACGTTCTTTCAAGAAAAAATGTGCTTCTCCTTTAGCTAGGGGTTTTTTACCTCTCTTCAAAGGGTAAAACCATAGCTAAACGGAAAACCATCACTGGGCGCCTGCGCCATGGGCGCATGGTATGCGCTACCGTGAGCGCATGCCCGGTCATCGCCATCCGGCGCCTTCTTCATCCGCCATGGTATGCCGCCCAGGTGACAATAATCAATGTGGCGTCATACTGGCGTTTAGCTGCCAATGGTTTGACCCGTCAGCTGACGCTTGAGCCCGTAGTTAAGCATGCGACCCGACTTCGTCGGCCCGACCCATGACGCCCTGCCAGCTGGCCGCCCATGGCCCAGTCATGGCATCATGTAACCTGACGGCCCATGAGCGCCATGAACTCCTGCCGGATGGGTCAAATATCTCAATCTCGCGCATACTCACACACATTTCGCCTACATCGCCTTTCGTAGAATAATATTGTTCTCCCAAAGATCGTTCTCAAAATGTGCAGTTAATGACCTCAAATTCGTTGAAGAATTTCTTTTTCAATATTTGACATATATTTTTGAATGATTGAGATAATGTCATCCAAAAATAGGGAGGCGTGATATGACACTTAAAATACTATTAAGACGAATCTTGATGTTAAAAACAAAAGTCGAAGTTGGCGGTGAGATCAAGCTCTTAAAATATCCTGAAACTTTGGGATATTAAATCCAAATAGCACTTAAGAAGTGTTTATAGTGGAATGCGTCTCAAATTTGCCAAAATAAAGATCTTACAATTCATTTGACATTCAAATGCACAAAATACATCATATGATCAAGGGGAATCATCATGGCCGTCCAGATGAAGTGGAGTGGTACGGACATGTATTTATAGAGAGCCTCCTCCAATCTATAAATAACCTCTCATTCTTCATGAGGAGGAGGAAAAAAGAAGGGGAGCAGCAAGAAGAAGAGAGCTCTAAAGATCCTCCAGCATTGTCGGTACTCGGCGGTCGTCACCACCGCCAGGCCGTATCATCCGCCACATCTGATCCGCCGTCATTGCCGTTGTTGTCATTATCATCATCGCACTTTTAACATCGTCGTCCATCGTCATTAAAATCGTCATTGGTCAGTTATTCGTTGTATTCTATACAATTTCCATTTCATATACAATTATGTAATCGTTCGAAGATCTTGTCTAAAATACATAGTGGAAGCTTTTCGGTAGCTTTTCCTCTTTTGAGATTTTCCACGTAAAAATTCGGAGCTTTATTTTGCTTCTTTAAATCGTCTTTGGACTCAGAAGGTAAGGCGTAACTTTACTTCTGCAATGTGGTTTTCACTTAACAAGAGTAATGTTCTTCCTCTTGATTAAAACAAAAAAGAGTTTTCATTATTTTATCGTGAAGTAAAATCAGAAACATTCCTAATATTAAGAATGTGTCCATCCACATCAAATATATCCAAAGATTAATTGGCAATAATAAGACACTTTAGTATATAAAATGAGCATTAATCACCAAAAACATGCTATTTAATTTTACGTTAGAAAATATATATAATGTTGAAAATTAAGATCAATGAGTCATTGTGGATTTTTTAGTAAGGCTTCTTGGTTTTTATTAGTTCCATTACTGAATCATTAGAAGATTGATAGCCTATAAATACTAATCCTTAAGAAGAATTAAGAAAAACAAAACAAAAGAAAAAATGAGCTCTGATGCAGCTTAAACCCCCTCTTTGATATCTAGAGTTGTACGGATCCTCTAAGGGCCATTCTCTTCTTCCTCAACCTATTTCAGGAGTTTATGCAGGATCAAAGTTTTCTAGATATCATGTATCCCTATTATTTCTCTGTTCTACATTTTATTGTTTGGTTCATAGTATTTTTGCACAATCTGGTTTAGATTTTACTCTATTTCGCTTGGTCTGAAGAAGAAAGAGATTGGGTTAGAAAAATATATAAAACAATGGTCTGAAGAAGAAAGTAGTTAACCTTGGAAAACAGTAGCTGGGCGAAATGAGGTAGATGGCTTAACCGACGAATCAAGACTTGCTGATCTATCTATATGAACTTCAGAGTTAGGAATACAAATTTTTTCTCCGCCATTAATACCACACAATTGCTGATCAGTCATGAGAACCCCTGCAAGGAAAGGAGAACTGCCAGCAAAATTCAAAACTCTCCCATTATCGAAGCATGGGATCTGCGGCGAGGCCGATGCGTAAGAAGAATTAAATGTTAACACAGGAGCTCCCAGGGGCCCACTCTTAGACTTCGGCCGCCGGTGATAGGGCGGAAGGACAACAGGTCTTTTCGAACCATCACCGGAAACTGGGCTACAAATCCACCTTTCAGCGTCCTCCCACTTCGATGGCATCGTCCTCCCATTGTTAAAGGGGAACAAGGGAGCATTGCCGCCATATCTCTGCCCACGACTGGCCGATAATGGAACCCGCTCAGAGCACCATCCTTTCTGATAAGAACCAACTCCTACATTACTATGCCAGTAATTCGGCGTTCCAGGACTGGGAAACATGTTAGATCTACTGTGCATAGATGGCGCGCAACTATTCTTCATATAAGTAGTGCCACTAGTGAAGGGATGAAGTGATGAAGCTCCCATATTTTGTCCATGGCCATTCAAATCAAGTGATCCAGGTCTCCATCTTCGATGCCCTCCAGGAGAAGAAATAGACTCAAAAGTAACCCTCTGGTTGTGGCAATCTTCTGCAAGAACCATATTTTGTAGTGATTAGTTCAAAGTTCACTTATGAACAGCACTTGAAAGAGCTTTTGGGAGATCCAGGTCATCTCTAACCTCTAAGATTGTGCGACACAGTGCTGCTACTTGGAGCGTATATGGTTCTTTCCTCCTGTTCCAGCGCTTCATCTTTCACAACATCCAGTCGTTGAACTGTACAAATCAAAAATAAAAAAGAATTAGAATTAGCGAGAAGAATCGAGATAAGAGGAATGGAACTATAGTAAACAAATATCAGCCTTTTGATGCAGAAAGTTCATTGCTTTTGGTCGATGAGGTATTGGCAATGGTGCAAGGAGAAGATGCTCCTGTCTCTGGCTCAGGGTCCCGGCCTGGAAGTAAGGACGGCTCGCACAACGCCAAATTCTGCAACACATCAAATAATAAGATTGAAGAATCTCAAAGGCAACAGTAAAAAACAAAAAATAATAATAACAAAAAAAACTTTGGAAAGACGGTGGATGCAGCGTGGTGTGTTCCCTTCTTTCCTTCTCCGAATAAAGATGAGTTACATTCCGTCCCACAGAAATGATTAAAAAATTTGCTTACATATTATCAAAATTTTATGTATTTAAATACTTAAATTTTAAATTTTTATGCTTACTTAAATAACATTATAATTTATAATTTCTATATGATATTTAAAACATTATCAATATTAATTTTTTAAAATAAAATACATGTTTTTAATTATTAAGGTGTTTTCATTAAGTGTTAGTATTAAATAACTAAGGAATTTTTTAAAAAAACAAGATTAAAAAGCTTCTCCAGTTCTCCTCTTCCATGACTGATTTATAACTTCTCATTTAAGCATCTCAACCTCATCGCTCACAAACGCAGCAGCATTCAGAGTAAAATCCTGTACTAATAAAAAAACTTTTCCAGTTCCAAAACCAGTAAACTAGTAAGGATTGGGATAGTGGGAGAGAGAGAACAGGAACCGTGGAGGATGATCGCGGACTCGGAGAAAGAACGGATAGCTCGGATCCAAAGGAGAAGCGCCCTCCGAAGCTCCCCGGTGCGGAGGCGAACCAATAAAATTCGTCGTGGAAGCTACCGTCGTCGACTGAAGAATGGCCGGAAGAGTAAAAGGCGGATTCATCGTTGCCACCTTCCCGCAGTCTCCTCCTCCTCCGGATACCCCATCTCGAGCTAAGCTTTCCTCGTCTCCTCATTCCTTTCTCTCCCTCCTCCTCTGCCCCAAACCCTAACCCTAACTCCGACATTTTCAACCTGACAGTCCCCTTGCTTCCGCGACCAGTGAGAGTCTATTAGCCGGTTTTTTAACTGAAGGTATGGCGGGTGAACGCATGGAGGTGTATCAAATGACGAAAATACCCACACAAATATTGTGTAACCACATGCATTATATTTTAATTAGAAGGAATTTTAAACTCTTATATTTATTTTAATATAAATAAACAATAATTTGTTATATTCTATTTATAATCAAAATATTATTATTTCTAAACCAATTAACTGTTATGAATTTAATGTAATATTACTAAAATTTTATTTCATAATTTTTGTAATAACTTTCAAATTAACTAATATGATCATATCATTATTCATTCTCATATATTCAAAGTCTTTTAATTAACCTTATTAAATTAAATATTTTTTTGGAGATATTAACAAATGTATCATATATATATATATATATATATATATATATATATATATATATATATATATATATATATATATATATATATATTAAAAAATATTTTCTTATATGATAATTATATATAAGAGTATATTAATTTAATAAAAATAAATAATAGTGATATTTTATATGATATTAAAGGTTTATAAAAAATATATATAAAGGTAAAACTTAGTTATTAATGTATTTTTATAGTCTATTTGAGACAATTATAACTCTTTGAAAAAGAAATATTATAAAATAATCTATTATTTATGAAGTTATATTAAAGATTACATATAATTTTTTATTTTTAAAAAATTAAATCTTATTTTCTGGACGTCAACACAGGTAAGTAAGTAAAGTTTAAAACATAACTTTTTTATCACAGATTTTTTAAAATGATGATTTAAATATGTAAATGTTATCGAATACCATGTCGAGACTAAATTCATTCTCAACTTATTGATTGAGATATTATTTCATTATGAGTTGTCTCGAGTTCGAATATTAAAATTGTAAAGATATATAAATATTTTATGAAAATAATTTAAATGTTTTTAAAAGAAAAATGTAAATATATGAGAATTATGTGAACTGTATATAATTATTTTAAAATAGGGGCAATAATCTCTAAAACTATTTTTAGCTAAAATAATAATATTAAATAAAAAAAACTATGCTAGCCGACAAATGAGAGGAAATCAATTGACGATAAGGACCTCCGCCTGACTGCCGGCGGCGGGTCCCACTTGGTGGCCCCACCCTTTCCAGTTCTGTGGACCGCGTTACGATATACCGGCGGCACAATGACCCTACAAAAATTCCCAAAATTCTTAAAGCCACGTGTATGTCATGATCGCCGTAGATCGGCAAATGACTTACTCGGGGAGCTTTGTACTTTGGTGGTCCACGGTACATCAGCATTATTCGGCGGTCGAACTAGACCGCCGATTCGTTCCATTCTACCGGTTCGTGGAACGAGGAAGTCGGGACCACGTGGCTTTAACGTGAGGCTCGATGGGGCCCACAATGATGGGCTGCGGCCGCTATGCCAGTTTCGAAGCCGAACGGTCCGACTCGGCCGGCCGATCGGATATTTGACTCCTTAGAACCGGTTCGGTCCAGCGTTTCACGTGAAAGCGACATACCAGCGTCTGTTTTGTCCCGTACATCACTTTCGAGTTGCGCTGGATCCGGCGCGGCATCCGCTGTGTCCGCCATACAGCGAACGGCAGATTCGATGAAAATTTAAGTTATAGAATATTTAAAATTATAAAAATCTTTAAATAAAAAATTAACATTAATTTAAATTAAATTTAAAAATAATTTTAAAATTTTAAATATTTATTTCATAACTCTAAATATTTTTTTATTAAATTGAATGGCTTTTGTTAATTGGAGAAAGTGAGATGGCAATGTCATAATATCATATGTTGATTATAATTTGTGTAAACCAGGTAGAAATGAAAGTTTTCGCCTATTATTAGTCCAAAGACACACACGTAATTAATGAACAAAGAGACACCTAATTTTAACGTGGAAAACCTCAAAAGAGGGAAAACCACTGGCCTACCTCAAGAAAAGCTTCCACTATGTATCTGCTTGAAGAGTACAAAGTCTTCCCGACATGATTACAGAATGAGATATGAGAGAGGACCAACAACACAACGATGTTGTAATAGTTGCATAAAGTGGAGATGCACGTTTAATGATGATATACGTCACCGAGGTGTGACTCCGGAGGATCTTCGAGCTTCTTCTTCCTCCTTGCTTGAGCTTTTCCTCTTCTTCCTTGTTTGATTCTTCCTCTTCTTCCTTGTTGATTGGGATTGACAAAAGGATCACACGGCCGGTGCGGTGGTGACGACTGAGGCTCCTCTTCTTCACTTGTTTCAGCTCCTCTTCTTCTTCCCTTCTCCTCTTTTCATGTGAGGGATAGAGTTCTATTTATAGATGGGGAGGTAATTTATGCAAAGTCCGCGTACTCTCGATCGACGCTAGAATGGTTCCTTCGATCATTTGATGTATTTTGAGTATTTGGATGCCCAAATGAAGTCGAATTATGAGATCTTAGGCTCGTTAGATCCCGCGAGACGCCGATTTGACTATAAACACTCTATATTTAAGAGCTATTTTGGGATATAATTGATATCCCAAAGATTCCAAGGATATTTCAAGTGCTTAATCTCGACGGCTCACCAAATCGCTTAACTTTTGATATTAAGATTGACTTTGATTAGCGGTATTTTTGAGCACCATATCGGTTGCCCCTATTTTTGGATGAGATTGTCTTAATCATCCAAAATATATCGTCGACCATGACCAATATATTTCAAATATTCATATAAATCAAGATTACGATTATGGAAGCAAATCTACGGTCTTTGGCATGAGATTACGAGGTTATGAATTTATTTGGATGCTCCTTTTCGGGCATTTTTTGGGGTGTAGGCACAGTGGCTGCTCGGCCAGAGGCGCTGCCCGTGGCGTCTGGCGGACCCAGCCGCTAGCCTTGAGGTTACAACAGCGATGGGCGGCCCCATCGGGACGAACCGCAGGCCGGCGTCAGGAGCCCTGTGTGGCGAACCCATGAGCAGCATGGCCGGCGTGTCGTCATGGGCCGCTCTGGTCGAAGCGCGATCTGAGCGTCAGGGTCCGGCGGGCGTGAAGTCGGTAGTCGCAGCGGTCGTCGGCGGTAGAGTATGACGCTCGTCGCGGCAGCCGGTCGCCATGGCAGTCGTCCAGCGGTTAGTCAGCAGCGACAGTTCGGGTCAGCGCTGGATGAACCCCCGGCGGATGGGGTCAGCGTCTTGTAGCGCCTGCCAGCGTCATTAGCCAGCAGCCTACCAGCCATAGCGCGCCCATAGCGCGTGCCAGCACAACTTGCGCCAGATTTAAGAATTTAATCTCGTTTTTGAGGGTTTTACCCTTTTACCCTTGTGAGGGTATAAGGTGAGGAGAAAGGCATACCTTTCCCTCTCCCTTTCTTCTTAGTGAAAGTCCTTTGGTGGCGTCGAGGCTGATCAGACCTCGGTCATGACAAGGCTCAGGTTTCTCCACGAAAGGGGTGTAAACTAACCAGTCGGACCGGCCAGGGTTGAAAGCGATCAAGAGCGTTCATACGACAAGGCTCAGTTTCTCCCAGGGTGTAAACTAATCGGCCAGGATTGGGCGATCAAGACCGTAGTCATCTGAGGCTCAGTTTCTCCCGAAAGGGGTGTAAACTAATTCGGACCGGCCAAGGGATTGGAAGCGATCAAGACCCGTAGTCATCTGGGCTCCGGTTTCTCCCAAAGGGTGTAAACCTAGTGGGGGTTGGAAGCGATCAAGACCGCGTTCATCTGACAAGGCTCAGTTCTCCCGAAAGGGGTGTAATTAGTCGGACCGGGGAGGCGATCAAGACGTAGTCATCTGACAACTCGATTTCTCCCGAAAAAGTGTCGGACCGGCCGGGATTGCGATCAGACCCTAGTCATCGGCAAGCTCGATTTCTCCCGAAGGGTGTAACACGGGAGGATTGGAAGCGATCAAGCCCGATGCGTAGTGGAGGTTCCGGTTTCGTCAGTTCGTCCGTCGGATCGTCACGGGTTGGAGATGACCGCGATGCGTCGTGGTTCCGGTTTCGACTCGTCGGTTCGGCCGTCGGATCGTTTAGGCGGTCCCGCGTATACGTCGTGGTTCCGTTCCGACTCGTCCGGTTCTCGTCGGCCGTCGGGTTAGGCGGTCAAGGCACGATACGTCGTGTTCGGTTTCGGCCTCGTCCGGTTCGCCCGGATCGTCAGGTTAAGCGGACCGGTATCGTTTAGGTTTCAGCCTCGTGAACGTCGTTGGCGATCCACCGGAAGCGAGTAGCGATGCTCGATGATGGTGGCCGAGATATCAGCGGCATAATTGGTAATCAGCGGATGCGATGGTCGGCGGTAGCGGCAGCGTGGCGGAAGCCGGCTGGTAGCGTGATAATGGCATGTAATAGCGGCAAAGGGGTGGTCAGCCAGTGGCGCGATGGTAGTCGCGGTGGCGGTCGGTCGGCGGGGGCGAAAATGGTGCAGCCGAGATTTGGTGATAGTTTGATTGATAATTGATGTTAACTTATGGATATAATTGAATCCGAGGATTTTGACCCATCGAAGTTGTTTGTCGAGTGTTACGATGATGGCTGTGTAAGTGGGTACAAAGTTTTGACCTTTCTAGGTTATTGGTGAATATTATTAACACTATGGAAGAGCGTGGAGAAGCAAGGACCTTTTGACCTTTCACGAGTTGTTTGTCGAGTTTTTTTCGATGACATTAACCGTATGGAAGAGGCGAAGTCCGGACCTTTGACCTTTCACGGGTTGTTAGTCGAGTTTTTTCGATGGCGTTAACGTATGGAAGAGGTGTGGGAATCCAGGGCGTTTTGACTATCTGGGTTGTTAGTCGAGTTTTACTTCGATGGCGTTAACGCTGGAAAGATTCGTGGGAAGTCCAGGCGTTTTGACTATCTGGTTGTTAGTGAGTTTTACCGATGGCGTTAACATATGGAAGAAGATGGTGAATCCACAGAGGCGTATCACAGGTTGTTAGTCGAGTTTTACCGATGGCGTGCGTATGGAAGTCAGTGAATCGACGAGTAATTAGCGGCTAGCGTCGTGTAAGCCGGATGGCCGGCAAATGGCGATGGCGGCGAAGATTGCCGGCGTCAGCGGCGGTAGCAGCGGTAGTGATAATGGGCGATAATAGTGGTTGGCGGCGGCAGTAGTTGGTAGCGGCAGCAGCGGTAAACCGGCGGTAGCGGCCAGCGTCAGATCAGCGCGATAATGGCGCAATGGTAGCCGTGAAGATGCCGCGATACGGCGATGGCGGCGATGAGTCGATGTTAGTGTGGTGAGAGGTTACATGAGGGTTTTTGAGTGTTATCAGTACGTGCTTGCAGTTAAAGTTTGACCTTTCACAGGGTTGTTTGTGACTTTGCTCGATGCCGGTGGAAAAGATAGTCCACCAGGATGTTTTGACTATCTGGGTTGTTTGTCAGTTTACGATGGCGTTAACCGTATGGAAGAGGTCGAATATTTACATGAGCTTGTAGCAGTTGACCATTGATCTTTGCCGTTGGTGTTCTTACTTGCTCATCTTTGAGATTAGTTGCCCCAGTTGTATGTTGTTTTTTTTTTTTGACCTTTCGGGTTGTTTATGAGCTTTGCTCGATGACATTGTATGGAATCGCGAGGGCGTTTTGACTATCTGGGTTGTTTGTCGAGTTTTACCGATGGCGTTCCGTATGGAAGTGAATATTTTGAGCTTGTAGCGAGTTGACCATTGATCTTTGCCTTTTAGTTGGTGTTCTTGCTCATCTTTTGAGATTAAGTTGCCCCAGGAGGTATGTTGTATGAGTCGATTGATTCTTTTCCAATTCGTGGATATCTGTTGAATGGGCCATTTCTTCTTTTGATGGGTGAAGTGTTCCTTGGGGTGCTTTTATGTCTCTCTGCGGATTATCCAAATTGTTTGCGATGTGCATTAATAGCCTCATCGGTGAAGATTTGTGCTTCCGATGAACTAAGTATATGGCCGGGCGTGTCCTCATGAGTGATGAGTAAAAGGCCACAGGCGGAACCTCGAAAAACTCCTCTTAATAGTTGAGTTTACTCGGTATTTGGCGAGCTTCTAAGGAGAACCTGTATTCTTTAAGTGATTCACCCTCGTTACGTGAATCTAGGAAAGATGGGAGGAATCTTTAATGATTCTCCGATGAGCATTCCACAAAGAATCGGCGAGTTAGTTAAAGGTATGGATGGATCCCCGGAAGAGAGTAGAACCAAGTCGAGCTTGCCCTTTGAGGTAACGGGAAAGACGACAAAGCGGTGTGTAGAGCTCGTTGGATATGCATGATAGTCTGTAATGGTCGATGTGTTCGTGTGGGTCGATTGCCCCATCAGGAATGCTGGAAGCTTGAAACTACGGTGGATGTTGAAGAATTGCTTGGTAAAGGTGAGACTCCTCATAGCGGTGTGGGTGAAGATGATTTACATCTTGAAGGTGAAATTCATCTTGCATTAAGCGTCGTACTTACATGCGAATGTCATGTCGGCGGGATTAACAAGATGAGCATGTGTGTCAACAACGATCGTGGATTAGTAGGTTGGTACCATGGATGGATGGAGTGGTGTCAGGAGATCGTTATGGTTTCCTTGCGGAGGAACTCTCGTCGGGAAGATTAGCATTTTGACCTCCTCAGACAGCCATCTTGGGGTTCATTTGTCGAGATTCGGTGTAGTCCACTGGATCATCTTATTTTGGGACTCCTCCATTCGGCGTACGATCCTCCAAAGAGATTCCGTTCAAGGTCATGCCTCGGGAGGGATTGAGACAAAACTTGGCGTTCTTGGTTGAGGGGCGGGTTTTGAAGTGGCGGAGTTGGAGCGGGAGGCTCATGGCAGTGTTGCGCTATTGGCCGTGGATATTCACGGAGTATGATTGAAGGGTTTTCATCCACAGGCGGCTAAGCGCGTGCTAGAAAACCGATGGTAGAGTGAAAGTTTACCTTAGCCTTGTCGATTAGTCACACACAGGTAATTAAGCGAACAAGAGACACTCAGGAATTTTAACGTGGAAAACCTCAAGGGGAAAAAACAGGCTGCTTGATAAAAGCTTCCATATGTATGTTTGAGTACAAAGTCTTCTTCGAGGATTGAATTACATATGAGAGAGGGCCAACAAGCGTGACAATGATCGAGGTTGTAATAGTTCTGTAGGTGGAGATCGAGGACAATTAGCGATGATGGTGGTTGATGTCGTCGGCGGGGTGTGACACTGCTTGGAGGATCTTGAGCTTCTTCTTCCCTTGCTTAGGCTTTTCCTCTTCTTCCTTGTTTGGATTCTTCCTCTTCTTCCTTGCAGACGGTGTGGCCGTGAGGATGTGGCGGCGGTGGTGGTGGACGATTGGCGGTGGCTCCTCTTCTTCACTTGTTTGACTCCTCTTCTTCTTCCCCCATGTGAGGGATAGAGTTCTATTTATAGATGGGAGGAGGCGTTTACGTAATTTATGAGTCGTACACTCCTCTTGATCGGACGGCTTAGAATGGTTCCTTGATCATTTGATGTATTTTGAGCATTTGGATGCCCAAATGAAGTCGAATTATGAGATCTTAGGCTCGTTAGATCGTCGAGGCAGCTTCGATTTGACTATAAACACTCTATATTTAAGAGCTATTTTGGGATATAATTGATATCCCAAAGATTCCAAGATATTTGTCTTAATCTCGATCGGTGACTGAAATCAAGCTTTTGATATTAAGATTCGGATTTTGATTAGCGGTATTTTGAGCACCATATCAATAATAATAAATACAAATAAATGTTAGAGATTATGCAATATATTTTTTTATTTTTAAAAAATCATGCAATAAATTAAGAAAGAAACAGGCATTAAATTCATGTAAGTTTAAAGATTATATTTAGGCAAGGACTAGCATTTTGAGGGCATGATGAATCGTTACAATTATTTGAATTCTCATTTTATCTTCGTTTGATGAAATATGTATTTAAAATTATCGTTGAATTATCACATACATTACAACAAAAAAAAAATTAAGGTATTTTAAATGATATATTTTTTACTCAAATATAAAAAATGAGACTCCAAGATATGAGGAATAAATGTGACAACTTTATTTTTAAAGTGACGTCATTTTGTGAGGAACATAAAATTGTTATTGCAAGCATGGATAATAATTGGGTAGCTCGTGTCATTTTCGAGTTTAGATATTCCGCATAGTTATTGATATGCAACTACAAGAGTTGAATAATTATTTTATAGAAGTCAACACTGAGTTACTTTTATCTATATGATGCTTGAATTCAAATAACTCATTGAGTGCATTCAACAAATATAAATTAATCAAAATGACACATCTTTATTCAATTGATTTGATGGTGATAGATAATTAGTTAGAAACTTATATCATGAATATGCATTTTTTTTTTTTTTGGGAACGGGGTATCCACCCCTAACCTCACCCATATGGTGGATGGGACGTCGGTATATTGTCTTGATTATTCTTGCAGCTAGCGCTTCGGCAGTTATTTTCATAAGCATCAATTCAGCAAGAGGAATCGAATCTGACGGGGTTCGGCAGCTCACCACCAAGCTAAAACGTGGGTATGAATATGCATTTGTATAATCATTTTTTAATTTTAAAAGATATGAAAGTCTTGTTGAGAAAATGATTGAGAAAAAGAAGGCCACTTTATATCCACTTATTTTTAAGTGATTAAAATTTGCACTAATTTTTTTCTGTTATGGATATTGTAAAAATTAGACAAAAAGATAGAATTAGAGATCAGGGATGAATGATATTTTAGTTACATATAGTGAAAATGATATTTTTGATAATATTGATAACGCAGTTATTATTCAATATTATCAGAATATGAATAGTAGATGCTATCAATTGTAAATTTTACATTAATGAACTTTGTCTTTTTTTAAGTATTTAAAAAAAAAAAATTTGTTTGAAGCTAGAATGAAAGAAGTTACGAATATTCTTAAAATAGTTGATTTGTGTCCCCCCATAAGAAAATTTTCTAGCTGGCGCGTTGGTAAAGAGTCTTCTCTTGTTCTTTTTTTTTTTTTTTTTGGATATATGTTCAAGTACATACATACCACGCAATTCTTATGAATTTACATATTTCACATCCAAACTTTAATTTTTTAAATAACACCAAATCTTTATTATTACATCAAAATACCATTTATACTTTTTTTCAAGTGAAATACTTTTTTTTTGAGATGGAAAAGTCTTGGTTGTAAATATTCATGTAATATATAAATGCAGAAGAATTGCGTTATATATGTAAATTTCCCAACATTTAATAATGAATAAATTTGGATTTTTGTTTCAAGGATATAAAAAATAGTTATTTACATGAATAATATATAATTCTTAGATATTTATATATCTAACACTTAAATTATGATATTTACACATATAACACTCAATTCTTCAAATTCACGTCAAAAATATCATTATTCTTATCTTTTTTAAAAGTGTAAGAATCGGACCAAACCGGCCAGTTCGACCGATTCGACTGTGAACCACTCACTGCGCCAGTCTGGATTGTTAAAAAAAATGCCCCAAGAAAGAACCGGGGAGATCGGACAAAATCGGCGGTTCAGCTGTGGAACCAAAAGACCGATCCTGGTTCAAAGAATCTGCCAATTTACCCTCGATTTATGATCAGACGGTTGAAACTTTTTGCCTAGTAACTGAAATTCCACCCCCCAGCGGTCCATGAGTGCTGAATTTCTTTGTTCGGTCAGAATGTGAAAACCAGGCATGTCTTTCTTCTTTTTCCAAAAAAATATACATATATTTTTTTGGAAATTTGAAGACTAAAGAATAGTTGGAGAAATTGAGCCTTGTCAAGATTCAAGGTGATATTTAGCAATTTCTTAATTTTATCTTACATTTTTTCTTGGCTCTTCATAAATATTATAGGTAATATATATTATATGTGTGTTATTCTCTCATACAAGTTCATAAGCGAATTTATTTTATTATATATAACCATTTTTTAAATTTATATGAATAGATTTATGATAAGTTCATGTTCAGTTTGATGAATCAATTCATCTTCTTATAGGATGTATTTTGACAATTTATTTATTCACATTCTCTTTCATTTATTCAACATTTATTTTTCTTTTTATATTTGAAATGGTGCCTTCTGAAAGTCAAAATTCCATTTCTTCCCATAATGTTAGTGAGAAAATAGATCCGACTTAAAATCATTGTGGTGAATCTAGATGTCATAATAGGAAAAATCAGTATAAGTGTTTGTATTGTAGACTAATATACAAGGGTGGAGGAATAAATAGAATGAATCAACATTTAGCTGGAGTTAAAGAGAACATTGCTCTATGCAAAAAGTTTCACATGATATTCGCTTTCAAATACAAGAAAATTTTAAAATAATATCTCAGAGAAAGCAAGATGCACAAGAGGATAGAGAGAGTGTGCATTCTTATAATCAGCATATTATTGAAGAAGAGAGAGGCTCTTATTTATCCATATCATAATTATCAACTACACATGTTAAAGAATTACATAAAGAAAAAAGAAAAATAGATGAAATTGATGCTTACTTTGCTCCAAGAATAAAACATGGCACATCTTTAAAAGTGTTTTGGCATCTAAAAGAAGCGATATAGACATGACCATTGTCGGATGATTTTTTTTGATTGTATTTCATTTAATGTTTTAAATTCATCATTTGCTTTCGCTATAGATGCAATATTCTCTATTAGACTAGGTTATGAACTTCCATCATATTATAGGATGAGAATTAATCTATCGAGGGATTGCAAAAAAGAATGTAAACTTCTAGTTGAATCTTATAGACATTGTTGGAAGGAAATATGTTGCACTTTAATGGCTGATGAATGGACAGATGTTATAAATAGAATATTAATTAACTTTTTAGTTAATTGTTCGTGAGCGAGGAATATTTTTTTTAAAAATTTGTTGATGCTTCTGACATTAAGAAAGATGCTACAACTCTTTGTTATTTATTTGTTGAAGTAGTTGAGTGGATAGACCCAGAAAATATTTTACAACCTGTGACTGATAATGCATCAAATTATAAGAAGGCTGGAGAGTTATTGCATGAAAAGTACGGAAATATTTATTGGTCTCCTTGTGCAGCACATTAGTTGAATTTGATTCTAAAAGATATTGGCAGCTTACCTCGTGTAGTGGATCTTGCTAAGAAGGTAATGAAGATAACAATATTAATTTACAATCATATTTTTCTATTATCTTGGTAGAGGAAAACACAAGGGCAGACTGAAATAATACGCCCAGAAGCTACTCATTTTGTAACAACTTTTATTACTTTGAAAAATGTATATGATCATAAACATGATTTGCAAGCTCTTACTACAAATAAGCATTATGTTGATTCAAAATTAGTAAAAACTGTTAAAGGAAAAGAAACATCTTATATCATCATGGATAACAAATTTTGAAATGATTGTTTAATCATGTGAAAAATAACATGACCATTAATAAGATTATTGTGAGTTGTTGATTCAGAGGAAAAACCATCTCTTGGTTATGTTTATGATGACATATATAAAATAAGAAAGACACTTAAAAGAATGTTTAGAGGTGTTAAAAGATTATATAAGCTATATACTTATATTATTAAAAAAAGATGGGATGAACAACTCCAATTATCCACTCATCCCATTTCTTAAATCCATATTTTCAGTATGATCAAGAGAATTACTGTAAAAAATCAGAACTTATGCAAGGATTAATTGAACTTGTTGGAAATAAAGATATATGGAAGTTATAATATATCAGGATAATTTAGAAAGTTTTGGGAAGCCGATTGCACTCACTATGACCAAAAAAATGCAACTTATTTAGTGAGTTTTCCATAATTTTATTTATTTTTCATTGTATCTCATTATCTATTTTGAACATATTTTATATTTTTGAAGTTAATTAAAATTTTTATATGCAGATCAATGGTAGAAGATGTTTGGTTCTAGTGCTCTTAATTTACAAAAATTGGCTATTAGAATTTTAAGCCAAACTTCTTCTTCTTCCGGGTGTGAAAGAAATTGAAATATTTTCGAATAAATTCATACAAAAAGAAGAAATAATTTAGAACACGAGAGGTTAAATGATATTGTCTATGTTCGTTATAATCTTAAATTGAGGAACATGTATGTTTTTTTTATTTAAATATTTTAATATTATGTTATTATTCTTAAGTTCTTAACATTAATACTTATCTAAAATTTTATGTTTATTTGAGAGGTTTCATCTTAAAAGAAGAAATTATGATCCATTGGATTATTTGAATATTGAGACAATAGATTTTTGGATAATTGATGAAGAATGCACTCCTGAATTAAATTATGATGATTTAGAGAATAAAATATATAAAGATGATGTCATTCATATTATTGAAGGAGTAAATATATCATCCAATATAATAACTAATAATAAGTTAATTAAATTATACTTATGTTGCTTATAAAGATGAAGAGATAATTTATTTTGTATGTGTGATTGTAGATACTAATGAGCGTAAAAGTGCAGTGAGATGAAAGACATGAAATATCGAGTGATATTTTAGAAGCTTTTGGAGTTGATTAAGACAAACTTTTGGAGCGACTTTTGATGCAGGATCCTTTGAAGAGATAACATTTAGAAATGAATTTTAATATATTTGATTAGAATTTATTTCTTTTGAACTTATTTTAGAGATAAATTTTAATATGTATTTGATGTTTTAGTTTTAGAGGAAGTTTTCGGCTAAAGAACACAAAAATTATTGATACGTCATATATCATTTTTATTGAATTATTAATATCTCAATTTTGTTATAGCTTATTATTTATTAGTTTTAATTATTAAGTGTTCTAAAACATAATTTACAATGTCTTTCTGTAGTCAGTTTCGTTTATATTTTGCCTGTATATTTTATATTTTTGATGCCAAATTACTAATTTTATTTTAATTTCAATTTCTTTTAGATAAACAATTTCTTGGAGCTCTACAATGGGTTATTTCAAAGAATTATCACGACTACAAAAAATTTAGTATTTATATATTAATGCATTTAACTTTAAAACTAAATGATATTTTTTTTGCATATGATTTGTATTTTATAATTTATTTATCTCAAATTGCACATATCGTATGATTATTTGATCATTTAAATCTCATTTAGATAATTTTAATATTTATTATATCATCGATTCAGATTTCTTTAAACTTTAAATTTACATTTCGGATTTTTTCACAATCTTGGTTAATGCAAAATCAAAGTGTTATATTAACAATAACACCACCACCAAACCTTTATCCTAGAATGTGGGGTCAGATAAAGTGTTATATATAAATATAAAATTTTATATGTTATATATATAAATATATAAGAATTGTCCCATATGTATTTAATTTTTTATTAGAGAGAGAGAGAGAGAGAGAGAGAGAGAGAGAGAGAATTAGAAAAAGGATGTATTACATTTAAGAGAAGAAATACATTTTTAATATAAGTATATTAAATAGGAAGACGAAAAAAATAATGATTATAGCACTAAGGGCTTCTATAGAAAATTAGATGACGGTATTATTTAGAATTATCGAACGACTCATTTTAATGTAAGTATTACATTATTATTGTCTGTACAATTATGGTATAGAATAAATTATTGCAATTAATTTATATTAATGCTATAAGTTTCTAAAATGAGTTAAATGAAAATTTTTTTAACATTTTAAACAAAATTTTCTTAATTTTCCCAAAAAAAAGTCATTTAATGAATAATAAAGAATTTCTATTAAAAAAATTGTTTCCAATATTTATAATTTAATATTTTAAAAAAACTCTACATTTATGCTTTAGTGAGTTATAATATGAAAATTATAAATTAGAGCTATGAGATTAATTCATGCAAATAATTTATGGCTACATTTGATCTATCACTAAGAGAATTTCTTATAAGAATTTGCACTCTGAACATTTGAATGATTCAAAGCTATTATAATTTCAAGCAACATTAAAAAGATTATTTACAAAAAATTAGATTTTGAAGCATTTGTAAATGTTATTTACAAAACTATTCATCATAATCAAGAGCAACTCAAGGAAACAATTCTATTATTTGAAAATCAGCCCTCCGTTCCCGCGCTCCTCCGCCACCTCCGACAATGCGTAATACCATCGCAGCCGACTTCAAAAGATGGACTTTCACCGCCGCCTCCTCTCCTGCACCTCACTCCGCTCCTCCCGCATTCTCCACGCGCTTCTCCTTGTTTCCGGCCAATCAGCCGACATTCTTCTCGCCACCGATCTCCTTAACCTCTACTCCCGTCTCGGCGATCTCCCCGCCGCCGCTCTCTTCTTCAACGTAATATCCAAACATAACATCTTCTCCTATAATTCCATGATCTCTTCCTTCGTTCGGCATGGCTTCCTCGCCGACGCCTTCCTCTGTTTCCGCCGCCTCCTTGCCGTACCCAACCTTCGACCTGATTCCTTCACCTTCCCTGTCGCTCTCAAATCCTGTACGGCGTTAGAAGATGTCAAAGTGATGCATTCTTTGATTGAAAGAATGGGTCTTGGGACATGTTTGTCTCGTCTTCTTTGATTAGTGGATATTCAATCTCTGGGTCTGTGGATGATGCAGAGAAGTTGTTTGACAAAATGCCGCTTAGAGATTCAGGTTGCTGGAATGCTATGATATCTGGTCTTTGCCAGAATAATAGGGAGGAGGATGCGGTTCAGGTGTTTAACCAGATGGTAAAAGAGGAGGCTTGTGTGGATGAAGTTACTATTTCAAGCATTCTTCCTGTATCCGCGTCACTCAATGACTTATTGCTGGGTATGTCCGTGCATGTTTATAGCATAAAACATGGTTTGGATCTCGATATTTGTGTGTCAAATGCTTTGATTGATATCTATAGCAAACTATGTTGTTTGGAGGATGCAAGGCATTTATTCGATTCGATGAAGCACAGGGATTTAGTTACTTGGAATACCATGATCGCTTCTTATGAACAATTTGGTGATTCAACTACGGTGTTCGAGTTCTTTGGGATGATGAATAGGCAAGGACTGAGGCCTGATATATTGACATTGGTTAGTCTGGCATCTGCAGTTGCTCAGATTCGAGATGAGCGGAGGTGTCTCGCAGTTCATTGTTTTTTCTTGAGAAGAGGATGGGATGAGGATGACATATTTGTCGGTAATGCTATTATTGATATGTATGGGAAGATGAACAAAGTTAAATCTTCTCAGGATGTATTTGACAGTATGCACGTAAGAGATGTGATCTCATGGAATACTTTGATCTCAAGCTATTCACAGAATGGACTTGCTAATGAGGCAATTGAGCTCTATGAAAACATGGGAAGGTGCGAAGGACTGAAACCAGTTCAAGGAACATTCACCAGCATTCTTCCTGCGTGTTCACATGTCGGAGCTTTAAGAAAAGGAATGCAAATTCATGGACAGACCATCAAATCTGGTTTGAATTTCGACGTGTTTGTCGGCACGTGTCTTATAGACATGTATGCAAAATGTGGTAAGTTAGTCGATGCGATGACTTTGTTTTTTGGGATGCCTAGAAGTAGCTGTGGTCCTTGGAATGCCATTATAGCTGGACATGGGACTCATGGGCAAGGTAAGAAGGCATTGGAGCTCTTTTCAGATATGCAGACGGAAGGGGTTAGTCCAGATCATGTCACATTTGTTTCATTGTTATCAGCTTGCAGCCATGCCGGGCTAGTTCAGCATGGCCAAGTATACTTTCAGCTCATGACATTAAGGTATGGTATTGAACCAATGGTGAAGCATTATGCATGTATGGTAGACTTGTTGGGTAGAGCTGGTCTTTTGGATGAAGCCTATAAACTTATACAGAATATGCCATTGAAGCCAGATGCAGGTGTTTGGGGAGCTTTTCTAGCTGCTTGTAGAATCCATGGAAACGTCGAGCTAGGCAGATTAGCTTCAACATGGCTATTTGAAATTGATCCTGAGAATGTTGGCTACTATGTCTTATTATCCAATTTGTATGCTAAAGATGGAGAATGGAAAGGTGTTAATCAAGTGAGATCTCTTGCAAAACAAAGGGGTTTGTTAAAGACACCTGGTTGGAGTTCCATTGAGGTGAATAATAAGGTTAATGTATTTTTCACAGGAAATCAGTCCCATCCTCAGCATGAAGAGATATACAAAGAGCTGGTAATCTTGCTGGCAAAAATGAAGGACCTTGGTTATGTTCCTGACTACAGTTTTGTGCTACAGGATGTTGAGGATGATGAAAAGGAACATATTTTAACAAGTCATAGTGAGAGGTTGGCTATAGCATTTGGTATTATAAGCACACAGCCTAAGAGTAGTCTTTATATTTTTAAAAATTTGCGAGTCTGCGGAGACTGTCATAATGCTACTAAATATATCTCAAATATCACAGAAAGAGAGATCATTGTAAGAGATTCAAATCGTTTTCATCATTTTAAAGATGGAAATTGCTCTTGTGGAGATTACTGGTGATCCTACATTATTGAACTCTCAAGAACATCTCTTGAGGACAGATTACTTAAAATTTAAGAGGTTGATGCTGATGAGCCAGGCGAGGTAGGATTTGAATGAGGTGCATGGGTGGGCATGGCACTGCTGCATGATGATTATTATCATATATGATTATTTTTTTGATAAACTATCTGAATTATTCATTAACATTATGCTATTCTTAGCAATTCTTTAGCCATGCATATCAATGATGACCATTATCACTTCAAGATTTCAAACTTTTGTTCCTTTTTTTTCATAGGGACAAATAATGTGCAATCATTTATGCTGAAACACCTCCACATTCCCGGCCACCCTCGACGCCACCGCCATTTTTTCCGGCAAACAGTGATCATCAGCCTCTTGCCATCTCCAGGTAAGTCAATAACAACCATAGTAATTTGACCTTGCAACCATTGCTTCAACATTACTGGCTCTACAATGCGATCTGGTAAACTTTCTGTTAAATTTCAGGCTTAAACTTTTTTCATAGAAATTTGTTTGTTTTGTGTAAAACATGGCCTACTACTTTGCTTACACTCCCCACAACACCCTCCTAATCTCTTAGGGCTTGTTCAGGATCAATTTTATTTATTATTATTTTTTTGCTTTTTTTATGTTAATTTTAAAAACATATTTGTTCAGTGTGTTTTTTAAAATATTTTTATAATTTATTTTTAAAAATAAATTACATTATTTTTAGAAACACTCAAAACAACTTTTGAGCATTTAGAGTATTTTTAAAAATAATCATCGCCACCAATAAACAAAATAATAAACAAAAGTGATATCAACTATGCGTTTTCTCTCACTTTCCTGATCTTTAGCTTTTGAGCTATAACCACACCATTAGAAAATCTACTTGCTTCAAAGCCATCCGTATTGAACTGTTGATGCACTTTACCCTTACATTTGGAACTTTGCTTATGCTTTAAAAGTCTCTTCTTGAGTTAGATACTATGTTCTTCCATCTCATTATTAGGTCTACATTGAACTCATTCATTTGAATCTCAGGTTGCATTATTTTCATTCATCATTATGTCTACCAGCACTCTAAAAGCCTTCCTTCTAGCGTGCTTAGACAGGATCATGGTTCTAAAACATGTTTAATTGTGTTGTCCAACCTTTGGTGGAAAATATGTCCCTAAAGTGTTCCTTGATTGGATAATTAGCTTAGAGGAGTACTTTGACCGGCTCGAATTACGAGAAAATAGTTAAGTGTTGTTAGTATTTACTAAAGTGGCACAAAATATTTTGGAAGAAATGGCTTAGCCAAATCAGATGAATATGGTCAAGTAAGTAGGGCAGCAATCCTCTTCGAAACTTGAATCACATAACACTCAACATAAGAGATAAATATGGCTGAAAATGTTTGTCATTAATAAATAGATGAGAATTAAGAAGAAAAATATCTGATGAGTTAATTAACAAATTAATTAATGAATAAATCTTAATAAAGTTATTCTATTGATGTTAAATTACAGTATATTACTGTTAAATATACAACTAAATAGGTTTTATTTGATCGGATTTTTTTAAAATATGCGAGTTATCATCGAGTATTTAATAAGTTATTTGTTGAACAACAAATGAGTTTGTTTGTTAATATAAATAAACAAGTTTGGTCATGTTTAAATTTAGTTCATTTAATTTCAAGTTTTCAAAAAAAAAAAAAAAAATCAATCTTATTTATTATTATTAATTTGAACAAACTTGAATGATTATTAATCGAGCCGATTCTAGTTGTTCATCGAGTGCATTGATTCATTTACAAGCCTACTTTTCACCTCTAAGGTTAATGACTTTGAGTAAATATGTGTTGATAATTAGGCTATCAATAAAGTCATAGCAAGTATCATTTTCTCATTCGTCAATTAAATGGTAATCTTGATATGATCATGGTACCGAAAATTTCAAAGCTTAACCTCCATAGTGGGTACCATCAAATTATCCTTTGACTTGGCAAGGAATAGAAACTAACCTTTTAAACACCTAAATGGTTATATAAATGACTTGCCATGCCATTCAATTTATCTAATGCTCTCAAAACATTATAATAGGTGTTGAGACCTTTCCTAAAAAAATTCATCGTATTTTATTTTAATGTTGCCCCGACTTTTAATCTTACTATAGTTGATCATCTTCAACATCTCAATCTTATTTTCGAAACATTTTGTGGTGAAAAATTGTACCCTAATGTTAAAAAGTGTATCTTTATGCTCTCTCTCATTCTTTTCTTTGGCTTTGTAATTGTTAATAAGGGTTATGATCAATTAGTCATAGCATAGTTCATATTTACATTCAAGTGATTTCTTTCTTGAGCATGTGCAAGTTCTTGATTCTAAAGTCAAATTTAAGATCAAATAATAAGCAACAAAATATAATGCAATAACTTATGCAAGCAAAAAAAAAAAAAAAAAAACCATAATACATCTTATATGGTGTCATTTATTGATGTGAGAGGTGCTCTATTTCAGGTTAATGCAATTTATAGCAACCATGAAGATGATGAAGCATTGCATTTAACAACTTGGAGCATTTGTCACTTCAAAGAGAGCTCAAAGGTACAAGTCCAAGAGACTCAATTAAAGATCTCAAGCTCCAAGAGTAATAATAGCTAAATGAGCATGCTTAGTAGATTTGATGCATTTGATAGAGTATGATTTTGCTAACATTTTAATATTGATGAACACATCATAAATTTGATCTAGATATATTTATAAATATATTATTTAACTTAAAATTTTACTTTTAATTTTTGATGTTTCACTTAGGAAGAATTTCAATTAATTTAATTTAGTTCTTTTTTTATATAAAAAAGTAGAAAGATGTACATACATAACACACAAGTTCTATGTACTTATATGTCAGACACCTAAATTGTAATATTTATATTTTTTAACTCTTCAGCTATGCATGAAAAGGTGTATTCATTTTTTTTAAAAGTAATAGTCATGGCATTTTTGTTGTGAAGTTAAAAATTTGAATGTTATGCATATAAATATTAAAGTTTAAGTGCTTGATATGCAAATATATAATAATGATATGATATAGAAGTAACCAAAAAAGTATTTTAAATTTTATTGTATTTAGTTATCATGCATTTAATTTGCTTATCATAGATCCTTATTCAGCTCATCAGTTTTACTAAGGACAAACCCCTAGATCCAAGCTGTCTAAAAGACATCATTTTCTTTCCCTTAGCTATCTAGTTTATTATATATGATTGTTGATTGATCTCACTTTTAGAGTGAGGATTCAATCTTCCTATCATAGACTCAGGAGTTTTCTAGCACTAAACCAGTTACAGGCAGACTTAGTGATTAGTGAATCTTCTTCTTGACTTAGAAGGGTTAATCATAAGATTAGGTTATGCCGTAGGACTTAGGGAAATTCACTTATCCTATAACCTAACCAATCCATGCCTACCTCCTTAACCTAAACCACACCTCAAATTTAATTTGTCCTAACGCAAATCCAATCTCAACTCATACTCAAATCTAAACCAAAATCAAACTTAAACCCAAGATTTAACTCCATGGACTTAGCTAAATTACCCTTTAATCAAATCAAATTCAATTGATTTTCTCTCAAATCAATTCAATCCTCCAATTAAATCAAATCCATGATCAAATCCAAATCCATAATCAAATCTCAATCCTCAAATCAAATCCAACTCCGAATCAAATCCAAACCTAAGCCTATGACTTAATCCTAGTCAAATACTCTTCAATCAATTCTAAGCTTAATTGATTTTCTCATGAATCAATTAAATATTTCAATCATCATTCCAAACCAAAATTTATAATTCTACAATTAAGTCATGCCAAACTAAAATCAATTCAATCCAACCAAGTTAATTCATATGACCCAAAATATCCAAATGAGCCAAAATTTATTTGAACCTAAATCAATTACAATCAAATCGAAATCAATTCTAAACCATATATTGAACTCAACTCAACTCAATTCAACTCAAAATCAAGCCAATTAATCCATTTATGCTCACTTGACCTAAAGTGACCTAGATGACTTATTTGAGTCAAACTTCAATCCAACCCAAATTGGATTGAGTCAACTATTCAAAACCTTCTGTGTTGATTGTTGATCATTCTTGATTGATCAATTACCATCAATTGAGTCAAATCAAGTCAATTTGGCCATTTGACCAAGTCAATTACTTAACCTACATAAATTAAACTAGTTAAATCTCAACCTAAGCCAAACCAATTGAAATCAATAATTCACATCAACCCAAAATCAAATTGAGCTAAACTTAACTAATTGGCCCTTTTGATCCAGGTTGACCCGACTTAGCCTAAAAGATCAAATTGCAACTAATGGCTCAAGTTCATTCCAAATTGATCATTGCACATGATCAAAGTCTTAATTGAACCCAATTTGACTAATTGAACCCAATTGACTTCACCCACACATTCACCAAGCCCCAAAGAGGCGAAATGAATCTTTTCCTGAGCTCTTTGACCACCGGAAGTACCTCCTAGGCTAACTCCTATGAGTTCTGTGACGATTCTTGGTCCACGGAGCAACCAGCGGGGAGGCATCGCACCATCTTCTCAACTGGGCTTCGCCTCGTCCAGGTGGAGCTACCTCGGTCGGTTCGCCACCAGTTTTAAGCTCCAACGAGGTAATTTTTCGGTAAATCGAGATTTTCCAAAATTTTCTAGGCCTTTTCGAAGTAAATGTTGATTGTGCACAAATCCAACCATTAGATCTCTTAGGATCCTCTTTGTGAAAGTGTGGGATCAATCTTGAGCCAATCTGAGCTCCGACGAGCTCGAATTGGGCGCGTGGCGAGCAGACGGTGTCCGTCTTCCATCGCTCGGGAGACGATAGATCACGCGCCCTTCATTCCACGGGGGATCCTAAGGAAAATAATTTTGTTTCTACCGAGCCGAAACTTAAAATAAACAAACCTATGGACAAACAATGAAAGCACCAAGATAGGGTCTAGATCGAGACTGCCTTCAAAGGTTTTCTTGGTAGGAGTAGCCCATAACCATTTGAACATAAAATTTTTTTTTGTCGGAACGGGCGTCCGTGATTAATCCGCTAGTTAATTTCGATTTAAATCCTTTAAGAATCGCTGGTTTAATCTCCACCGTCCGATCTTAGATCGACCAACAGGGATGAAACCGCGTCCGTTGCCTGCCACGTAGGCGCTGACTCGGACGCGTTTAAGTAACCAATCCCACGACGTTATGTGGAAAGCGCGCCATGTCAACGGTCCTTGTGATGCCGATGGGATAAGGCTTATGTGCTGAAATTTTTATATGAATTTTTGAGAATAAAATATATACTTCCATCTTCACTCTATGCGGGATAAAATGAAGATCGAAATATACATCTCTTCTTTTTATGCAATTTTGACACTGTAGATCTACAAATGTTCTTATTGAGGGTGATCGGGTACGACATTGAGGAGAGATGCATTATCTCGAAAGATAGAAATCATATAATGGACCTAATCCTCAACAAGGACTCTAAGTACAAATTGGTGCATATGTGTGAGATTCTTCTACTTTTATAAAAAGTAAAGTATGACTTATTTTAAACGGGTTCGTTAAGTTTTCTCTGGGCAAGCCCCATAGTTAAATTACATCCTAGAATGATATCCTGAATACTCTGATTAAGGTAAATGATTATTGTCTCCAAATATTTCAATATGTAGGACTACCAATCGATTAGTTTATTTCGGAAGATCAAATGTGATTGATCAAAGAGAGTGAGTTATTATTGAAGCCAAAGTAAGATAAGTAGGAGATACTCACGATGTTAGGAAACCAACAAGCATCTCAAACTATCTTATGGTTGGACTTTACATTTTTGAACTTGATTTAATTTGTTTGAGTTGAATTTTTCATTAGAAATTTAGAGCTTATGATTCCATAACACAAGATTATGGAAACGCCTAAGAGGTGATGATTTATGCTTATGACCCACAAAGGGGAGAAGTAATCTAAGGAGCTTTGGTGAGAGCCAAAAGCACAACCTAATTTTAAGGCGAAAATGGGCATTTGGTTTGCCTCCGAGAGGGCAAACCACCACTGGACTTCATTGGGGTGGCCAACTAACTCCTCTTACGATTTTAAATTCATGTAGGCAAGTCATATGCTTTATGGAAGATAGTTCAACTATTATTTATTTAGAAAGAGACTAAGTCCTTAAACTCACTCCTAAGAGATTAGATCTAACAGAAATGACCTAAATCTAATCATTCATATCATTTTATTCTCATTTTGGACAATCATTTTGACTCAGGCTAATAGGATTCATATGCCTAATACATGAGAAGTAAGATTATTGGCCAAAATCAGCGAAAAGGGAGGATATATGTTTCCACCATGACTCTCAAAGGTCAAAGTCTCAGCAAGGTGGAAGCCCTCCAAAGAGTGAAACAAGATGCATTTATGCATGATGTTATAAAAGAAGTACTCATCAAGCTAAGGAGTTGCTAATTTTTTTATCTTGATTTTAAGCCTAAGCTTTAGGTGAGATTATGAGTTTTTTATTTTAATTTGAATTGTTAAATTTGGTAGAAGATTTATTTTTCCCTAAGAGTTTAATCATCATCCAAGCCATACATAAAACAAGGAATAAACTAGGAAAATCGCAAAAGAATAAGAGGCCATTGTGATCGGGCACCATTGCACAAATCCGAAAACAAATTGGGTAGCCGAGCTTTACCCTTTTATAACCTGGATTACAAATGAATTAAGTACAATTAAGTAAGAAATTCATTATTATGGGGGTCTTCAAGCTTTATTTCTTCATTCTTCTTCTTTTTTTTTTCTTTCTTCTTTGGTTCCTTGTTTTAAAATGAAGATCTTATGATAATGCTCATCTATAACAATCATTCCAAAATCCTGATTGCAAGAATTACATGAAATGGAAAAAAAAACGAAATCTAACTAATACTTGTAAAACAGAGATTAGCTAAAACAAACTATACAAATCTCAAGCATGTATATTGGACTTAACATCTCATACATGGGTGATGAAGTCCACTTGGCCTATTGGATTATGCTTAGTGGTATAAGCATCTTCACAGCAAAAAATATTTATATTTTTTATTTATTCCAAGCATAATCAGAAATAATGGAGACTAGTACCATTCATCACATACTTCCTAACATTACTAAAATATTACACCACAAAACAAAAGCAAACATCAAACCATGCATCGTCTTAACTTAAAGCTAGAACTAACGACTTAACATAACATGTGTGCTTTAGAGGTTTATGTGGTATGTTTAGCTATGACTTTAAGTTAGAATTTTTTAAGTATGAAGAATGTTCAACTTAGAGGAGGGTTTCATTTAAGTTGTTTAGAAGTTTTGGGTTGATTTTATTTTATGTTTTGATTAGGTTCAAGTGAATCCTATAATTAATTACTAAGTTGTAAAGAGAGGGAAAGAGAAGAGAACTTCTCTTTCCTTCCCTAACCTAAGTAATTTCTAAAGTGGATTCATGTTTTAGTTTTGTTTAGTGAATATTTTATTATGTATTTTAATTAATCCTAAGTTTAGATGAACTCTAAACAAACCTATTAAAAAAAAAGAAATTTTAAGATTAAATAAAGTAAATTAAGATCACAAAATACACATCACTTCACTTCTTTCCCAACATGTATAACATGCATATGAGTGAATCTTAAGCATATCTATACGTACCGAGTTGAAATATTTAGCACACTTTATGATGTATGCTAAGCAAGTTACTTAAGAAAATTTGAATGTTTATGATGCATAATTTTCATTAAGTAGAAAAGAGTTTTCTTATTCAATTTTCACATGGACATATGAATGTATGAAAGACATAAGTGAGTATGACGTCATTGTTAGCAGGTAAGGTAGTAAGACCTACTTAGGCTACTTAAAGCTCAACCGGGTTGTCAGACTAATATACCACTTTCCTTAAATACAAGCATGTAAAAGAAATGAATGGAAAAGAAAGATGCAAAAGTTTGTATTTATTTGTTTATTTTGTTTATGCAATTTAGATGTGTGGTATCCTTCTTAAGTAGCATAGAATGAATGGAAATAGAATTAGGCAAGTGTTGTTCTTTCAAATGAACTATACACTTTGCCAAATCCTATTCAAAATTATACCAAAAAAGAGAGGAGAAGGAAAACTACACTAACACATCCTTATATTTTACTCACATGCAAGTTATATAAGTAACACACTTTCATTTTGATAATTGATTATATATATTTTGAAAATAATTTGATTTAATAGTGATAATAGCCACTCATATTCTTACTTTAGCCAAAACATGCAATTTGACATAAAGAAAATATTTTCATTTTAAATTTGATTTTTGAAAAGCATGAATGTATGAAATCATATGACACATATTTAGCATGTTGGGAAAGAACTAAAGTAATGAAAGCATGTAAACACATTCACTTTAATTAATTATTAAAGATAATCTTATGAAATAAGAAAGCTTAAAAGTAAATCAAATCAAAGTTTATTTAATGTGATTTTTATTTGATCTTGAGTTTGATTTAATTTGAAAAATATGAGGTGAGTTTGCTGTTCCTAACCCATTCTCACATGTGTTTGATATTTTTGTTCAATTTTTAGATGATTAGATTCATTTTATATTTTGATTAGGTTAAGATATAAATTACGCATGTTAATTACTTCTTACATACACCACCTTAGCATAGTCTAATAATTATGAGCTAATGAGATGACATAAATCACACAAGGAATTTAAATTTGCAATGCACCTAGGAAGAAAAGGGCCTAATGCAATTTGGCTCATGATCAATGATTAATTAGGCTAAGGGGTTTAACTTAACGAATTTTAAAATAACTCTCCCACATATGAGTTGAATTTTGATTTCTTAATTGTTAGGCTCTTGAACACCAAAGCATCTACCCCAGATGGATTAACTAAGTTTTGGAGAGTTTTTGAATTTTATGAAATTAATTAAGAGGATAATTAATGAATTAACCTTAATTAAGAGAGATTAAGAAAAGGGGTTTAAGGAATAGCTTAGGGAAATGCCCCAAAATTATTCCCTAAACCTCCTCAAACATACCTTAATCAATTTCAACAAAGGATAAAATCACTAATCAAACCCTTAATTAACCTTAATTACATTAAGGGGGTAATTAGGAAATGAATTAGTAATTTTCTCAATTAAGCCACCTATAAATCCCAAGAAAATTAGGGGAGACAGATAGAAGTCATCCCCAATATACACTCAAGAAGTTTGGGAATAATTAGTGGAATGATTAAAAGGTAATTAACAAATTAACATTCCAATAAAACCTAAATTCAGAGAAAAGAATTATTCAAAATCAATCAAAATCAATTTTAAAATATTCTATGTTCAATTATCTTTCTAATGCAATTTATTTCATATTTTTTTGATTTTTCTATGTTAAGATATGAATTTTAGAAGTTTAGATGATTAATTAGAATTATTTAAACCTACTAAATCATTAATCCACGAGCCACGCATACAAACCGACATGCATATTTCGCCATGACCCATGTTTGAGACAAAGCCGACCGGGGATAAATCATGGATATTACGCGTTTTAATCTTGTCCATCCAAAATGGATGGAGCCGAGATCCATCCAAATGCATGATATGGAGACCGTCCATGTTTGAGGCATGATCCGAAGCTCGATTGAGCTCAGATTGGGATGAAACTCAACCCACACCATCAACATGCATCCTAGATCACATCTAACGATCAAGATCCTATGCCATTAACATTTCTTTCACAAAGCTCCAAACCACATTGAATTTAAGTTCGGAAAAATGGCATACCTCGTCGGCTCTCGTTTCCCTTGGAGAAGTTTCGTCTGGTTGAGATGAAGCTTTGCTGAAAGTTTGAGAGGTTGGGGTTGAGTGGTTGCTTCTATGGACCAACTCCTCCTTAGCTTAAGCTCGACTTTGGTCTAGGCACTCTTCCTCTGCCTTTGGAGCTTGGGAAAGAGTATGGGTGCACTCGACTTGGTCCTCTGATGAAGCTTGAAGAGGGAATTGAGTTGATGTTGAGTGCGGAGAAAGTTGAAAAATCAATGGAGCTCCCTTATTTTCAAATGATGAAAACTAAGAAATGAAGTTTTCAAATCCTCTCTAGGAAGCTTGGGACGACTCTCTGGCTTGCTAAGTTCCCACTTCAATCGACAGAGGGAAGTTAGAATTGAAATGAATTAGTGGAGTATATCTCCCCTTGGCAATGAGGCGAGCATGGCTGCTTTGATCCAATTGCCTTGATAAAGGGTTTGTTAGGCTGATGTTGAGTTGATTTGGCTAGAGGAGTGGAATATGAACTCCCATGTGCTCAAACAAGTGGAGGCATGATTCCCATGTGGCCATTTCAAGGAGTGGTCGGCCATTGGGTCAAGTTGGGTGACCCAAACCATTGTTGGGTGCACCTCCCTAGTGTTCACTTGATCCACTAGGAGAGTATCAAGTAGGTATGAAGAGGATTTGACCAAATTCCAAGTGAAATTAGCCAAAATTTACTCTATGGCCTAGGGGTAAAATGGTCATTTGGTTGATTTTTGAATTTGGGTATGTTTGGTATGTTGGATTTTGAGCATATTTGAGTTTGATTTTTTTGGAGTTGGTTTTGATGTTGAATTTATATTTTATTTATATATGTTAATATAAATGAGAATATAAATGGGTTATGAGAAAATTTTAAGGATTTGAATATGATCTAGGCAAAGTCCTTAAGAGAAAATCAAAGTGACTTAGGAAAGATTTGTGAATTGAACTTGAATTTTGAATTTAGTTTGATTGATTTAAATTTATATTTTATTTATATATGTGAATATAAATGAGTTGTGAGAAAATTTTATGAATTTGAATTGATTTGAAGATGATTTAGGCTAAGTCCTTAAGAGGTAATTAAGGACTTAGGAAATATTTTAAAATTTAGAATTTTAACTTGGAATTTGATTTGATTGATTTGAATTTATATTTCATTTATATATGTGAATATAAATGAGAATATAAGTGAGTTATGAGAAAATTTCATGAATTTGAATTGATTTAAAGATGATTTTGGTTAAGTCCTTAAGAGGGAATTAAAGACTTAGGAAATATTTTGACCTTGGAATTTTAATCATGGTTTCAATTATGGATTTCAATCATGGATTTCAATCATATGACATTGATTTGAGAGATCAAATGAGATTGATTTGAGTTTGAGAAAATCAATTAGATTGATTTGAATTTGACTCAAGGAAGGAAGGTGAGGAGTGGTTAATGGATAGACAAATTTTCTTAACATAAGGTATGACTTTTATGGCTAATTCAAGTCTTTGGCTGATTGAGTGTCCACCTAATCACTAGATGTGTCTTAAGACTTGAACTAAAGTTTAAGAGAAGTCATGTCTAAGAAGGAGGGTTGAGAGCTTATCAAAAATGAGATCAACAAAGTTATGTGATGTGAACACAAGGAACACCAATGTATTGGTCAATAAATGATCAACAATAAAAGATCACAAAGATAACAAAAATAATCTATTAACCCAAAGTGTAGAAGGAATAGAGTAGTGATTTACATATGTCCAAGACATAAGAGAGAAGGAGGAATATAAGGATGAGTAGGTGAACCTTCCATTTGGGAAGAAGTTTAAGTCATAAAGGGATGAGAGTGATTTGATATGAGTCTTACTAGAGAAAGATTTGTTTGAATTAGGAGAAGATTGAATTTATTTCAATTTATTGTTTGTTGTTTATACATAGAGAAGTGAATATAGGCAAGAATATACAAAGGAGGGTTGTGAAATAAAATTAGAATTCTATATGGGACTAGAAAGATTTGCATCTCACTGAGGAGAAGCAAAATATTTGATTTAGAATTACTGATTGATTGTTTTGTTTCTTTGTTTCATTGGATTTATTTTGTTGCAGATTTTTAGATTTTGGATCTTGAGATGACATTCTTCTTGTTGATAAGACTAGAGAGGGAGTCCAAGAGAATCTGGAATTATGGAGGTCAATATTAGAGTCTAAAGATTTTTGTTTAAGTAGATCTAAAATTGAATATATGAAGTGTAATTTTAGTTATAGAAGTTCTAGTGATAGTGTTGTGACTTTAGGTGAACAAGTCATTAATAAGAGTGAGCGATTTAGATATTTAGGCTATATTGTTCAAAATGATGGTGAAATAGATGGAGATGTTATTAGTAGAATTCAAGTTGGATTTAATGAAGATCAGTAAGATGTGATAGAAAAGTCACTTAAATTAAGGAAAATTTTATAAGATGGAAGAGAACTTATGGTATGAATTCCAATAAAGAAGATAAATTAGTTTTGAGAAGATGTTGGATGAGTGGCTTTACTCTTGAGATAAAATATATGAAATGAGTATGTTCAAAAAGTTGGAGTCCAAAGGGGATAAGATTATGAGATTGATGGTTTGGCCATAAAGCACGATGAGATTAGAGAGTAGATGCATTAGATTTGCCTTATTCTAAAGGAGAGGAGAGACCTAAAAAAGACTGGAAGATGTATAAAAAAATGACCTTACTATACTTGAATTATGAGAATTTACTGGACACAATGGAGATGAAGGATTCATGAGCTCTCACTAGTGGGATAAAGGCTTGTTGTTGTTTGTTTGGATCTTGAGATGGACCCTATTGGTTTGTGATGGATCAACAGAGAGCCAAAGTGACCTAACTCATTTACCAATCCAAAGTAGTACATAGTAGGAAAACCAAAGGATGCCTATCCTATACTAGGAAGAAAATATAGTAGACTTACATTCTCCAAAGTAGGGGCCAGTTGCTGGGGTGATCTATTGACAAGACAACGAATTGGACCTAATCTAAGGTTGACTATTGAGTGAATGTCATTGGGGGACTTAAATCAACTCAAACATAGTCAAAGGTAGATTTTATTTTTAGATTTGTTTTGATTATGATGGATTCATGGTTTTGGTTGCATGAAGCCATGAAGGCCTATACCCAACTCAGATTTACCAATCTAAAGGAGTATTCTACTAACAATAATGTAAGATTATCCAACCAAAGGGGTGCCTTTCGGTTTGCAATGTCTTAAATAAGAAAGACATGGACTCACATCTTTCAAACAATAAAGTGGGGTGATGCTTTGGGCAACAAATGAACCCGACCTAAGGCTATTTGAGTGAATCTGGGACTTAAATCAACTCAAGGATACAAGACTAATTTTATTTTTAGTTTTGATAGATGTTGGTTTATGGATCAAACCGAGAAGGAGCTCATATCTAGACCTCGATTCATTGAACCAAAGGGAGTAGCTTCAGGGATGGGAGGACTATCACCAAAAAGAGTGCCTTTCATTTGCAATGATCAATTCAAGGAAGAAAGCTGACTCACATCTTCCACTACAAAAGATCACTAATTGTTTTGGGCAACAAATCAACTCTTTGACTATCGGTTATGATAGTCATGCTAGAAAGAATGTCATAATCTTACATCTTCCAAAGAATGATTGCAACAACCGCCAGTGGAAAACATATTGAACCCGACTTATAGAGTGAGTGACTTGAGAATTTATCTTCAACTCAGTGCAATTCTATGGAGTTCATTGCCTCTAAATATAGGATGCCTGCTTGGGAAAATGGGCTTTTTGGGGGCTTGAAATCCTAATCCACATGCGAATTAATTTTTATTTGTTTTGTTTAATCTGTTTTATCGTGGACCCTGCTGGTTTGCGAGGGATCAAACTGGGAAGGAGCTTATATCAGCCTAGACCTATCTTGAACAAGGGAGAATCACATGTGAACAAATTCTCCAACCAGGTGGCTACTAAGAAAGTTGTTTAATCCAAAAGTAACAGTGTCTAAATGGGGTGCAAAGGATGTGATCCAAATAGAATGAGGAGATGTGCTAAAGGGCTTAATTCAAAATGAGAAGATGACATGGCTAGTCATATCCAATAGATATTCTGTCCAACTCAAGGAGAAAGCAGGGGACTCATATCTCAAGAGTGGTATACTCAAGATTGATAGAACATCAATCAACCGTCTTTTTGCAACAATCGCCTAAAAAGCTGGGACTCACATCTTCCTATAGGAACGATTGTTGGGATAATATGTCTACAGGTGCATCATTGACCTGAGTGAAGCACTGGGACTGATATCGACTCAAATGTAGTCAAGAGGAAAGGAGCCTCTGAGGGACTTACCCTAAACCTCAAATATTCTCAACCTAGTTAGTGCATGATGGATAGTTCAAGAAGAAAGCACAGTAACTCACATATTCTTAAGCAAAGTCAATATGAGGTAGCTTACTGGCTGAGTAATGAAGCTTACCATGCTAACAAGACGCTTATTGGTTTGCAATGATCAAGTTAGGAAGAAAGCGCAGGGACTCACATCTTCCAACAAATGATCACTAGGGTGACATATTAATAATATAGCATGTAGACCCGACCTAAAACAGCTAATGAGTGAGTGCCACAGGGGGCTTGCTCTCACATGAAAATAGCCTGTGACAAAAGATTTGTGTTTGTTTTGTATATGTGTTAACAGGAATAGGATGTCTTGCTCTCACACCTATCCTAAACACACCGGGATTTGATGAGATGGTGCCACGTGGCAACCGAATTCCACTAAGAAAGGATGTTTCTCTTACACTAATTTAGTTATGCTAATCAAATAAGATGTCTTGGGTTCTCTCCACCTATTCTAATAGCAGATTGTGTTTGTGATGTGAAAGAGGGATAGATGCATTGGGACTCTTACACCTACCTAAACATATGGATTCCAAGAGCATAAACAATGCTTTGAAAGAAGGAAGGTTTGATGAAATGGAATGATTTTGTTCTTTTATTAATAATTATTTTCAAATATGATTTATTTCATGGGTAATATTTTTTTAGAGCTATTGGAAGCATCGGTGTTCTTTATAATCATGAGTTGATATGATCCTCTTAGGCCTTCTCCATAGCATGTGGGCCTTCCAAGTGGGTTCAAACTTGCCTCCCATCTTAGGGCAACAATTGGTCCCCTTAGACTAATACAAGTTCTCTACTTGGAAAGATCTAGGTGACGCTTGTTGTGAGCTTGAATCATTTGGCATTATACAAGAGGTTCTACAGTAGATGGCTCTCCTCCTCCAAACCTTCGAGCTCTTCTAACCACAACTTTGCATTCTGCTCTGAAGTGATCTTTTGCTACCCAATGCTATCCTTAGTGATGGGAGTTGAACTTCTAAAGGTAGAATAGCTTCAGACTCATACACTAAGGAAAACAGAGTAGATTGAGTTGGAGTTCGGTATGTGGTGCGATAGGCCCACAAGGCTTCAATCAACTGCTCATGCCACTATCATTTATTGTCATCAAGAGTTTTCTTCAATATTTAGATGAGAGTTTTTTTTTAATGCTTCCACTAAGCCATTTGCTCTAGGATAGTAGATAGTAGAGTATCTCCAATCTATACCATGTCTTTAAGTTTGATTTTGTGCTTTTGAATGCGCATTAATTATCGAGATATAATTCATCGAGGTACCTCAACTATATATGAGATATGGTTCTAAAATCAAGCACATGTGTGACCTCAGTGGGATTGCCTCCTCCCACTTGGAAAGTATGCAGAATGAACCAATGACTTGGAAGAAAGAGGATGAGACCAAAATGTCACACCCAACACTCAAATGACCATGAGCTGTAGGTGTAAATGTTGGGTGGTTGGTGGAGGACCACATCACATGATGACCTCCTATTACATCCATGCAGATAATCATTAAAGCGTGTATCCAAGTCGTGATCTTCTTCATCTTGATTGATATGTGTTTCACATGAATGAAATCTGCTTAATGGGCTTTGTGTTTGTCTAAACAAAACCACATTTGGTTAAAGACCGTAAATGAAGTGCCATCAATGAGAAGCGTGAGAGAGCTCTGTTTCACGATGGCTTATGAATTTTCTTGAGGTAATGCCTTTCAAATAATCTATGAACGATTGCCTCAATCTAGCTCTGCCCTTGTAAACGACAATCTCCCATTCAAGAGAAACTCTCGATGAGTTCAGATCAATAAGGGATATGACTTGTCTATTTTGGACCCATTGAAATGGACTCATCTTTACATGGCCTGACAAGTTTGGCCAAAGCATGCTACCACGTTCAACCTAGAACCTTAGATGGTGACTTGAATCAAACAACTTCATGGTATACTCATGGTAATGAGAAGCTGGTTTGAGATGTAGATCAATCTGGATTGATGACAACCAAGAATCCCCAAAGATGTTGATGCTCTGACACGATTATGATGGCTAACTCAGAGCAACCAAAGCCTTATATGCTTTTTTTTCAGTTGATAGATGGTATGAGAATCTCATATCATTGGTTAGAAGAACTATTCATACTTTCATGAGAATATCGCTGCTTCTGTGAAAAGAAGTACCATAAAATGAATCTTCATCTTTGTCCCTCCCAAGTTCATGATTTGTTCATAGGAGATCATTATTAAGTGGAGAATCAAAGTGGGTGTGTAAGAAATCCATGTTCATCTTTACATCTGATACAAATGTAATGTCAATCATGAAGTATCATATAGCATGAATGTCAAGCATCATGTTGTTGACCTCATTTTTAGAATGAGCTCTCAACACCTCCATCTTAGACATAAGATTCCTCTTAGACTTTAAGAAGTTCTTAATTTTAAGACACATCTAGTGATTAGATGGACACTCAACCTAGCCCTACAAGACTTAAAAGGGTTTTAGCCATAGGATTAGGTCATGCCTTAGGGGTGTTAGGAAACTTTCCTACACTTAGCTTGAACCACTCTTTACTTTCCTTCCTTCAAGTCAAACTCCAAATCAATTCTATAATTGAAATCTATGATTGAAACCCATGATCAAAATCCATCAAAAATTTCTAAGTCCAAATTTTGCCTAAGTCCTTAATCTTCCCTGAAGGACTTAACTAAAATCTTGATCTAAACCTATTCAAATCTTTAAGATTTTTCCATGATCCATTTATATTCTCATTTATATTCATATATATAAATGAAATATAAATTCAAATCAATCAACTAAACTCAAAATTCAAATCAATTCATTTTTCTTAAGTCCCTTTAATTTCATTAAAGGACTTAGCCAAAATCAATCTAAACTTTGATCAAACTATTCAAACCCTTGATTTTCAAAACTTATTTATATTCTCATTTATATCTCATATATAAATGAAATATAAATATAAATCAATCAAATCAAAGACAAAATTAAATTCCAAATTTAAAATTTAAACTTCTTAAATCCTTAAATCTTTTAATGGATTTAACCCTAAATCATGATCAAATCTATTCAAATTCATGTGATTTTCTCAAAATATATTTGTATTTCTAACATATATAAATGAAATATAAATATAAATCAATCAAATCCTTCAAAATTAAATTCAATTAAAAAATTTCTAATCCTTTAAATTCCTTTTAATGGATTTAGCTTAAATCATGATTAAATCACTTCAAATCCTTAAAATTTTCTCATGATCCATTTATATTCTCATTTATATTCACATATATAAATGAAATATAAATTCAAAAAATCAAAATCAACTCCAAAAATTAAACTCAAATCAATTCAAAAATCCAATCTAAGCCTTTCAAGTCAAAATCTTGAACTTAGCCAAATCACTTTCAAATCAAACCAAATCTTTGATTTTCTCTCATGATTCAATCAAACCTACAATCATGAACTCATATATAAATCCAAACCTCAATCAAATAATCAAAACCCAAACCAAAAATCAAAGCCAAAATCCTTTCATGTTCTCCTTTGAATATGAAATTGTCAACGAGATCTAAAGTCATTTGACTTCAAACCACTTGTAAATTGGATTGAACCAAACTCAAATCAAGCTTTGACCAAGCCATTTGACCCACTTAGGCTCACTTGACTTAAAGTGATATAAAGTACCCTTATGAGCCAACTTTTGATCCTAACTAAATTGGATTGAACCAAACTCATATATCTCTCTCATCATGATCAACAATAATCTTGGGATGATCAATCAATCAAATTGGGTCAAACCAAGTCAAACCTAAGGACTGACCAAGTCAACACTTAACCCAAAATGAAACTTACATAGCCAAATTCCACCATAGCCAAATTGATTGAAACCATTGATCTAAGTTTACTCATGATCAATGTTTGAACTTGACCAAGCCAACATTTGAGCAACCCAGCCCAATTGGCCACTTGACCCAAGTTGACCCATCTTGACCTAAAATCTCAAAACTTGATCTAAGCCAAGTTGATCCAAACCAATGGGTCAAGTTCATTCCAAATCACTTGTTGAACTTGACCAAAGCCTCAATTGGCCAACTAGACCCAACCTAGCCCAATTGATCTTAGACCCAACATGACCTAAAGGGGTCATGTTGAGCCAAAATTGAACTTAACCCAAATTGATTGGAAACAAAGATACCAATCCACTCCATATGACTAACCAAACCTAAACTTACTTTGATCTACCTCAAATAGGTCAAATGGGTCAACTTGACCCATTTGACCTAAATGAAGTCATATGAGCCAAATTGAAATATATATCAAATTGAACCAAATCAAAGCCACCAAAATATTTCAAATGGTCATGCAAACTTGACCCAACCCTTGGTTTGACCCAATTTGACCAATTGTCAACTTGACCCAAGTTGACCCATTTTGACCTAAATGGGTCAACATGAGCCAAACCTTATCAAATGGATTTCAAATTCAATGAAACTTGGCCAAACCTAGTTTCTCCACTTACCCAAAGTTTCTAAAGCAAAAAAAATATAGCAAAATGACCATTTTACCCTTAGGCCATAGAACAAATTTTGACCTAACCAATGGGTATTTTGGTCATACACTATTCACAATCACTTAAGGTTTTCCTAAAAGCTCAAGGGGACTTAGTGATGAGTGGTGCACCCAACCTAGCTTGAAATTGAGTTATCAAATTCCCTCTTAAGCTCAATTTGATGCACATGGGAGGTTGGCATTCCACTCAAGGCCTCAAACCGACCATGTGCAAAGAGCTAACAGCCTAAACAACTCTTCCCATATGGTCAATTGGATCAAAATGACAAAGGATGGTTTGACCGTCCGATTGCCATAGGGGGAGATATACTCCACCTAATTCAATAAAAATTTCACTTTTGAAGTTTTAGAACCCTAGCAATCATCGGAGAGCATTCCTAAGGTCTTTATAGAGGATTAAAATTCTTCTTTCTTGATTTTGCACAGTGCAAAAATAGGGGAGGTAGAGTGAATTGCTAACTTTCTCTACACTTGATTTCCTTCAAATTCCTCCTACACACCTCTTCTAAGGACCAATCCGAGCTCACTCAAGCTCACATTGGAGTTCCCATAGCAAGGAGAGGATCAATTCAATCAAAGCTGAAGCCCAAGCAAAGAGGAGTTGGCCTACCCATTGATCCACTCAATGTCAAGGCCTAGGAATTTCAACAGGGTTTCGTCTCCACCAGACGAAGCTACCTCATCAAACTCGAGCGCTGGTGATCACCTCCGACGAGGTATGGAATTTTCTAACCACTTAGCTTAGGAGGTTTTGGTCCTTTGTGAAAGAAATGTTCATGGCATGTGAAATCCACTGTTGGATAGGTTTGTAATTGTGCGTAGATGGTGTGGGTACAATTTCATTCCAGAGATGAGTTAGGATCTCCCTTAGATCATGGACGGTCCCCATTGATCCTCGGGAAGAACTTGGATCTCTCATCCACCATTTTAGATGGACGGCCGAGATTATTTAACACATTGAATTGATTTTAAAATTGTGGGAGAATTCTCAGTTGATCTTGATCGATGAGGAATATAAGCATCGTCATGCCGCTTTGTGAGGTGACAACTTGTTGTCCCTCTCAGGCGTGCAAGCTGCGTAGACCGCACGCCATGCGTGAACTAAGGATTAGAGGATTAGTTAAGCAATTAATTAATTCTAATTAATTCAGAACTTTTAAAATTCATAATTCTCTAGAAAAAATAAAAAAATAAAGAAAAAAATGCTATGGAAAGATAATTTCACTAGAATATTTTAAAATGATTTCAATGGATTTTGAATTACTTTTTCTCAATTTGAGTTTCTTTAGAATCTAATTAGCTAATTATCCTTTAATTATGTCATCAATTAATCTCAAATTTTGGGTTCATTTTAGGATGACCTCCCCTTTTTTTTTTTGAGATTTATTAAAAGCTCAATTGGAGAAATTGCTATTTCATTCCCTAATTACTCCTTTCATGCAATTAAGGGTAATTAGGTGATTAGTATTTTAATATTAAGGTTGATTAAGGTCCATCGTGGAGTTTAGGAATAATTTTGAGGCATTTCCCCTAAGCTATTCCCTAAACCCCCTCCTCTTTTCCTTAATCCTATCTTAATTAAAGGTTAATTCATTAATTAACCCCTTAATCAATTTCTAAAAAATTCTAAAAAGTTCTAGAACTTAATTAATCTACCTTGGGTAGATGCTTATGTGTTTAATAGCCTATAGTTCAATTAAGGAAATTGAAACCCCTTTCATAAGTATGAAAGGGTATTTTGAAAGTACTTAAGCTAAACCTCTTAGCTTAATTAACTTTAATTATGAGCCAAATTACATTAGACCTTTTCATTATTAGGTACATTGCAAATTTAAATTCCTTGTGCATTTTATGTCATTTCATTAGCTCACAATTACTTAGTTAATTCTTCTAAGGTGGTGTAGGTAAGGATTAATTAAGTCACTTAATTCATACCCTAACCTAATCAACACATAAAAATAGATCTAATTATCTAAAAATTAAACAAAAATCTCAAACACATGTGAGAATGGGTTAGGAACATCAAACTCATCTCACCTTTTCAAATTTAAATCAAACTTCAAACTAAACAAAAATTATTTTTGAAATTCACTTTGATTTATTCTAAATTTTCTTATTCTATAAGAATGTTTTTAGGATTTAAATAAAGTGAGTTTGTTTACATGCTTTCATTACTTTGGATCTTTCCCCAACATGTTAAGTTATATGCCATGTGATTTCATACACTCATAATTTTAATTTTTTAAATTTTAAAATGAAATGATTTACTTTATGTCAAATTTGCATGTGTTGGCTAAAGTAGAAATATGAGTGGCTATTATCACTACTAAATTCAAATTTTTTTCAAAACATATAAATCAAATACAAAATCTGAAAGTGTGCTACTTATATTTTAATTATGAGTTTGCATGTGATATATTATAAAATCATGTTTAGCATAGGTTTCCTTTCTTTCTTATGTTAGCATAGTTTTGAATAGGAGTTGTTAAGCTGTATGGTTCATTTGAAAAGAGCCCAACACTTAATTTCATACCCTATTCATCCCTATGCTCTCACCTAAGAAGGGTTGCCTATACTTGCATATATAAATTGCATAAACAAAAATAAATCCATTAAACAATTTTTGCATTCTTCTTTTTCATTTCATTTCTTTTATACATATGTTTGTATTTAAGGAAAGTGGTATATTAGTCTGGACAACCCCGAGGTTGCGAGGCTTTAAGTAGCCCTAAGTAGGTTTGTACTTTACACCTCTTAACAATGTGTACTCACTTATGCCTTTCTACTTTCATATGTGTATGTGAAATTTTGGATAAAGAAAACCTTTTCTACTTAAAGAAAATCATGCATCTTAACTTCTAAATTTCTTAAATGATTACTTAGCATGCATCATAAAGTGTGTTAAATGCTCTTATTTGCATGTATAGATATGCTTAGGGTCCATCCATATGCATGTTATATATGCTGGAGAAATAAGTGAAGTAATGTGTGTTATGTGAATTTTGATTCATTTTATTTAATCTTAAAATGTCTTTCTTTTTGAATATGTTTGTTTAGAGTTTATCTAAACTTAGGATTAATTAAAAGATTTAATCAAAATATTCATCTAAATGAAACTAAAATGTTAATCTACTTTAGAAAATTACTTAGGTTAGGGAAGGAAAGAGAAGTATTCCTCTCTTTCCCTCTCTTTATAATTTAATAATTAATTGTATGATTCACTTGAACCAAATAAAAACATAAAATAAAATCAATCCAAAAACTTCTAAACAACTTAAATGAACCCCCAACATTTTTTCACACTTAAAAAATTTGAACCTAAACCCATAGCTAAGCATACCACACAAATTTTTAAAGCACACACATTAGCCTAAGGCACCACTTCTAGCTTTAGGTTAGGTGGTGCATGGTTGATTCTTGTTTTATTTTGTGATGTGTGTTTTAGACCGATGTTAGGGTGTATATAGAATGAATGGTATGAAGCTCTTAGTCTAACTATTCTTTATGTAGGGATTGTGCTTAAGGGCTATCATAAATAAAAATATAAATGCTTTTGCTTGGTGCTTATACCCCTAAGCATAATCCATAGGCCAGGTGGACTTAGTCACCCATGTGTAAGTCAAATATACATGCTTGAGATTTGTGTGGTTTATTTTAGTTAACCTTTATTTTGCAGGTGTTAGTTAGATTTTCATTTTTTCCTTTTCATGTAAAAATTTGTATAATTAGGATTTTGGAATGATTTGTTATGGGGGATTAGGATGAACATTGGTCATAAGATCTTATCTTTTGCACCATATGAAGTATTTGAGCATCCACCTTCCAACCATCCAAAAGGAAGAACCGAAAGAAGAAAGAAGAAAATAAGAAAGAAGAAAATAAGAAAGAAGAAAGAAAGCTTGAAGACCCCCATAATAATGAATTCCTTTGTTTAATTGTAATTTAATTCATTTGTAATCTTGTATAAGAGTAGCTCTACCCAATTTGATATTTTTGTATGGGTGCACCACAACTTTCTTTTATTCTTTTTTTAGCTTTATAAATTGATTGATGATTTGTTTAGCTTGTGCATTAAGTGGCATGATTTTCTTAGTTTATTCCTTGCTTATGTAGGTGGATGTGGATGTTCTCTTAAAAAAAATAAATCTTTACTCAACTTAACAACTTAAATTAAAAATAAATAATTCATAACCTCACCTAAAGCTTAGTTTAAAATCAAGATAAAAGAATTAGCAACTCTTTAGTTGGATGAGCATTTCTTTTATAACATCATGCACAAATGTATATTATTTTACTCTTAATTCGCTGCTTCCACCTTTGCCAGAGAATTCGGCTTGACCTTTGAGAGACGTAGTGTAAACTCACCTCCTCTCTTCTCGCTAATTTTGGCCCATAATCTTATTTCTTATGCATTAGGAATAAAAATCCTATTAGCTTGAGTTAAAATGATTTTCCAAAATGAAAATAAAATGAAAATTGAATTGCATTAGATTTAGGTCATTTGAAGCATACCTTTATATGATTTAGTCTCTTTAGGGAGTGAGTTTAAGAACTCAGTCTCTTTCTAAATAAAAATATTCTAGCTATCTTGCATTAAGCATATGACTTACCTATATGTGTTTAAAATCGTATGAGAAGTTTGTTGGTGGTCATCCCGAGGCGGTTGTAAGTCCATGCTGTCCGGTGGTTTGTCCTTTCTTGTGGAGGCAAACTAAATACCCATTTTCGTTTTAAATTTAGGTTGTGCTTTCGGCCCTCGCCAAAGCTCTCTAGATTTAGGTTCTGAGATTGCTTTTTTCTTTTGTGGGCCTTAAGCATAATTCCTCATCTCCTAGGCATTTCCTTAATCTTGTGTTAAGGAATCATAAGTCCTAAATTTCTAATGAAAAATACAACTCAAACAAACTAAATCAATTTCAAAAGTTTAAAGCCCAACTATAGGATAGCATGAGATGCTTAGGTTTCAGCATCAGCATCTACTTATTCTCCATTTGTTTCGATAATAAATCTCTTTTGATCAATCCATTTGATCTTTCAAAACAAACTAATCAATTGATAGTCATTTCCTATTGAAATCTTTGAGACAATGATCATTTACCTTAATCGAGTTTTCAAAGAATCTCCATTCCTTAAGATGTAATTAACTATGCTTGTAGAACTTAACGAACCCATTTAAAATAAACCTTGCTTTACTTCTCCATGAAGAGAAGAATCTCTGCATTTTGAAGATATCTAGAGTCCTTATTGAGGTGATTAGGTCCATTAAAGGTAGTGACTTTTATCTTTGGAGATAGTACACTATTCCTTGATGACGTACCCGATCACCCGAATAAGTACATCCATGGATTTGTGTGGCATCCTAAATGGATGAATTTCTATATAGTTTTGCCTCTCCTTTCAGCCACACAGATTTGAAGGCGACTATATAATGTGTGAAAATTTTTTACCCACAGATTTTTCTGACGACTTCGCTGGGGATGGTTCGGCTCTCTATCTTTGGTAAATGATTGTTGTCTTTAAGTATCGATAGTGGATTTATACTTTTGTATGAATCCAAGACTATCCTTTTTTTCATTGGCGCTTAGCTCATTTCATTCTTGAGTTAAGTTAGCCAACATCTTTAGGTTTTAGGACCACATTCCTCGTTAGTCTTAAAACTCCCATTGGGTTAATTTTGCTTTTCAAAAAGCACCTTTTCAAAAAATGCACTTGATAAAATATTTCTCACAAAATCTTATCACCCTCATTTAACAATTCCCATAATTGTTACGTGTAGGGATTTTTCAAAAATAAAACTAAAAAAATCTTTTCCAAAAAGCACAAATGAACATCTTTCCATCAATTCACTTTGATGAAGATTTTATTTTTAAAAAATAAAATGAACAAATTATCTTTCTAAAATCAAAAATCAAATAATTTTTTTTTTCAAAATCACAAATGAACATCTTTCCATCAATTCACTTTGATGAAGATTTTATTTTCAAAATAAAATGAACAATCATCTTTCTAAAATCAAAAATCAAATCAAATTTTTTAAAAATTACAAATGAACATCTTTTTATCAATTCATTTTGATGAAGATTTCATTTTCAAAGAAAAAAATAAAATAAAATGAACAATCATCTTTCTAAAATCAAAATAATTTTTTTTTCAAAAGCATATGTGAATCCTTTTCATTCAATACACTCACACATATTTAATGGAAGTTTCATTTCCAAAAATAAAATTGAAATTTTCAAAAGCACATGTGAATCCTTTCATTCAATATACACTATTAAAATGAAAGTTTCATTTCAAAATAAAATTAAACTTTTCAAAAGCACATGAACATTCCATTTAATATACTCAAATTTATTAAATGAAGATTTCATTCTGAAATAAAAATAAAATCACTTAGGAAATCCTACTTGAACATATCTCACACATGTTTTGAGTTGGAAATCCCCTCTTTCAAAAAAAAAAAAAAAAAAGCAACAATCACACACAATAAAAATTTTCACATTCTAGAAATAAAATTGGCTTCCATTCCCATATACCCAAATTTGTGAAATGGAGGACCTTTTTTTGAAAAATCAAAATTTAAACAATCAAAATCAAAAATTTCAAAACATATTTTTGAACTTTATTTAACATACCCAAATTTGTTAAGTAAAGTTTTCAAATAAAAAAAAAAAAAAAAAAATCTTCAGACAATATTTTGGAATTTCACTTAACATACTCAAATTTGCTAAATGAAGTTTCCAAATCCAAAATCAAAATCAACAATCATTTTTTAAAATTTTTCAAAACACATTTTGGAACTTCACTTAACATACCCAAATTTGTTAAATGATGTCTCCAAATCCAAAACAAAATTTTTTAAAGCACATTTTTGGAATTTCATTTAACATATCCAAATTTGTTAAGTGAAGTCTCCAAATCAAAAATCAAACAATTTCCAAACACATTTTGGAACTTCACTTAACATACTCAAATTTGTTAAGTGAAGTCTCCAAATTCAAAATCTAAAGATTTTCAAAACACATTTGGAATCTCATTTAACATACCCAAATTTGTTAAGTGAAGTCTCCAAATCAAAAATCAAATATTTTTCCAAACACATTTTGGAACTTCACTTAACATAATCAAATTTGTTAAGTGAGGTCTCCAAATTCAAAATCCAAAGATTTTCAAAACACATTTGGAACCTCACTTAACATATCCAAATTTATTAAGTGGAGTTCCAAATCAAAATCAAAATTTTCAAACACATTTTGAACTTCACTTAACATACTCAAATTTATTGAGTAAAGTCTCCAAATTCAAAATCCAAAGATTTTCAAAACACATTTAGAACTTCATTTAACATACCCAAATTTGTTAAATGAAGCCTCCAAATTCAAAATCAAATCAAAATTTTCAAACACATTTTAGAACTTCACTTAAGCATACTCAAATTTGCTAAGTGAAGTTTCCAAAGTCAAAAACAAAAAAATTCTAAAACACCTTTGGAACTTCTTTTCTTAGCATACCAAATTTGCTAAGGAGAAGTTTCCATTTTCAAAACCAAAATGAAATCAAAAATTTTGAACACACCATTTGAAATTTTATTTAGCATACTCAAATTTACTAAGTGAAATTTCTATTTCACCAAACGAAAGTGGGACTTCATCTTTAGTATACCAAATTTGCTAAAAGTTGAATCTCCACTTTCAAAACACATTAAAAATAAAATGAAACACTTAGGATTCTTAGCATACCAAATTTGCTAAGGATTCTACTCTTTTCAAAAATCAAAACAATTTCAAATAAATGAAACACTTAGAATTTTCTTAGCATACCTAAATTTGCTAAGAATCCTATTTTCAAAAATTAAACAAAATACACTTGGATTCTTCACTAAGCATTCCTAAATTTGCTAAGTGAAAATTCCAAATTTTCCAAAATCAAAAAAATTCACAAAAAATGAAACAATCATTCTCAAACATTTTACTTAACATACCTAAATTTGCTAAGTAAAATTCCAAAATAATCAAACAAAAACAAAATCAATTTGACCCTTACTTTAACATACTCAAATTTGTTAAAGGAAAGGGTCATCAAAAATCCAAATAAAAAAAAAAATATGAACCTTTGGAAGCATCCTTATTAAAAATTTTGAATCCACATTTCAACATACCCAAATTTATTGAAGTTGGATTCATATTCAAATTTCTCTTTCAATCAATCTTCTCAAATCTATTTGAACCCCACTTAACACTTCCAAGTTGTTGGATATGGGTTCAAATTTTCAAATTCAAAATTAAAAAAAAAATCTATGGAGACAAAAATTTGATACAAGTTCATTTCATTGATTCTTTTTGAAGATAAGGTCTTACTAGTCAATGCAATGACCAATTTTTAGAAATTTGTCTTTACATTCTCTCACGGTATGGATCTAGCTTTAGATCAGGCTGACTTCCCTCGTATAGACCATACCCATCTGATTCACTTTGGCCAAGGATTTGAGGGAGCCAATATCACAGGATTAATCGTATCCGTGGTAGACTTACCTTGTGATTCGGATGTATCCTCACTAAAGAGGAAAGCTGTGGCTACATGCACAGTTTACAAGTCATCCGTGGCAGACGGCCCATCATTGTGAGTTTCTCATGTTGCCCTAGTGCAAGCACCTACCATCTGTACCCTCTAAGGGTAAGGCTCCCCTGGTCTCAGTGCTTGTCTCCCCTACATTTGAGTATGGGTCTAGCTCACACTCCTCCCATCCTACCCGTACATAGCGTAGGAACACAAATCACATGGTCAAGCGATTTCATACTGAGAGTTGAGGCGCATCGCCCATGGATGAGTCTCCCATGATCACTTCACCACTAGAAAAACTCCATCCTCTCTCGGTCGTGAGAGGATGCCGAGGATTCGCTTCACCTCCAGCAGGCCCACAGTTTAGAGTAGGAGGTCAGGCCTCCGTCTTTTATGCCAAGTAGGCAGACACGCCGTAGAGTCCGATGATCTTGACCATTATCCCTGTAGTAGGGAGAGTAGATTCAAGAGAGGGCCCGTGAGGCCCATACACACATTACGTGGAGCGATGGAGGTTCATGCCGGGCCACCGCTACTTTGGTTGATTTTCCAGCTTGGTGCGCTACCCGTGCCAATCATACTGATAATATTCTCCTCATTGAGACTAATCACCATAGGAGGACAACTCCTAAAGAGTCGGTGGTGTCTCCATCCCACTGCTCTACCTCGCTCCATCGCCGCTTTCAGCATCTCCATTCCATGAAGGCCATGACATCCGGGAAAAGCACATTTGGTGATCCGACGGCCAAGGGATCCTTCCCCTCCTACACCACCCATTGTGGTAGGGTCGAAGCTCTCCGACCTTCTTCTCCCCGTGGTGGTGGAAGGAGTGGTGACCTCGGCATCGGTCCCTTCACCCCCGCCACCTAGATGGAGATGATGATAGTTGTTTCAGCTATTCCATATAACAATCTAGCTGCATCAGTTACAGTGGAACCTCCTAGGGTTGTTATCCCTCTTATGGCTGGTACCCGTCAGGATTATCATTCATCTAGTGAGTACAATCCACATAGGATTGACTCTCGGTGAGGTGCCTCTCGCATGATAGATCACATCGCCTAAGATCATTTGTGTTAGATGGATCTCTTAGATGAGATAGTGCACATTATTTCATGCAAAAAGAAGGAGATCTGGTATGAGTTATCGATGAAGAGAGAGAGTCAGCTGATCCCAATGAAGATGACTTGATGGGGATTCGCGGAGTGCATGGTTAGGGGATCTCTTCTTGGAACAACAAGCCATGGAAGGTGATGAGGTCGATCAGGAAGACATAGCAAAATCAACCCAGCACCTCCGACTTTAATTGAGGCAGAAAGACGAGCAGATTGATAGGATGGCACGTCAGTTACAGGACTTGTTAGCAGCAGTGCTTTGAAAACAAGCCCTCTAGTTCATCCTATTATAGTTGATGTCAGTCAACCTGAGTTAGTGCATGTCTTGGACCCAGCCAAGACTCTTCCTCCCATTGAGCAAGGTAGCATTGGCCTATATAGGAAGGTAGTGGAAAGTACCTCCATACATGAAACAGATCTAAAATCCATGATTGAGTAGTAGGTGAAGGAAGCTTTGGCTCAAGCCCGGGGAGGATCATCGATTCCAAATGGTAGACTCTACTTAGAGGAATTGAATCCAATATCCCAAGGGTTTGTGCCTCCCTTCCTTCAAAAAATTTGATGGCGGAAACCCGAGGAATATATATAGCATATTTCGAGCCTTGTTGCAATAGGTGGCTGACGCTTTACTCTTTAGACTCTTTGTCTAGCCTAGGGTCTTTTGATTGGTATGCTAAACTTCCCAATTTAGTAGACATTTGTTGAGTTAGAGCAACTCTTCATCAAGAGATTTGTTGGAGCTCAACAAAGGGTTACTTCAGGTGATCTCGTTGTAGCACAACAAAGACTCGTGAGTCACTTGTTGATTATATTCTGATGTAACTGAGTATGAAGTGTGAACCATATCAATAATGCCATTGAGATTCTCTTGAAGAATATCCATGGCCCGGTCACCTTCATGCTTAAGGGCTTCACTATCAAGATATTTGAGAAGCTAATCAACAAGGCGACTAGTCTACAAGGAGAGGCCAAATAATTGCCTTTTCAAGATCAGTTACCAAAGCAGAAATCCCAAGAGGTTTATGAGAAAGAAACCCGAGCAGTAGGAGTGATAAGGGAAGCAACAATTAGAGATCACCGAGAGACCACAACCTCAGCTCCACCTTTGCCACCACCGAGGCCATACCTCACCAGCCTCCATGGCAAGCACTTAACCATACCACATAAGACATGCATACCGCTAGGTAGCTATGGTCCACCTACTTTTAGATAAGTTAAACAAACCTTATTCTTTAAGAGGGAAGGTAAAAAAAAATCTTTAAGAATCTCTTAAAGAAACCTATACCGAGCCTAGGAGACTAGAGGAAGTTAACAAAAGTCATAATCCAAACTTTTGCCCTTACCACTGAATGCTAGACCACATTTTGTAGGATTGCTTCACATTTAAGGACTGGCTTGAACACAACTTCAAGACCGATGTTGTAGTCATCCCAAAGGAATACCTTGTGGAAACCTTCCATTAGGGGTAATCCTTGGGATACATGTGATCCTACCAAAACTAAAGAAGGTTGGGATATCTCTCTTATCTCAATCTAAAATAGTCAAAAAAAGATCAAGAAGCTTTCCTTGCAGGTGCGAGAAACCTCCAACACTAAGGAAGGTTTGCAAGTTCTGCCAACTCTAGGAAAGGGGAGCTCAAAAGAAGAAGTGTGTGTGAGATAGCCCTTTAGGCCACCTGTTCACCCAACCTTCAGAGTTTCCACACTGACTTCTTCCATTTCATTTAGCTCTTCTGTTTATTCTACTAATAGAACTCTTGTATCAGCGGATAAGGGCATCAAATCCCTTACTCCACTCACTCTACTTGATTTCTACTTTGTACCTCCAAATACTTCCAAGAAATTGAAGAATAAAGCTAGCTTGAATTATATCTGTGTCACTTATTATGGGTTATCTTCTTCTATTCCTAATGATAACTCTTCAAGTCTAAATAACTATAATAATGATCTTCCTTCGATTCAGTTGGACTTTTCCAACTAACACTCAGTTCACCTATTGAGATAGACATGGAATCATCCGATTCCGAGAGTCCCATAGGAGAAGTTGTAGGTAAGCCTAGAGTGTAGGTAGAACCTTCCGCCACCTTGCCTCAAGAGATCATCGAAGTCAACCTCCATAGTGGCAAGGTTCTACCTAGGGCAGCACCTCAAGATAAAGGGAAACAAGTCATTGGTACTGAAGATCGAGAAGCCCTTCCACAGGATGCTCCACCCTTGGATATGCTTGTGGAAGACCAGCCGAAGGTGGACTATAACGTCCTTTCTCATCTAAGAAAGTTTTCATCTAAGCTAAGCATATATGATGCCCTTATCTTATCTAAAGAGATGAAAGAATCACTAATCAATGCTCTCCTTGATCTTGAGATATGCTTAGCACCACCACCTATAGGTGAGGAAGCACACTATAAAAAGAAGCCCAAGGATCACCTTCAGATGAAGACCTTCCGATGGGACTTGGAGCACAACCGCCCTCTACATCACGTTGATATGGATGGTTCGACTCACGGTTCTCATGGACGGTGCATCGAACATTATGAGTCTAAAGACCCTTGCCTATTTGAGGATCAACATCTCCACTCTCCGAGGGGATAGGATGATGTTGAGAGGATTCAATGATCAAGGTGAGTGGACTTTAGGTTCTATAGTGTTATCATTGAAGATCAGTGATTGGAAGACTGAAGCCAAGTTCTACATCATTGATTTGAATACTTCGTTCATTGCTTTTCTAGGAAGGCCTTGGATACATCTGAACAAGATCGTTCCATCCTCCCTTCATCAGTACATCAAGTTTAAAAAAGATGGAATTGAATATCGGGTCAACGGTGATGAAAATCTATTTTTAGTTAGAGAGGTTGAGATTTATGAGGATGCGACCTACTATCTTCCTCAACACACCCTTTTTCGTGAACTTGGGCAAAATTCAAATGCAAAAATAAAATAAAATGAAGATCGAGAAAAGGAAAAGATAAAAGAAAATGAAAAGAAAAATGTAAATTCATGTCCACAAGAAAGGGAAAATGAGAAGAAATAGATCATATCACATTCCACCCACTGTCCATTCTGTCATATGGATGTGTGGGTAGAATGGCTCAACCTCCACTAGGTAGAGGTAGAGGTAGAAACAGAGGTAGTTCTAGAGGTGGGAGACCTCATAGTTGGCCTTCAACCAATAAAGGTCGTGTTCCAGTTCACAGGAGTATCCCTACTATTCACATAAACTTGGAATCTAGCTCAGAGGATGAGTTTAATGTGATTAGTATACCGGCCAGCCCCTCTTAACGGGGTCCATTGGAGGTGACTTTCATTCCAGACAATGACGAAGATCAGGCCTCCAAGCAAAGCAAAGCATTCAAATATGGTTTATGTAGAACTATTAGGCAGCAGTTGGGAACCCTAGCTCTAACCTCACTTACATCTCAGAAAATTGAAAGTTTAGTAGTTAAGGAAGTCCCTAAGTCTTCCAGTGACATGAAGCAAAAGATGTTCTTTTTTAGGTTCATCCTCCTCAAGTCCAGAGCTAGATGTAGGACTTAAGGAAGATACTTTTAAAGAATTAATGGAATTACCAGTTGATTTTTACTCTCCTTGTATTCAAAATCTTATACAGAAAAGTTTGGTTCCTCACACATGGTCCAAGCACAGGTCATAGTACTTTGAAAAATTATGGAACAATAAAGGGAAGTACAATCAAAAGCGGTTAGATTGAAGTGGGTCCGATGAGCGATTATTTATTACCAACCATTTGAGTCTATATGTTCTTCTCACACATCCCCAACTCTTATGAGAATGTTTAGAAACTCTGATGATCCAAATGATCTTCAAGTCAAGGATGCACCAATTTGAAGAAGAAATTCATTCAACAATAGACAAGCTCAAAGAAATCAACCTCGGGAGAAGAAAATCCACTGACATACATCGTTCATTGAATGAAGAAGAAATAAAATGACTTAGTTAGGCTATTGACCGAAGTTTAAAGACTACTGCATGAAGTTATTCATTATTAATTCTGATGTTGCACCATAAGCTAAATAGATCCTAACATTACCCTATTAAGCAAGCTCTAGATGCATGCGATTAGAAATTGAACATGTCATTTCAAGTCAAGAAACCGATCGATGTTGGTTTCATCGGAAGAAAAATATCCTATGGTTAGCTAGTGTCATCCCGTTAAGAAGAAGAATGACCAAATTCGCATTTGTGGACGATTTAAAAATAAGGTATGTCCTAAGGATGAGTTTCCTCTTCTATACTAGAATTAATGGTGGACATCACTCATCTCATGCTCTTCATGGATGGTCATTTGCTATAACAGGATATCTCACGAAGATGAAAGAAACACTACTTTTTGAACCCCGATCAAAATCTTCTATTATAGGGTCATGCCTTTCGGCCTTAAAATATTGGTGCTACATACCAACGGGCCATGACTCAGATCTTCAATGAACTCATCCATCATCAGGTTGAGTGCTATGTTGATGATCTAATAGTCAAAAGCAAAGAAAAGGAAGACCATCTCTTTGACTTGAGAGTAGTTTTTGAATGGTTAAGACAATATAACTTAAAAATGAATCCCCTGAAGTGTGCATTCAGAGTAGCTTTAGGAAAATTCCTTGGGTTTGTTGTTTGACATCAGAGAATGGAAATAGATCCTGAGAAGATCAAAGCTATCATAGAAATTTCACTTCATAAGAATTTAACTCAACTCAGATCCTTTCAAGGATGGTTGGCGTATCTAAGATGCTTTATCTCAAACCTATCGGATTGATGCAATCCATTCTCAGCACTTGTCAAAAAGGATGCTAAGTTCAAGTGGGATGACAAGTGTCAGCATTCATTCGAAGACATCAAGTAGTACTTGGTGAAGCCGCCAGTTCTTGCATCCCCTATCCCGGGCATGCCACTCATCCTTTACATTGCTGCATTGGATGACTCGCTCGATGCTCTGTTGGCCCAAGCCAATAACGAAGGAAAGGAGAGCGCGCTTTATTACCTCAACCGTCGTCTGATCCCTGCTGAAGCAAACCATCCACATATTGAGAAACATTGCCTAGCTTTTATCTTTGCCTCCAAAAGCTACGACACCACATGCTTTCTCACAAGGTGAACTTGATCTCCAGAACAAATCCACTGCAGTATCTCATGACACGACCAACACTATCCGGGCGTCTGGCTTGCTGGTCCATGATACTCTCTCAGTTCGATATCACATTCATACCCCTACGTGAGGTAAAAGGATAGGCACTAGCAAATTTCTTAGTAGCACACTCACTTCCTGTTGATTCTCCGCTTAATGATGATCTCCCCGATGAACAAATCATGAACTTAGGGGAGGCCAGAAACTGCCAATGGGAGATGTATTTTGATGTTGCTGCTTCTTTTCTTAAAGGTGAAGCACCACGATCTATTCTCCCAGGTAAGGCAGGGGTAGGAATAGTTCTACTAACTCCAAATGATGTGATGAGATTCTCATACTATCTTTCCAACCCTACCAACAAGAAGTTGAGTATGAGGCTTTGATTGCGAGTCACAGTTAGTCATCTATTAGTGTCAAAATCATCAATATCTTTGGGGATTCTCAGTTGGTTATCAACCAGATCGTCGGGTCATATAAGGTTCTCAAACCCAAGCCTCATCACTACCATGAGTACACCATGAAGGCTTGGCCCATTCCGGTTACCATCTACAAGGTTCCCGAGTGAGAACATGTAGATGCTTTGGCCAAACTTGCCAAATAATTGGCACATCCGGAAGATGAGCCCATTCTAATAAGGGTCCAAAATAGACAAGTCATGCCCATTATTGATGCTGAACTCATTGAGAGAATTTCTCTTGAAGGGGAGGTTATCATTTCAAAAGGATGAGAAGCTGGATTGGAGGAAACCATTCATAGACTACTTGAACACTAGCAAACTACCTCAAGAGAAATCACAAGCCCATCAGGTGAAACAAAGAGCCCTCTCATACGCTCTCATTAATGGCACCCTGTACCATCGATCCTTTTATCAATTGTGGTTATGCTATTTGGACAAACACGATGCCCGTGGCATTGTAACCGAGGTATAGGTAGGTCAATGCGGAGCTCATCAGTCCAGTCTGAAGATGAAGACAAAGGTCAAGAGATTGGGATACTACTGGCCTTCGATGATCATAGATTGCATGGATGTGGCTAGAAGATGTCATCAGTGTTAGGTACATGGTGTGGTCCTCCACCAACCACCCAACATTCTACACCGTACATTAGTCTCATGGCCATTTGAGTGTTGGGGTACCGACATTGTGGGTCTGATCGATCCTCCTTCTTCCAAGGGTCATCGGTTCATTCTAGCACTACTTTTCAAATGGTAGGAAGCCATCCCACTCAGAGGTCACAACTCGACATGTGCTTCAATTTTAGAACCATATCATATAACGGTACTGCATTCAAAAGAATAAAAATCAACATTTTTGCCAAAAGACACGGTATAGACTGGAGATACTCCACCATCTACTACCCGAGATAAAATGGCTTAGTAGAACCATTCAACAAAACTCTTATCCAGATACTGAAGAAAACTCTTGATGACAAAAAATGACAGTGGCATGAGCAGTTAGTTGAAGCCTTGTGGGCCTACCGCACCATATCTGCTCAACTCGATTACTCCATTTTCTTAGCGTGTATGGGTGCAGTTGTTCTATCTTTAGAAGTTCAGCTCCCATCACTAAGGATAGCATTGGGTAACAATATCACTTTAGAATAGAATGCAAAGTTACGGTTAGAAGAGCTCGAAGGTTAGGAGGAGAGTGGCCTATTGGCATGCCAAAATCTCGAGTTGTATAAAGCCAAAATGATTCAAGCTCATAACAAGCTGGTCTGACCTAGGTCTTTCCAAGTAGGAGAACTTGTGTTAGTTCTAAGAAGACTAATTGTTGCCCGTCGAAAGATGGGAGGCAAGTTTGAACCCACTTGGGAAGGCTCTTATGTCATAGAGAAGGCCTACCATGGAGGATCTTATCAGCTTATTGATTGTAAAGGAGAACATCCGATGCTTTCAATTAATGGGCTCCATCTAAAGAAATATTACCCATGAAATAAATCATGTTTGAAAATAATCATTAATAAAAAGAATAACAATCAGATTCCATTCATCAAATCTTCTCTTCTTTCGAAGTATTTTTTGCTTGTCTTGCGAATTTGTGTGACGTGTTATAAGGTAGGTGTAAGAATCCCCCAGTGGCATCCTATCCCTCTTTCACATCACAAACACAACCTCCCAACGCTATTAGAATAGGTGTGAGAGAACCCAAGCGACATCCTTTTTGATTAGCACAACTAAGTTAGGTGTAAGAGAACCTGAGTGATATCCTTTCTTAGTGGGAATTCTGGTTGCCACCCATGGAACCATCTCATCAAACCACCCAATGTGTTTAAGATAGGTGTGAGAGAACCCAAGAGGTGTTCTATTCCTATTAACACATACATAAAACAAACACAAATCTTTTATCTCAAGCTATTTTGATGTGGGAGCAAGCTCCCTGTGGCACTCACTCATTAGCTGCTCTAGGTCGGGTCTACATGCTATCTTGCTAGTATGTCACCCCAGTGATCATTTGTTGGAAGATGTGAGTCCCCTCGCTTTCTTCCTAACTTTATCATTTCAAACCAATGAGCATCTTGTTAGTATGGTAAGCTTCATTTCCCAAAGACGGACTATTCCAACAATCAGTTCTGATATAAGAAGATGTGAGTCCCCGAGCTTTCTTCCTAAGCTGATTGTTTGCAAACCGCTTTTGAGTTGATGTTGCTATCTTGTGGCGACTCACCGTACACCACTCTTAGTAGATATGAGTCCCAACACTTTCTCTTGAGTTGGACACCTGAATATCTATTGGATATATGACTAGCAATGTCATCTTCTCTAGGGTTTTGGATTAAGCCCTTTAGTGGCCCCATCCCGTGCGGGGATTCTATTTGGATCATGTCCTTTGCAAACCCATTTAGACACTACTTGAGTTACTTTTGGATTGGATAGTCCCCCTTTCCTAGTAGCCACCCCAGTGGTTGAAAAATTTGTTTTCGAATATACATATTCTCCCTTAGTTCAGTAAATCTGAGGTAGGTCTAGGCTGATATAAGCTCCTTCTTAGTTTGATCCCTCACAAACCAATAGGGTCCATGATAAAATAAATTAAATAAATAAACAAAAATTAATTTGCTTGTGGATTAGGAATTCAAGCCCCTAAAGGACCCCTTTTCCAAGCGGACATCTATCTTTTAGGCGTGTCGTGAACTCCCTATAGGGTGTCACTACTAAGTTGAGGTAAATCTCTGGGTCGATACTCACTCCGTAGTCGCCCTTAGGTCGGGTTCAATTTGTTTTGCCACAAGCAGGTTACCTCGATAGTTATCCTGCTTTGAAAGATGTAAGGTTATGACGCATTCTTTCTAACATGATTGTCGCAAATCAATGGGCATCCCTAAGTTTGGTTTGATTTATTGCCCAAAGCAATCGATCATCCTAATGGTCTTTTGTAGTGGAAGATGTGAGTCCCCGAGCTTTTTTCCCTTAAATTGATCATTCCAAACCAAAAGGCACTCCTTTGGTCGGATAGCTCTCCCATCAGTCAGGAAGCTACTCCCTTTGGTTCAGTAAATTTGAGATAAGTCTAGGCTAATATAAGCTCCTTCTCAGTATGATCCATCACAAACTAACATAATCCATCAACTTAAACAATCAAAAAATGAAATCTAATCTTTGACTATCGTTGATTTGATTTAAGTCCCTCAGCGGCATTCACTCAATAGTCAGCCCTAGGTTGGTTCGATTTATTGCCCAAAGTAATTGATCACCCTAGTGATTTCTTATTTTAGAAGATGTGAATCCCATGCTTTCTTCTTAAGATTTGACCATTACAAACCGAAAGGCACCCCTTTGGTTGGATAGTCCTACCTTGTGGTTGGTATACTACTCCCTTTGGATTAGTAAATCTGAGCTAGGCCTTAATGGCCCCTAGTTCATCATAAACCAATAGGATTCATAATCAAAATGAATCTAAAAATGAAATGAATTTTGACTATTCTTGAGCTGATTTAAGTCCCCCAATGGCATTCACTCAATAGTCAACCCTAGGTCGGGTTTGATTTGTTGCCCAAAGCAACCGATCACCCCAATGGTTCCTTGTCTCTAGAAGATGTGAGTCTCCGCTTTCTTCTTAAGACTTGACCACTATAAATCGAAAGGCATCTCCTTTGGTTGGATAGTCCTACCTTGTGGTTGGTAGACTAGTCCCTTTGGATTGGTAAATCTGAGTTAGACCTCCATGGCCCCTACTTAGTGCAGTTCATCGCAAACCAATAGGATTCATAATCAAAACAAATCTAAAAATGAAAGCTATCTTCGACTATTCTTGAGTTGATTTAAGTCCCCTAGTGGCATTCACTCTTCATTTAGGTTGGGTTTGATTTTGCCAGGATCACCCCAGTGGTTCCTTATCTTTAGAAGATGTGAGTCCCCGCGCTTTCTTCTTAAGACTTGACCACTGTAAATCGAAAAGAATCTCTTTTTTGGTCAGATAGTTCTACCTCGTGGTTGGTAGACTACTCCCTTTGAATTAGTAAATCTAAGTTAGGCCTCCATGACCTCTACTTAGTGCAGTTCATTGCAAACTAATAAGATCCATTCTAATCAAAACAAACTAAAAAAAATGAAAGCTATCTTTGACTATCTTGAGTTGATTTAAGTCCCGACATTACCAATAGTCTATCGGGTTGATTTGTTGCCCAAGCAGCGATCACCCCAATGGTTCTTTGTCTCTAGAAGATGTGAGTCTTAAATTTCTTCTTTAATTGGTAGGGTTAGGCCTCCTTGCTACCACTGATTGGTTCATCGCAAACCAATAGGATCAATCTTAAACAAACAAATCTAAAAATGAAAGCTATCTTTGACTATCCTTGAGTTGATCTAAGTTTCTCAGCGGCATTCACTCAATAGTCTAGGTCGGGTTTGATCTATTGCTTTGCCAATCACCCTAGTGGTTCATTATTTCTAGAAGATGTGAGTCCCCACACTTTCTTCTTAAAACTTGACCATTGCAAACCAAAAGGTATTCCTTTAGTTGGATAGTTCTACCTCGTGGTTGGTATACTACCCCTTTGGATTAGTAAATTTGAGTTAGGTCTACCTCCATGGTCCCTACTCAGTGCAATCCATCGCAAACAAATGGGGTTCATGAACAAACAAACTAAAAATGAAATATTCCTTAATTATCCTTGAGCTGATCTAAGTCCCCTAGCTGCTTTCACTTAATAGTCAGCTCTAGGTTGGGTTTAATCTATTGTCTTGCCAAAGATTACCAAAGTCCATACTTTGGATGTAAGTCTACTACACTTTCTTCCTAAGCATTTTGTATATCAAAAGGCATTTCCTTTGGTTATAGTCTACTATGTGTTTAGTAGACCCTTTGGATTGATAAATCCAAGTTGTCCCTCAAGGCTCTTGCTGCAGATCCATCAACACAAGGTTCATCTCAAAATCTCAAAACCTAAAAATTGAAAATTTTAAACAAACAAATCCAACGAAACAAAGAAACAAATAAATCAATCAATCTAAATCAATCTTTTTTCTTCTCCTCAATGAGATGCAAATCTTTCTAGTTCCCCAAGTGGATCTAGGATTCTTATCCCTCAGCAGATTTCTCAACTCCTCCCTTATGGATGACTTGGATTTGCTTCCCTAATGGAGAGTTCACTTTTTTATCCTCTGTGGAGTCAAAATAAAGCAAATTCAAATAAACAACAAATTAAAACAAATTCAACCCTCTTCCAAAATCAAACTGATGTACTTCGTTCAGTTACGTATTGCTCACATGTAATTGGAAGGTTCACTCATCCCATGGTGGATTTCTTCCCTCTCTCTTATGTCTTGGACATAAGTAGAGCACATTGCATTATAGGCTCGATTCTTTTTTACTTTTTTGGGTTAAGGATAGATTGTCTACTAATGCTTGTGATCTTTAGTGTTGTTGATTGTTTTGGTTAATAATATGTGGTGTCTTGGTCACACCACACCTATTGGGCACCCTTTGTTGACCTCATTTTAGAATGAGCTCTCAATACCTCCATCTTAGATATAATATTCCTCTTAGACTTTAAGAGTTCTTTAGTCTTAAGACACATCTATTGATTAGGTGGACACTCAACCTAGCCCTAGAGACTTAGAAGGGTTAGCCATAGGATTAGGTCATGCCTTAGGGGTGTTAGGAAATTTGCCTACCCTTAGCTTGAACCACTCCTCACTTTCCTTCCTTCAAGTCAAACTCCAAATCAATTCCATGTTTGAAATCCATCATTGAAATATATGATTGAAACCCATGATCAAAATCCATCAAAAATTCCTAAGTTCAAATTTTGCTAAGTCCTTAATCTTCCCTTAAGGACTTAACCAAAATCTTGATCTAAACATATTCAAATCTTTAAGATTTTTTCATGATCCATTTATATTCTCATTTATATTCACATATATAAATGAAATATAAATTCAAATCAATCCAACTAAACTCAAAATTTCAAATCAATTCATGAAAATTCTCTTAAGTCCCTTTAATTTCTCATTAAAGGACTTAGACAAAATCAATCTAAACCTTGATCAAACCTATTCAAACCCTTGGGATTTTCTCAAAACTTATTTATATTCTCATTTATATTCTCATATATAAATGAAATATAAATATAAATCAATCAAATCAAAGGCAAAAATTAAATTCCAAATTTAAAATCCTTAAAACTTCCTTAAATCCTTTAAATCTCCTTTAATGGATTTAACCCAAATCATGATCAAACCTATTCAAACTCATGGATTTTCTCAAAACATATTTATTCTCATTTATGTTCTCATATATAAATGAAATATAACTTTAAATCAATCAAATCCAATTTAAAAATTAAATTCTAATTTAAAAATTTCCTTAAATCCTTTAAATTCTCTAAATCATGATTAAATCACTTCAAATCCGTGAAATTTTCTCATGATCCATTTATATTCTCGTTTATATTCACATATATAAATGAAATATAAATTTAAACAATCAAAATCAACTCCAAAAATCAAACTCAAATCAATTCAAAAATCAAATCTAAGCCTTAGCCAAATCACTTTCAAGTCAAGCCAAACCCTTGATTTTCTCTCATGATTCAATCAAACCTACAATCATGAACTCATATATAAATCCATACATCAATCAAATAATCAAAACCCAAGCCAAAAATCAAAGCCAAAATCCTTTCACGTTCTTCCTTTGAATATGAAATTGTCAAATGGATCTAAAGCCATTTGACTTCAAACCACTTGTAAATGGATTTATATTTCAATCATAAGTCCATAAAAAAGTTCAACCAACTTCAAATCAAGCTTTGACCAAGCCATTTGACCCACTTAGGCTCACTTGACCCAAAGTGACCTAAAGTACCCTTATGAGCCAACTTTTGATCCTAAATTGGATTGAACCAAACTCATATATCTCTCATGATCAACAATCATCATGGGATGATCAATCAATCAAATTGGGTCAAACCAAGTCCAACCTAAGGGTTGAATTTAAGTCCAACCTAAGGGTTAACCAAGTCAAAACTTAACCCAAAATGAAACCTTAAGCTAAATTCCACCATAGTCCAAATTGGTTGAAACATTTGATCTAAGTTCACTCATGACCTATGTTTTAACTTGACCAAGCCAACATTTGAGCCTAACCTAGCCCAATTGGCCACTTGACCCAAGTTGACCCAACTTGACCTAAAAAGTCAAAATGGGTCAAAACTTGATCTAAGCCAAATTGATCCAAATCAATGGGTCAAGTTCATTCCAAATCACTTGTTGAACTTGACCAAAGTCTCAATTGAACAACTAGACCCAACCTAGCCCAATTGACCATGACATGACAAGGGGTCATGTTGAGCCAAAATTGAACTTAACCCAAATTGATTGGAAATAGAGATATCAATCCACTCCATATGACTAACCAAACCCAAACCTACCCTTGACCTACCTCAAATAGGTCAAATGGGTCAAATGAAGTCATATGAGCCAAGTTAAAATATATACTAAATTGAACCAAATTAAAGCCACCAAAATATTTCAAATGGTCATGTGAACTTGACCCAACCCTTGGTTTGACCCAATTTGACCAATTGGTCAACTTGGCCCAAGTTGACCCATTTTGACCTAAATGGGTCAACATGAGCCAAACCCTATCAAATGGATTCAAAATCCAATGAAACTTGGCCAAACCTAGTTTCTCCACTTACCCAACATATCCAAATGGAAAAATAGCAAAATAATGATTTTACCCCTAGGCCATAAAACAAATTTTGGCTTAACCCATGGGTATTTTGGTCATACACTCTTCACAATTACTTGAGACTTTCCTAAAAGCTCAAGGGGACTTAGTGATGAGTGGTGCACCCAACCCAATGGGTTTGGGTCAGCCCATTTGATCCCTAGATCTAGCTTGAAATTGAGTTTTCAAATTCCATCCTAAGCTCAATTTGATGCACATGGGAGGTTGGCATTCCACTAAAGGCCTCAAACCGACCATGTGCAAAGAGCTAACAGCCTAAATAACCCCTCCCATATGGTCAATTGGATCAAAACAACAAAGGATGGTTCGACGGTCGATTGCCATAGGGGGAGATATACTCCCCCTAATTCAATAAAATTTTAATTCACTCTCTGTTGACTAAAGCCTAAGAACCCTTAGCAATCATCAAGAGCATTCCCAAGGTCTTTAGAGAGGATTAGAATTCTTCTTTCTCAATTTTGCACAGTACAAAAATAAGGGAGGTAGAGTGAATTGCTAACTTCCTATACACTTGATTTCCTTCAAATTCCTCCCACACATTTCTTCTAAGGACCATTCCGAGCTCACTCAAGCTCACATTGGAGTTCCCATAGCAAGGAGAGGATAATTCAATCAAAGTCGAAGCCCAAGCAAGGAGGAGTTGGTCCAGCCATTGATCCACTCAATCTGAGGCCAGAATTTCAAGCTTAGTCTCCATGAGGCAGCTACCTCATCGAGCTCGGCCGGTGATCACCTCGTGAGGTATGGAATTTTTTGACCACTTAGGCTTGGAGGTGTTATTCCTTTGAAGAAATGTTCATGGCATGTAAAATCCACCATTGGATAGGTTTGTAATTGTGCTTAGATGGTGCGGTACAATTTCATTTCCAATGAGCTCAATCGAGCTTGATCTCCCCTTTAGGTCATGGGCGTCATTGATCCTCGAAGAACTTGGCTCATCTCGATGTCCATCCAGCATTTTAGATGGACGGATGATTATTTAGCATGTTTAATCTATTTTCTTTTTTAAAATGTGAGATTCGGCCGTCATCAAAGATCGGATGGCGAAATGTGCTTGCCACCGCCATCGCCTTTGTGAGGTGAGAACTTAAGTTGTCCCCTCACGATGCAATGCGTGTAAAGCGCATTAACTGCCGCCACCACGCGTCGGGCCGTGAGCTAAGGATTAAGCAAGGGTTAGTTAAGTAATTAATTAATTCTTAATTAATTCAGAGAACTTCTAAAATTCATAATTCTCTCTAGAAAAATCAGAAAAATAAAAGAAAAAATGTCACTGAAAGATAATTTCATCTAGAATATTTTAAAATAATTTCAATGGATTTTGCATTACTCTTTTCTCTGAATTTGGGTTTCTTTGGGAATCTTAATTAGCTTATTATCCTTTAATTAGGTCATTAATTAATCTCAAATTTTTGTGGTTCAATTTAGGGGATGACCTCTGCCTCACCTAATTTTCTTGAGATTTATTGAAGGCTCAATTGGGAAAATTACTATTTCATTTCCAAATTACCCTTTCATGTAATTAAGGGTAACTGAGGTTTGGATTAGTGTTTTAATCCACTATTAAGGTTGATTAAGGTTAGATCCAGTGGATAAGAGATTTAGGAAATAATTTTGGGGCATTCCCCTTAAGCTATTCCCTAAACCCCCTTATTTCTTTAATCCTCTCTTAATTAAGGGTTAATTCATTAATTAACCTCTTAATAAATTTATAAAAAATTTTAAAAAGTTCTAGAACTTAATTAATCTACCTTGGGTAGATGCTTAAGTGTTTAATAGTCTAAGTTCAATTAATGAAATTAAAACCCCTTTCATAAGTATGAAAGTGTGTTTTGAAAGTACTTAAGCTAAACCTAGCTTAATTAACTTTTAATTGTGAGCCAAATTGCATTAGGTTTTTTATTAGATGCATTATAAATTTAAATTCCTTGTAGGTTTTATGTCATCTCATTGGCTCATAATTATTTAGTTAATTCTTTTGTAGGTAAGAGTTAATTAAATTAATTCATACCCTAACCTAATCAACACATAAAAATGGATCTAATTATTTAAAAATTAAATAAAAATATCAAACACATGTGGGAATGGGTTAGGAACAGCAAACTCATCTCACCTTGTCAAAATTAAATCAAACTTTAAACTAAACAAAAATCATTTTTGAAATTCACTTTGATTTATTCTAATTCTTTTTATTCTATAAGAATGTCTTTAGGATTTAAGTAAAGTGAGTTTGTTTACATGCTTTCATTACTTTGGATCTTTCCCCAACATGTTAAGTTGTATGCCATGTGATTTCATACACTCATAATTTCATAATTTTTTAAAATTTTAAAATGAAATGGTTTACTTTATGTTAAATTTGCATGTGTTGGCTAAAGTAGAAATATGAGTGACTATTATCACTACCCTAATCCAAATTATTTTCAAAATATATAAATCAAATACAAAATCTGAAAGTGTGCTACTTATACTTTAATTATGAGTTTGCATGTGATAGATTATAAACTCATGTTTAGCATAGGTTTCCTTTCTTTCTTATGTTAGCATAGTTTTGAATAGGAGTTGTTAAGATGTAGGGTTTATTTGAAAAGAACCCAACACGTTCTTAATTCCATACTTTATTCATCCCTATGCTCTCACCTAAGAAGGATTGCTTATTCTTGCATGCATAAATTTCATAAACAAAAATGAATCCATTAAATAATTTTTGCATTCTTCTTTTTCATTTCATTTCTTTTAAACATATGTTTGCATTTAAGGAAAGTGGTATATTAGTCTGAACAACCTCGAGATTGTGAGGCTTTAAGTAGCCCTAAGTAGGTTTTATACCTTATACCTCTAGTTAACAATGACGTCGTACTCACTTATGCTTTTTCTAGTTTCATATGTGTATGTGAAATTTTAAATAAAGAAAACCTTTTCTACTAAAGAAAATCATGCATCTTAATCTTCTAAATTTTCTTAAATGGATTACTTAGCATGCATCATAAAGTGTGTTAAATACTCTCATTTGCATGTATAAATATGCTTAGGATTCATCCATATGCATGTTATATATGTTGTGGAAAGAAGTGAAGTAATGTGTGTTATGTGAATTTTGATTCATTTTATTTAATCTTAAAATACCTTTCTTTTTGAATAGGTTTATTTAGAGTTTATCTAAACTTAGGATTAATTAAAAGATTTAATCAAAGCATTCACCTAAATGAAACTAAAATGTGAATCTACTTTAGAAAATTACTTAGGTTAGGGAAGGAAAGAGAAGTCTTCCTCTCTTTCCCTCTCTTTATAACTTTGTAATTAATTGTAGGATTCACTTGAACCAAATGAAAACACAAAATAAAATTAATCCAAAACTTTTAAACAACTCAAATGAACCCCCCCTCTAAGTTGAACATGTTTTCACACATAGAAAATTTGAACCTAAATCCATAGCTAAGCATACCACACAAACCTTCAAAGCACACACATTAGCCTAAGTCACCACTTCTAGCTTTAGGTTAGGTCGGTGCATGGCTTAATGCTTTGTTTTATTTTGTGAGTGTTTTAGACTGGATGTTAGGATGTATGCTCGTAGAATGAATGATATGATGCTCTTAATCTAACTATTCTTTTCTGTAGGGGATTGTGCTTAAAGGGCGCTATCATAAATAAAAATATAAAATATTTTTGCTTATAGGTGCTTATACCCCTAAGAATAATCCATAGGCCAAGTGAACTTAGTCACCCATGTGTGGGGTGATAAGTCCAATATACATGCTTGGAATTTATGTGGTTTGTTTTAGCTAACCTTTATTTTGCAGGTCTTAGTTAGATTCTCACTTTTCCTTTTCATGTTAAAATTTGTATAATTAGGATTTTGGAATGATTTGTTATGGGGGATTAGGATGAACATTGGTCATAAGATCCTATCTTATGCACCATGTGAAACCTTGGAGCATCCACCTTCCAACCATCCGAAAGGAAGAACCAAAAGAAGAAAGAAGAAAAGAAGAAAGAAGAAAGAAAGCTTGAAGACCCCCATAACAATGAATTCCTTTGCTTAATTTTAATTTAATTCATTTGTAATCTAGGTTGTATAAAGATAGAGTTTGGCTACCCAATTTGATATTTTTTGAGTTTGTGTGGTGGTGCCCGACCACAACAGTCTTTTATTCTTTTTGCACTTAGCTTTATAAATTGATTGATGATTTGTTTAGCTTGTGCATTAAGTGGCATGATTGTCTTAGTTTATTCCTTGCTTTATGTATGGCCTGGGGATTAGGCTCTTTCAGGAAAAATAAATCTTTTACCTAACTTAATAACTCAAATTAAAAATAAATAATTCATAACTTCACCTAAAGCTTAGGTTTAAAATCAAGGTAAAATAATTAGCAACCCCTTAGCTAGATGAGCATTTCTTTTATAACATCATGGACAAATGCATATTATTTCACTCTTGATTGGAGGGCTTCCACCTTTCCCAGAGAACTCAGCTTCACCTTTGAGAGCCGCGGTGGAAACTCACATCCACCCTTCTTGCTGATTTTGGCCCATAATCTTATTTCTCATGTATTAGGCATAAAAATCCTATTAGCCTGAGTTAAAATGATTGTCCAAAATAAAAATAAAATAAATTAAATTGCATTAGATTTAGGTCATTTGAAGCATACCTTTACATGATCCAGTCGCTTTAGGGAGTGAGTTTAAGGACTTAGTCTCTTTCTAAATAAAAATAGCATAGCTATCTTGCATTAAGCATATGACTTGCTTACATGTGTTTAAAATTATAGGAGGAGTTAGTTGCACCCCAGATTGTAAGTCAAAAGTGGTTTGTCTTTTCTTGTGGAGGTAAACCAAATACCATTTTTCTCTTAGATTTAGGGGTGCTTACCTAAAGCTCCCTAGATTTAGGTTCTGAGGTTGGTTTTCCTTTTTGCGGGCCCTAAGCATAACTCTTCACCTCCTAAGCATTTCCTTAATCTTGTTAAGGAATCATAAGTCCTAAATTTCTAATGAAAAATACAACTCAAATAAACTAAATCAATTTCTAAAGTTTAAAGCCAAACCATAGGATAGTTTGAAATGCTCGCTAAGTTTCCTAGCATCGTGAGCATCTCCTACTTATTCTCATTTGGCTTCGATAATAAATCTCTCTTTGATCAATCCCATTTGATCTTCAAAATAAACTAATCGATTGATAGTCTTTTCCTATTGAAATCTTTAGAGACAATGATCATTTACCTTAATCAAGAGTTTTCCTAAGGAATCCTCATTCCTTAGGATAGAATTAACTATGGAGGCTTGCCCCTGTAGGGAGCTTAATGAACCTAATTTAAAATAAACTCTGATTTACTTCTCCTTGTAAAAGTAGGAGAAGAATCTATGGTACACTTTGAAGACTCATGTCCTTAGGAGTCCTTGAGGTGATTAGGTCCATTAAAGGGTAGTGACTTCTATCTTTCAAGAGATAGTACACTATTCTTGATGTATCGATCACATAATACATTTGCTCTATGTATCCAAAAGATGAATTTCTATATATATAGTTTTGTCTCTCCTTTCAACCAGATAGATTTGAAGGCGACTATATAATGTGAGTAGAAATTTTTCACCCATAGCCGTGTCATGAGATATTGTAGTGGATTTGTTCTGGAGATCAAGTTCACCTTATGAGAAAGCATATAATACCGTAGCTTTTGGGAAGCAAAGATCAAAGCTAAAAATATTTCTCAATAGGTGGATAGTTCACTTCAGAATCAATGATGGTATGATGTAGTAGAGCTCTCCTTCCCTTCTGGTGGCTTGGGCCAACAAAGTGTCAGTGGTCATCCAATGCGATTGTGAGGATGAGTAACTACCCGATAGAGGTATACTTCACACATTTGATATCTTCAAAGGCATGTTGATACTTGTCATCACACTTGAACTTGGCGTCCTTTTTGATTAGTGTTGAAAATGGTTTGCATCTCATCGATAGGTTGGAGATAAAGCATCTCAAATATGCCAACCATCCTTGGAACGATCTGAGTTGAGTTAAGATTTTAGGAGGTGGCATTTCTAAGATAGCTTTAATCTTTTCAGGATCTATCTTTATTCTCATGACAAACCAAAGAATTTCCCAAGCTACTCAATGCACACTTGATTCATTTTGAGGTTATATTGTCTTAACCATTTGAAAACTACTCTCAAATCAAAGAGATGGTCTTCCTTTTCTCTGTTCTTGACTACTAGATCATCAACATAGCACTCAACCTGATTATGGATGAGTTTGTTGAAGATCTGAGTCATAACGTATTGGTATTTAACACCAGCATTTTTAAGGCTGAAAGGCATGACCTTATAACAAAAGATTTCGATCAGGATTTTAAAAGCGGTATTTCTTTCATCTTCAGGAGACATCTTGATTTGGTTGTAGTTAGATGACCCATCCATGAAAGAAAATATTGCATGAGATGAGGCAATGTTCACCATTAATTCTGGTATAGGAAGAAAACTCATCCTTAGGATATGCTTTATTTAAATCCCTGAAATCAACGTATATGTGAATTTGGTCATTCTTCTTCTTATCACTAACATGGGATATTCTTTCACCGATAAAACTAGCATCGATTAGTTTCTTGACTTCAGAAATGACCTGTTGTTCGATTTCTAATCTCATGTGTCTAGGAGCTTGTTTGATAGGGGCAGTGTTAGGATCTATTGCTTATTTGTGGGGTCATGTTGAAGGGAGCTTAAGAGGGCAAGCACAACTAAATTTAAGGCAAGTGGGTATTTGGTTTGCCTCCATAGAGAACAAACCACTTGGACTTTACTGCAGGGGTGGCCTCAACTAACTCTCCTATGATTTTAAATACATGCGAAAGTCATATGCTTAATGCAAGATAGTAGGCTATTTTATTTAGAAAGAGATTAAGTCCTTAAACTCACTCAGAGACTAGATCATGTAAAGGTATGCTTCAAATGACCTAAATCTAATGCATTTCAAATTTCATTTTATTATTATTTTGGACAATTATTTTGATTTAGCTAATAGGATTTTTTTATGACTAATGCATAAGAAATCATTATTAGCCAAAATCAAAGAAAGGGAGGAGGTGAGTTTCCACCACTGACTCAAAGTCAAGTCAGTTCTCTGTGACTTATTCTGGCAAAGGTGGAAGCCCTCCAATCAAGAGTGAAATAAGATGCATTTGTGCATGATATCCCAAAAGAAATGCTCATCGAACTAAAGGGTTGCTAATTCTTTTATCTTGATTTTAAATCTGAGATTTAGGTGAGGTTATGAGTTGTTTAATTTTATTTTGAGTTATTAAGTTGGGTAAAAGATTGATTTTTCCCTAAAGAGCCTAATCCTCATCCAAGCCATACATAACACAAGGAAAAAACTAGGAAAAGTATGCCACTTAATGCAAAAGGTAAACAAATCAACAATCAATTTATAAAGCTAATCACAAAAAGAATAAATGGTCATTTGTGGTTGGGCACCACTGCAAAAACTAAAAAATATCAAATGTAGGTAGCCGAGCTGTACCCTTATACAACCTGAATTACAAATGCATTAAATTATAATTTAAGCAAAAGAATTCATTGTTAAGGGGGGGCTTCAAGCTTTATTCTTCTTTCTTCTTTTCTTCTTTCTTTTCTTTTCTTCTTTTGGTTCCTCCTTTGGAAGGTTAGAAGGTGGATGCTCCAAGGCTTCACATGGTATATAAGATGAGATCTTATGGCTAATGTTCATCCTAATCCCCATAACAAATCATTTCAAATTCTAATTATACAATTTTTTTTTACATGAAAAGAAAAAGGGAATTCTAGCTAACACCTGCAAAATAAAAGTTAGCTAAATCACACCACACAAGTCCCAAGCATGTATATTGGACTTATCACCCCACACATGGGTGACTAAGTCTACTTGGCCTATGAATTATGCAAAGGGGTATAAGCACCGGCAAGCAAAAGCATTTTATATTTTTATTTATGATAGCACTCCTTAAGCACAATCTCCTGTAGAAAAGAATAGTTAGACTAAGCATGTCCTATCATTCATTCTACAAACACACACCTTAACATCCAGTATAAAACATATATTACAAAATAAAATAAAGCATCAAACCCACCTTAAAGCAATGTGTGTGCTTTGAAGGTTGTGTGGTATGCTTAGGGCTTTAGTTCAAATTTTTTAAGTGTGAAGAAGTTGCTCAACTTAGAGGGGGTATCATTTGAGTTGTTTAAGTGTTTTGGGTTAATTTTATTTTGTATTTTATTTAGTTCAAGTGAAGCTTAGAATTAATTACTAAGTTATAAAGAGAGGGAAAGAGAAGAAGTCTCTCTTTCCTTCCCTAACCGAAGTAATTTTCTAAAGTAGATTCACATTTTTATTTTCATTTAGGTGAATATTTTGATTAATTCTTTTAATTAATCCTAAGTTTAGATAAACTCTAAACCAAACCTATTCAAAAAGAAAGGCATTTTAAGATTAAATAAAATGAATCAAAATTCACATAACACACATTACTTCATTTCTTTCCCAACATATATAACATGCATATGGATGGACCCTAAGCATATCTATATATACATGCAAATGAAATGAACACTTAACACACTTTATGATGCATGCCAAATAATCCATTTAAAAAAATTTAGAAGTTGAATATGCATGATTTTTCTTAAGTAGAAAAGGTTTTCTTTATCCAAAATTTCATACATAAAAGTAAGAAAGACATAAGTGAGTACGAAGCATTTGTTAACCAGAGGTGTAAGGTATAAAACCTACTTAGGCAATTTAAAGCCTCACAACCTCGGGGTTATCCGGACTAATATACTACTTTCCTTAAATACAAATATATGTATAAAAGAAATGAAATGAAAAGAAGAATGCAAAAATTGTTTAATGGATTCATTTTTATTTATGTAATTTATTCATGCAAGTGTATGAAATCCTTCTTAGATGATAGCATAGGGATAAATAAGGTATAGAATTAAGTAAGTGTTGGGTTCTTTTCAAATGAACCCTACATCTTACCAACTCCTATTCAAATCTATGCTAACATAAGAAAGAAAGGAAACCTATGCTAAACATGCTTTTATAATCCATCACATTCAAGCTTATAATTAAGATATGAATAGCACACTTTAAAATTTGATATTTCATTTATAAGTTTTAAAAATATTTTGATTTAGTACTGATAATAGCGACTCATATTTTACTTTAGCCAACATATGCACATTTGACATAAAGTAAATAATTTTTATTTTAAAATTTGAAACATGAGATTATGAATGCATGAATCACATGACATACAACTTAGCATGTTAGGAAAGATCCAAAGTAATGAAAGCATTTAAACAAACTCACTTTACTTAAATCCTAAATACATTCTAAAGGAATAAGAAAATTTAGAATAAATCAAAGTGAATTTCAAAATGATTTTGTTTAGTTTGAAGTTTGATTTTTTGAAAAGGTGAGATGAGTTTGTTGTTCCTAACCCATTCCCACATGTTTTGTATTTTTGTTTAATTTTAGATAATTAGATCCATTTTTAAGCATTGATTAGGTTAAGGTATGAATTAAGTGGCTTAATTAACCCTTACCTATAACACCTTAGAAAAATTAACTAAGTAATTATGAGCCAATGAGATGACATAAAACCCATAAAGAAATTTAAATTTGCAATGCACCTAATAATGAAAAGGTCTAATGCAATTTGGCTCATAATTAAAAGTTAATAAAGCTAAAGGGTTTAGCTTAAGTACTTTTAAAACACTCTTTCACACATGTGAATTGGGTTTTAATTTCCTTAATTAAACTTAGGCTATTAAACATGTAAGCATCTATCCAAGGTAGATTAATTAAGTTCTTGAACTTTTTAGAATTTTTGAAAATTGATTAAAGGGGTGATTAATGAGTAACCCTTAATTAAGAGGGGATTAAGGAGAGAAAAGGGAGTTTATGGAATAGCTTAGGGGAAATGCCCCAAAATTATTCCATAAATCCCCTACTCACTGGATCTGACCTTAATCAATCCTAATCATAGGGTAAATCCACTAATCACACCTTAATTGCTCTTAATTACATGGAAGGGAAAATTAGAGAATGAGATGGCAATTTTTCCAATTAAGTCCTCAATAAATCTCAAAAAAATTAGGGGAGGTAGCGGTCATCCCCTAAAATGAACCTTAGAAATTTGAGATTAATTGATGACTTAATTAAAGGATAATTAGCTTATTAAAATTTCCAAAGAAACCCAAATTTAGAGAAAAGGATAATTCAAAATCCATTGAAAATATTTTTTAAATATTTTAGATGAGATTATCTTTCCATAGCATTTTTTTCTTTTATTTTTTGATTTTTCTATGAAGAGTTATAAATTTTAGAAGTTTTATGGATTAATTAGAAATTAATTTGCTAATTAACTAATCCCTACTTAATCAGCTCATGGGTCAGACTACATGAATGCCGTGAGGGTGACTTAAACATCACATCCTAAATGGTGGCAGAAGCGCACACGCTAATATCATCGGTCATCCGATCAAAGATCAGACGACTAAGAATTTACCCATGATTTTAAAAGGAGAAATGAATTACTAAACGTGCTAAATAATCTCAAACGTCCATCTAAAATGCACGAATGGATGGCTGAGATGAGCCAAGTTCTTCCCTGAGGATCAATGGATATCGTCCATGATCTAAGGGGAGATCTGAACCCGATCTAGCATGTAATCATACAAAAATCAACCTACACCATCTAAGCATAATTACCAACCTATCCAACGGTTGATTTCACATGCCATGAACATTTCTTTCACAAAGGACCAACACCTCCTAATCTAAGTGGTCAAAAAATTTCATACCTCGTCGGACGTGATCACCAGCGCTCGAGATCGATGAGGTAGCTTTGTCTAGTAGAGACGAAGCCCTATTGAAATTTCTAGGCCTTGAGATTGAGTGGATCAATGTGAAGACCAACTCCTCTTGAAGTTCCTTGCGACTTTGATTGAATTGATCCTCTCCTTGCAATGGGAACTCCAATGTGAGCTTGAGTGAACTCAAATTGGTCCTTAGAAGGAGTGTGTAGAAGGAATTGGATTAAGATCAAGTATAGAGGAAGTTGGTTAATGGATTGAGCTCCCCTATTTTGCACTGTGCAAAATCGAGAATTAGAGAATTCAAATCCTATCTAAGAAGCTTGGGAATGCTCTAAGGTGGTTTCTCTGGGTTCCTAATCGACAGTGAGTGTCATGAAATTTTATTGAATTAGGGGGAGTATATCTCCCCTTATGAAAATCGGATGGTCGAACCATTCCTTGCCATTTTGATCCAATTGTTGAGATTGGAGAGGTTATTTTGATGGTTTTGAATGTGCACATGGTCGGTTTGATCCCTTGAGTGGATTGTACTTCCCATGTCAAATTGAGCTGGGAGGGAATTTGAAAACTCAATTTTAGGCTATGTTTTGGTCTATGGGCCAAATGGGCTAGCCGAAACCCATTGGGTTGGGTGCACCACTCATCACTAAGTCCCCTTGAGCTTTTAGGAATGCCTCAATTGATTGTAAAGAGTGTATGACCAAAATACTCATGGGTAAGGCCAAAATTTATTCTATGGCCTAGAGGTAAAATGGTCATTTTGCTAATGGGTAGAAAATAGTTTGGCCAAGTTTCATTTGGAATCCATTTGATAGGCTCATGTTGATCCATTTAGGTCAAAATGGGTTAACTTGGGTCAAGTTGATCAATTGGTCAAAATCAAATGGTCACCAAGTTCATGTGATGTTTTGAAATATTTTGGTGGCTTTGATTTTGTTAATTTGGTATAGATTTGGCTCATATTATTTAGGTCAAATGGGTCAAGTTGACCTATTTGACCCATTTGAGGTAGGTCAAGGGTAGTTTAGTTAGGTTGGTCATATGGAGTGGATTGATATCTTTGTTTCCAATCAATTTGGGTTAAGTTCAATTTTTTGGCTCAACATGACCCCTTTAGTCAAGTTGGGTCTAAGGTCAATTAGGCTAGGTTGGGTCAGTTTGAGGCTTTGGTCAAGTTCCACAAGTGATTTGGAATGGACTTGACCCATTGGTTTCAATCAATTTAGATCAAGTTTTGACACATTTTGACCCTTTAGGTCAAAATGGGTCAACTTGGGTCAAGTGGGCCAATTAGGCTATGTTAGGCTCAAATGTTGGCTTGGTCAAGTTTAAACATAAGTCATGAGTGAACTTAGATCAATGGTTTCAATCAATTTGGCCTATGGTGGAATTTAGCTATGTTAGGTTACATTTTGTGGTTAAGTATTGACTTGGTCAACCCTTAGGTTTGACTTGGTTTGACCCAATTTAATTGATTGATCATCCCATGATGATTGTTGATCATGATGAGAGGCAAATATGAGTTTGGTTCAATCCAATTTGGTTAGGATCAAAATTTGGCTCATAAGGGTACTTTAGGTCACTTTGGGTCAAGTGAGCCTAAGTGGGTCAAATGGCTTGATCAAAGCTTGATTTGAAGTTGGTTGATCTTATATATGGACTCATGATTGAAATATAAATCCATTTACAAGTGGTTTGAAGTCAAATGGATTTTGATCCATTTGAAAATTTCATATTCAAAGGAAGAATATGAAATGATTTGGGGTTTGATTTTTTAATTAGGTTTTGATTGTTTTATTGAAGTTTGGATTTATATATGAGTTCATGATTGTAGGTTTGATTGAATCATGAGAGAAAATCAAGAGTTTGGCTTGATTTGAAAGTGATTTGGCTAAGTTCAAGATTTTGGCTTGAAAGGCTTAGATTGAATTTTGAGATTTTAGTGATTTTTTGAATTTGGTTTTGATTGTTTGAATTTATATTTCATTTATATATGTGAATATAAATGAGAATATAAATTGATCATGAGAAAATTTCAAGGATTTGAAGTGGTTTAATCATGATTTAGGTTAAATCCATTAAATAGAATTTAAAGGATTTAAGGGAATTTTTTAAATTGAAATTTAATTTTTGAATTGATTTGATTGATTTATATTTATATTTCATTTATATATGAGAATATAAATGAGAATATAAATAAGTTTTGAGAAAATCCCATGAGTTTGAAATGGTTTGATTAAAGATTAGGATAAATCCATTAATGGAAAATTAAGGGATTTATGGGAATTTCAAGGATTTTAAATTTGGAATTTAATTTTTGAATTGGATTTGATTGATTTATATTTATATTTCATTTATATATGAGAATATAAATGAGAATATAAATAAGTTTTGAGAAAATCCCAAGGGTTTGGATAGGTTTGATCATGATTTAGGTTTGATTTTGGCTTAAGTCCTTTAATGAAAATTTAAAGAATTAAGAAAATTTTCATGAATTGATTTAGAATTTTGAATTTGATTTGATTGATTTGAATTTATATTTCATTTATATGTGAATATGAATGAGAATATAAATGAATTTCTGAGAAAGTCTCATGAGTTTGAATAGGTTTGAATCATGATTTTGGTTAAGTCCTTAAGGAAAAATTAAGGACTTAGGCAAAATTTGGACTTAGGAATTTTTTATGGATTTTGATCATGGGTTTTAATCATATCTTTCAATCATGGAATTGAATCATGGGATTGAATCATGGAATTGAATTGAGTTTGGAGAAAATCAAATAAGATTGATTTGGAGTTTGACTTGAAAGAAGGGAAGTGAGGAATGGTTTAAGCTAAAGGGTAGGAAATTTTCCTAACATCCCTAAGGCATGACCTATCCCTATGGCTAACTCTTCTAAGTCTTCTAGGGCTAGGTTGGAGTATCCACCTAATCACTAGATGTGTCTTAAGACTAAGAAACTCTTAAAGTCTAAGAGAAATCCTAAGCCTAAGATGGAGAGGTTGAGAGCTCACCTAAAAATGAGGTCAACATTGTGCTACAACGAGATCACCCACAGTAATCCTTTGCTAAGCTCCAGCAAACCTCTTGATGAAGAGTTGCTCAAACTTAGCAAATATTTTTATCAACTTGGGAAGTTCAAAGATACCTCAGGGATCCCTAAGCTACTAACAAAGAGGCAAAGCAAAGCCAACCATGTTGCAACAACAGGCAAAATATGTTGTCTCGTCCATTGCCATCAAAACTCTTGAAGGAAGGTGGTAAAACCCTTGGGATATTGGATTGCATCAAATCCTAGGGTCTACCCTTTGAACTGATGATCCTCCTGCTTGAGCCAATACTTCCTTCACTCGCTCAACCATGAATTTTATGTATTTTTAGTGTATGGAGGTACTTTCCACTACCTTCCTATACATGCTAGTGCTACCTTGCTCGATGGGAGGTAAGGTCTTGGTTGGGTCCAAGACATGCACTAACTCTGGTTGATTAATCTCAGTTGTGGTAGGATTAACTGCTGGTGCTTGTTTCTAAAGTACTAAGACTGCTGCTAACAAGTCCTCGAACTACTTTTGCCATCATATTTATCTTTTCATCCTTATGTTTTAATTGTGCTAGGAGGAGTTGATGCGAGTGGGATGTGTCTTGACCATCACCTTCCATAGTCACCGCTCTTGAGGAGAGATCCTCTATCTATCACCATGCACACCCTACAGTCTCCCAACAAATCATCTTCATGGGATCAAAGCTGATCTTCTCCTCATCAGACCAATCATACTCCTAAAATTTCTTTATTTTCCATAAGATAATATGCCACTATGTCCTTTAAAGAACAATCAAACTGAACAAGAACAAATGTTTTTGGCTAACCAATGTGATCACTTATGTAGAGGCACCGACCTCCCCGCGGAGAATCAATCCTAAAGGACTATACTCACTAAGAGACACATCCGCCACCGACTGAAAGGTGTGACACTCCTAGGAGGTTCTACTATCATTGGTGTAATAGGGCTATCATCACTCCGCAATAGCCACCATCTTCATGTCTGAACTGTTGGAAGGGATGACCACTATGCTTCGTGGTCTTCATTTCCACTACCACCACTATAGAAGGTGAGCAGAGAGCTCGCCTTGCCATAGGTGGTGAAAGTGAGTAGATCCACCATATCGATCAATAATGGGGCACGCTTCTTGATATGAGCTCAACTGAGATGGACATGAATGGGCAACCTGGATGGGGTAGAGTGGGTGGTGGAGACACCACCGACTCTTTATGAATAGTTGTCCTCAGTGATGAGTGGTCCAGTAAGTAGGATGCTATCTATATGGTTAGCGAACACCGAAATGGAAAGTCAACGAGTAGAATCACTTAATCCGACCTCCCCTTTGGTGATATGAATAGATGTATGGGCCTCTCTGGCCCTCTCCTTCCAAAGTTGTTTCCTCATGCTGTGGTGGATGATAGATCTCAAGTCAAATTGAGCTCCGAACTCAAAACATTCGTAAACTCTGCCAACTTGACGTAGAATTGAGTGGAAGCCGCAATACACCTCACCTGTACCAACTGAGCTGAACACCGGAGGTTAAGTACAGATCCTCCTTGCATCCTCTCTATCAGACCTAGAGAGAGGATGAAAATGGTTCATTGTAACTAGCAGGGAAGTCAAAATGGGCAACTCCTCAACAACTGAATGGGTGGTTGCCTCCATCTCCCTAGCAATCTTGGTATGATATGCTTAATCATGTGATTTTTGTTCCTCCGTTGTGTCCTAATAGGGTGAGTGGAGTAAGAGCTAGATTCGTATTCAAAGTGGGAGGCAATCCTATTGGGGATCCTTACCCTGAGGGTATGAGTGAACACTGGGGCAGACGAAAAGTGGCTGAAGCTATCATGCCACTTGTGGAACTAATGGGACTATCAGCTCTTTAATGAGACAAATGAATGGTAACTGATCTGAATATTGACCTTGCCTCACCAGATATATACTATACCAGGAGGGGAGTACCCTCACAGGTGATCTTCACCCCCTCAAAACCTCTATCAAAATGGATAAGATGGGTATGATTAGCTTGGGAGAGATTGGGCTGATCCAAGACAAGTCCATGTCGAAGGGAAAAGTGAACACAAACTCTTGTTAACTTGCCATTTATAATCAACTGAAAATTGAAGAACTGAACTATAGCTTTAACTGAGACTGATGCTGAGAATCTACAATGTTGGAAACAAGCTTGGATCAAATTTTTGCTTCGTTGATTTTTGAATTTGAATTTAAAATTTGAACCCACATCCAACATGTTGGAAGTGTTAAGTGGGGTTCAAATGGATTTAGAGAAGATTTGAAAATTTGATTGGAAAGAGGAATTTTTGAATATGAATCCACTTTCAACAAATTTGGGTATGTTGAAAATGGGTTCAAATATTTCTAGAAAGATGCTTCCATAGGTTCATGTTAGAAATTGGATTTTGATTTAAAGACCCTTTACTTTAACAAATTTGAGTATGTTAAAAGTAAAGGTCAATTAGTTCTGATTTTGATTTGATATTTTGGAATCCACTCACTTAATAAATTTGGGTATGCTAAGTGAGGTGTTTGAAAATAATTGTTTCTTTTTCTTTTATTTGCTTTTTTCTTGTGAATCTTTTGTGATTTTGAAATTTGGAATTCCCACTTAGTAAATTTGGGTATGCTAAGTGAAGAATCCAAATGTGTTTTATTTTTGTTTGGAAAATTTTGAAAATAGGATTCTTAGTAAATTTGAGTATGCTAAGAAAATCCTAAAGTGTTTCATTTGTTTTATATATTTTGACTTTTGAAAAATAGGATCCTTAGAAAATTTAAAATCCTAATGTGTTTTTGTGTTCATTTTTGATTGATTGGAGAGTTCACTTTAGCAAATCTGCTAAAATGAAGTTCCATAATTTTTTGTGAAATAAAAAATTTCACTTAGCAAATTTGAGTATGCTAAATGAAATTCCAAAGATGTGTTTAAAATTTTTGTGTTTTGATTTTATTTTGAAAAATGGAAGATTCACTTTAGCAAATTAGGTATGCTAAAGAGTGAAGTTCCAAGAGTGCTTTAGAAATTTTGTGAAGTGGAAATTTCATTTAGTAAATTTGAGTATGCTAAATGAAATTCAAAGGTGTTTCAAATTTTGTTCTTTGGATTTTGAAAAGGGAGACTTCACTTTAGCAAATGGGGTATGCTAGAATGAAGTTCAAATGTGTTTGAAATTTTATTTTAAAAAGTGAAAACTTCACTTTAGCAAATGTGGTATGCTAAAATGAAGTTCCAAATGTGTTTTGAATTTTGAAAACATAATTGTTAAGTTTTGATTTTTGAAAGGAAATCTTCTATTTCACAAATTTTGGTATGTAGGAATGGAAGTCAATCTTAGTTTTTGAAATGTGAAAATTTTGCTTTGTGTGTGATTATTGCTTTTGAAAGAGGAGATTACAACTTAATCATATATGGAATATGTTTAAGTGGGATTTTCAAATGATGTTATTTTATTTGGGAATGAAACCTTCATTCAATAAATTTGAGTATATTGAATGGAGATGTTCATATGTGCTTTTGGAAAATTTTAGTTTTGTTTGAAAATGAAACTTTCATTTAATAAGTGTGGGTATATTGAATGGAAAGGTTTCACATATGTGATTCTTGAAAGTTTTATATTGATTTTGATTTTTAGAAAGATGATTGTTCATTTTATTTTTGAAAATGAAATCTTCATCAAAGTGAATTGAGGGAAGATGTTCATTTATGCTTTTAGAAAAGATTGTTAGTTTTATTTTTGAAGATTTCTACATGTAACAACTTTGAGAATTGTTAGATGAGGGTGATTTAAGAAAATTTTGTGAAAAATATTTTATTATGTGCATTTTTGAAAGAGTGCTTTCGAAAAGCAAGATTTGTTAATGAAAAATTTATTTTGTCTTTATTATTTTAGAATGAACCTTTCCTTATCATAAATATGATAAAAAGGAAGTCTTTGAATATTTTCTTTTATTAGATTTTTATTTTTACCCATTGGAGAACTTGAGTTTTAAGACCAACACAGGGTGAGGTCCTAAAACTAAAGATGTTTGGCTAAACTTAAGGATGAAATAAGTTAAGTGCCAATGGAAAGAAAGATAGTCTTGGGTTCATACAAAACTACAAACTCACTATCATTATTTAGAGACAATGATCATTTACCAAAGATGGAGAGAGGAACTTTCCCTAGTGGAGTCGCCAGAAAAATTTGTGGTGAAATTTTTATATGAATTTCTAAAGAATAAAATATATACTTCCATCTTCACTCTATGCGGGATAAAATGAGGATTGAAATATACATCTCTTCTTTTTATGCAATTTTGACACCACATAGATCCGCATATGTTCTTATTGAGGGTGATTAGGTATGACATTGAGGAGAGGTGCATTATCACGAAAGATAAAAATCGTCACCCTATAATGGACCTAATCACCTCAACAAGGACTCCTAAGGATAATGGGTCTGCATGTATACCAGAGATTCTTCTCCTACTTTACATGAAAAAGTAAAGTATGGTTTATTTTAAATCAGGTTCATCCCTATAGGGGCAAGCCCCCATAGTTAATTACATCCTAAGGAAAGAGATCTCTTAAAAATACTCTCGAATAAAGTAAATGATCGATGTCTCCAAATATTTAAATAAGTAGGACTATCAATCAATTAGTTTATTTCGGAAGATCAAATGAGATTGATCAAAGAAAGGGAGTTATTATCGAAGTCAAAGTAAGATAAGTAGGAGATTCTCACGATGTTAGGAAACCTAGCGAGCATCTCAAACTATCCTATGGTTAGGCTTTACATTTTTGAAATTGATTTAATTTATTTGAGTTGAATTTTGCATTAGAAATGTAGGGCTTATGATTTCACAATACAAGATTATGGAAATGCCTAAGAGGTCAGAATTTATGCTTATGGCACACAAAAGGGAGAAGCAACCTCAGAACCTAAATACCAAGGGCTAAAAGCACAACCTAAATCTAAAGCAAAAATGGGTATTTGGTTTGCCTCCACAAGAGAGGATAAACTACCTGATTGCTTGGCCTTACAGCCACCTAGGGGTGGCCGCCAACTAACTCCTCCTGTGATTTTAAATTCATGTAGGCAAGTCATATGCTTTATGCAAGATAGTTTAGATGTTATTTATTTAGAAAGAGATTAAGTCCTTAAACACACTCCCTAAGAGACTAGATCATATACGGGCATGAATAATGACCTAAATCTAATGCAATTCATATTATATTTTATTTCCATTTTTGGACAATCATTTTGACTTAGGCTAATAGGATTCATATGCCTAATGTAGGAGAAGTAAGATTATTGGCCAAAATCAGTGAGAAGGGAGAAGGTGTGTTTCCTCCATGACTCTCAAAGGGCAAGCCAAGTTTCTCTGGAAAATGTGAAAGCCCTCAAATCAAGAGTGAAATAAGATGCATTTATGCATGATGTTATAAAAGACACACTCATCCAACTAAGAGGTTACTAATTCTTTTATCTTGATTTTAAGCCTAAGCTTTAGGTTAGGTTATAATTTCTTTATTTTAGTTTTGAATTATTAAATTTGGTAGAAGATTTATTTTTTCCTAAGAGCTTAATCATCATCCATGCCATACATAAAGCAAGAAATAAACTAAAAAAAGGACGACACTTAATGCACAAGCTAAACAAATCATCAATCAATTTATAAAGCTAATCACAAAAGAATAAGAGGTCATTGTGGTCGGGCACCACTGAACAAACCCAAAAATAAATTGGGTAGTCGAGCTCTACCATTATACAACCTTGATTATAAATGAATTAAGTACAATTAAGCAAGAAATTCATTATTATGGGAGTCTTCAAGCTTTATTTCTTCATTCTTATTTTCTTCTTTGTTCTTTTTTCTTTTTTTCTTCTTTCTTCTTTGGTTCCTTCTTTTGGATGGTTGGAAAATGGATGCTCCAAAGGCTTTATATGGTACATAAGATAAGATCTTATGACAAATGTTCATCCTAATCTCCATAACAATCATTCCAAAATCCTGATTACAAGAATTACATGAAAAGGGAAAAAAAGAAAATCTAACTAACACCTACAAAACAAAGATTAATTAAAACAAATTATGCAAATCCTAAGCATGTATATTGGAATTAACACCCCACACATGAGTGATTAAGTCCACCTAGCCTATTAAATTATGCTTAGGGGTATAAGTACCGATAAAAGTATTTATATTTTTATTTATTACTTATAAGCACAATCCCAGAAAATAATGGTTAAACTAAGATCCCACCATTCATTCTATGCACCCCAACATCCAAACTAAAATAATACACCACAAAATAAAAGCAAATATCAAAATGCACTATAACCTAAAGCTAGAAGTGGTGACTTAGCTTTAATGTGCTTTAGAGGTTTGTGGTATGCTTAGCTATGGCTTTTAAGTTAGAATTTTCTAAGTGTGAAGAGTGTTCAACTTAGAGGAGGGTTTCATTTAAGTTGTTTAGAAGTTTTGGGTTGATTTTATTTTGTGTTTTGATTAGGTTCAACTGAATCATACAATTAATTACTAAGTTATAGAGAGAGAGAAGAGAATTTCTCTTTCCTTCCCTAACCTAAGAAATTTCTAAAGTAGATTCTTGTTTTAGTTTTATTTAGTGAATATTTTATTATGTGTTTTAATTAATTCTAAGTTTAGATGAACCTTAAATAAACCTATTCAAAAAGAAAGGCATTTTAAGATTAAATAATGTGAATTAAGATCACAAAACACACATCACTTCACTTCTTTCCCAACATGTATAACATGCATATGAATGAATCCTAAGCATATCTATACATACCAAGTGAAAATATTTAGCACACTTTATGATGCATGCTAAGTAAGTTATTTAAGAAAATTCAAATATTTAGGATGCATAATTTTCATTAAGTAGAAAAGGGGTTTCTTATCCAACTTTCACATGCACATATGAATGTATGAAAGGCATAAGTGAATCTGATGTCATTGTACTAGGTGTAAGGTACAAGACCTACTTTGGGCTACTTAAAGCCTCCAGGATTGTCCCTAATATACCACTTTCCTTAAATACAAGCATGTGTACAAAAGAAATTAATGGAAAAGAAAGATGCAAAACTTTGTATTTATTTTGTTGGATTTTGTTTATGAAATCTAGATGTGTAAGTGTAGGTATCCTTCTTAATTCATAGCATAGGAATGAATAGGAAATGGAATTAGGCAAGTGTTGTGCTCTTTTCAAATGAACTATACACTTTTCCAAATCCTATTCAAAATTATACCAAAAGAGAGGAGAAGGAAAACTACACTAAGCACATCCTTATATTTTACTCACATGCAAGCTTATAAGTAACACACTTTCAGTTTTGATAATTGATTCATATATATTTTTTTTGAAAATAACTTTAATTTAGTAGTGATAATAGTCACTCATATTCTTACTTTAGTCAAAACATGCAATTTGACATAAAGGAAACATTTTTATTTTAAATTTGATTTATTTTTTGAAAAACATGAATGTATAAAATCATATGACACGCATATTTAGCATTTTGGGAAAGAACTAAAGTAATGAAAGCATGTAAACATATTCACTTTAATTAATTCCTAAAGACAATCTTATGAAATAAGAAAGCTTAAAAGCAAATCAAAGTTTATTTAATGTGATTTTTATTTGCTCTTAAATTTGATTTAATTTGGAAAATATGAGGTGATTTTGTTGTTCCTAACCCATTCCCACATGTGTTTGATATTTTTGTTCAATTTTTAGATGATTAGATTCATTATATATTTTGATTAGCTTAAGGTATGAATTAAGCATGTTAATTACCTCTTACCTCACATATAGTTAATCAAATAATTATGAGCCAATGAGATGACATAAACCACACAAGGAATTTAAATTTGCAATGCACCTAGGAAGAAAAGGGCCTAATGTAATTTGGCTCATGATTAATGATTAATTAGGCTAAGGGGTTTAACTTAAGTAATTTTAAAACACCTCTCACACATATGAGTTGAATTTTGATTTCCTTAGTTGTACTTAGGCTCTTGAACACCTAAGCATCTATCCAAGATAGATTTATTAAATTCTCAAAAGTTTTAGAATTTTATGAAATCAATTAAGAGGATAATTAGTGAATTAACCTTTAATTAAGAGAGGATTAAGGAAGAAAAGGGGGTTTAAGAAATAGCTTAGGGGAAATACCTCAAAATTATTCCCTAAACCTCCTATTCACTAAAACAGACCTTAATCAACTTCAATAAAGGATAAAATCACTAATCAAACCCTTAATTAATATTAATTACATTAAGGGGTAATTAGGAAATGAATTAGCAATTTCTCAATTAAGCCACCTATAAATCCCAAGAAAACTAAGGGAGGCAAAAGTCATCCCCCAAATACACTCGAGAAGTTTGGGAATAATTAGTGTATAAATTAAAGGGTAATTAGCAAATTAACATTCTCAATTGTTGCATGCTAAAAAACCATTCGGTGAGTAAAGTTTTTACTTGTTTGTGAAATTCACATATTTAAAATGAAAACTCTAGAATTTTACATGGAAAACCTCAAAAGGGAGAAAATTACGAGGCTAAATAAAAGCTTCCACTATGTATATATTTCATACAAAATCTTCCGATAACGGGATTACAAATTATATGAAAGACAACTATGTAGTCAGTTGGTGGTAACAATTGCTAGTGGTAGCAGATGATGGCGAAAGTAGGACATCGGCCGATGAAGGTCGTCATGATGGAGGCCGTGAGGTTGACGACGGATCGATGGCGGTGGACGGCGGCGATGGTTGTGGCCGTCAGTGGTGGCGCGATTGTGCTTAGAGGATCTTCAAGCTTTAGGGCTCTCTCCTCTCTCTTGGGCTCCCCTCATATGAGGAATGAGGGGCTATTTATAGATTGTAGATTTATCTCTGTAAATACATTTCCGTCTCCACTTCATCGGACGACTCACAATGATCCCTTTGATCATTTGATGTATTTTAAATATTTGAATGCTCAAATGAAGTTGGAATTTTGAGATCTTGGGCTTGTTAGATCCGGCTCATCGAGGCAGATTTGACTATAAACACTCCATATTTTAAGAGCTTTTAGGATTTAACTGATATCCCAAAGTTTTCAATGATATTTTAAGTGCTCGATCTCGACCAGTTTCAACTTCGGATCAGTTTGCTTTTAGCATCAAGATTTGTGCTTCGCCTATTAGTATTTTAAGTGTCATATCAGTTGCCCCCCTATTTTTGAATATCATTATTTCAATCATCCAAAAATATATATATGTCAAATACTTGAAGATAGCAAATTCTTCGAAATTTGAGTCATTAACCATGTTTTTAGAGAATGATCTTGGGAGCACAAATGTGATAGAAGCATGTAGTCACGGATGAGTGTAAGTATGCACGGGCACAAGATTTTGAGATTACGAATCCCCACGGGGAACTTTTGGGTCCCGCGCATGTGAGCGTCTTGGAGTCGGCGACGCAGGCGGTCGTGCAGCGCCACATGGGGCATGGTTCATGGACCCGGGGAGCATTTGGTGCGGGCCCACATTCGGGTCAGTAGCTTGAAGGGCTCGGTGGGTAAGAATGGATGCTGGTCGGTGGTTGGCCTTGATGTGATGAGGCACAGCGGACCGGCGGTCCGGTCGGTATGGCGATCTGCCGGGTTGTGTGTGGAAGCGCCAAGCGCAAATTGACCACCTAAACGATAGTTTTTGACGGTTTCGGGCGGTTTTGGGCAATTTTTGATGATTTTTGATGATTTGTTACCCTTTTGCCCCTATAAGGGGTCTATAAAATCCCCCTAGTGCCAAGGGAGAAGGCACACTTCTTCAATGCCCTAGTGCTTCTCTTCTTCTTGAATAAGGGTCATTCAGAGTCGATCAAGACTCGCGGTACTTACATTATTATTCCGATTTTCCCGAAGAGTCGGCCAACTACCGTTTGTCGGGTTTGGAGATCAAGGCCCACATTGCCGTTGTTCGGTTTTCTCTCGAAGAGGCAAGGCGTGACCATCCGGGTTTGGAGGCGATCAAGGCCCATAGTACATATATCGTTGTTTGGTTTTCCCTGAAAGAGCGTCAGCACTGTCGGATCATCGGGTTTGGAGCGTCAAGGCGTGGTACATATGTCGTTGTTCTAGTTTTCCTTCGAAAGAGGCATCAATCAGCCTCGTCAGACCGTCCGGGTTTGGAGGCAATCAAGGCCCATGGTACATACATCATTATTTCAGTTTTGCCTTGAAGAGCGCAAATAGTGACCGTCCAGGGTTTGAAGGTCAACGGTTCCAACTTTTCGGTAGGAAATTGGATTTCTTTGACTTTAATGGATGATTATTGATAACGCCAAGATGGTGAGGAGCGTTAGCCAGGAACTATCATTCAAACGACTCAGAAAGTTTGGTAGGTAATTTATAAGCATCATCAGAGGAGAATATCTTCTCTCTCCTCTTTTTTTGTCTTTTTCTCATATGTATGTGTATCCTTTTTGTTGGTGTAGGCAAAAAATTTTATCTATCATGGCGAGTCAAAAAAGAGGCACCAAGCATTGGGGTGAGTGAGTTGCTTTTACAAAATTCTCAAATTTTATCATTTCTCTCTTTATTTATTATGTATTTTCAAGGTGATGAATGAAGAAAACCCATAGTATGGCTGACTAGAAATATACCATCCATCACATCGATAGTTTAATGGTGTTGCAGAAAGTTTTTCTTCCTAATGAGTTGGTGGCCATTGTTGCCAAAATGCGATCGAGCCCATTCACCTCCGAGGTACTTTTCTTGTTTGAGATGATTCTTATGGACTGATTCTCTTTAGCTCACAGTTGATTGAGATATTCAAAATATGAAGGGTGTAGCTTTGTCAGTTTTCATTTGAGCTTTAATGGTCATCGTCGGTTTGGTGTCTTCTTGAGAGTGTGGTGTTACTTTGAACATCAAATACTTGTGTTGAATGTGCAGATTTACATGTGATACTCAGATGCATGTTTCTTATAGGACTATAAAGAATTGGATAGAATTTTCAGCATGGGATCAATCTAGAAATTGGTCTAATGGATTCTTTTTTATGAAAAATGAGTGGGGCCTTCCTGAGAGATGGGGAAGATTGAATGACCTTCTAGATTCATTGCTGATGTCAGAGAATGAGATCCTGGCAACTCTTAATATCCTTGATGTAGGAAGCTTACATGAGTTACGTCGGGCAAATATATAGTTGAAAATAGAATGTTCAAGGTTGGCCTTTCTATCCAGGCAGGGAGATCTCATTCTTTTCCACTAAAGAGGTCAAGTAAAGATGATGAAAGGTCTCCTCATATTCATAAGGTTCTTTCAAGAAGTCCATCACAAAATCAGGGTGGTGGCAATGTTTCTGCCCTAAAGAAAAAGAAGACATGCGCTGAAGTGATTATGTCAGATATCTGCGAAGAAGATGTTCTCAGATTGACCGAGAGTTTAAGCTTTTAACTCATGATGGAGTTTGTTTCTCAAGCCGCACATTCTAAAGAGGTGTTAAATCACATATATGAGCGTCAATGAAGCGATGAATTCGTTGTCTTCCCTTCTTTCTTCTTTCTTCTTTTCTCTTTCTTTTCTTTTGTGTAATATTTGTGATGGTTTTATAGATAACTCAAACATTAGAGGCATGGCTCATTTGGTGTCGCTTTAGATAAGTGGAATCTGAATTTATGAAGATAAAATATCTGCAAAGCGAGTATGAGGAAAGATGAGTATTAAAGCCAAAGAAGTGGCGACTTTGGAGGATCAGCTGACTGGGTGCAGAACTGAGCTAGTGAACATGTCGACTTCTCTTTATCTCCGGTGTTAGGTGGAGCGCTCGTGATGAGAGTGATTGATCAGGGATAGAGACTCGTCGAGAAGAGAAAAGACTCAAGGCATTATGCGAGAGAGAGCTCAAAGGAGAAGAAAGTATTACATCGATCTTTAGAGAAGGAGCATATAATGCGAGCGGAAGCAAATGAAATCTCCTTGAAGGTAGTGGAAGACTTTAAGAACTCCACGGTTTATCTGATCGACCATGTTGAAGCTCGTAATCATATACTTGATGTTGAAGTGAAGGACTTGGAGCACCAATGTTTGAGGAGGGCTTCATCCAGGGTTCCTAAAAGGAATCACTTAGTACATCGCAGACTAGTATTGAGGATGTCTCCCAAGTATCAAGACTCTTCACGATTGAGATGAAGGAGTTGAGAGTGAGTCCAAGGAGTATCTCTAGTGAGGAGGAGGGCGTTGATATCCGATATGATGTAGCATCACTTGAGGATGCATTTTTTTATTGTTAAGGTGTAATGTAATCTTGATTCTTTCTTATATCATCATGTTAATGTTGTCAATTTTTTATGATACGCTTTTGTTTTATTTTTACCTATCCGGGGTAATTGGTCAGAATATTATTCAACAACGTTAACCTGTACGGCTGAGGTTGAATTGAATCCACTCGTAATTTTTGACATCGAGATTATTTGTCGAAGTCATTAACCTGTGGAAGAGGCCGTGAGAAGTCTACTAAGGACCTTTTGACCTATCCTAGGTTGTTTGTCAGAGTCTTCGACCGATGACATTAACCTCGTGGAAGAGGTCGGAAAGTCCCCTGGGATTGACCATGCTCTATATAACATGAGTTATATATTTCAAGTGGGAGGATTAAATGAAGAAGAAACAAGTTTGTAAGAAGAAAGTTATAAATTCATTACTCTGATAAGTTCAGTGATACAATCATAAGATAATTTTAACACGGATATGAGTTTTAAGAAAAAAATGACACCAACAACAACAACAAGTCTTTATCCCACTAAGTGGGGTTGGCTACATGAAGAGAAAATAATAAACAAGATAAAATAAAAGTTGTGATAATTATGCAGTAGGAATTACTGATAATATTTTCGGAGATTCTCAGTGTTCCAAGTTCGAGATAAAGTTTTTTCTGATCCTCGAGCTTGAATGTTCTCGCTTTACCATAGCTATAACCACATATGGGTCATCCCAAAGAGGTGAGAGTTTATCGTTGAGGGCCTTTCTGCAGCCTTGAGACTTTGTAGGACCAAGTCACCCATGTGATATGGGACGAGGTTTTACTCTTCTGCTGAAGTGAGGAGCTACCCTTTGGTGATGGAAGCAACCAAGTAGGCCATGTCACGAAGTTTCGGGAGTAGGTCCAGTGTCTGAGTTTTTCTTCATTACCATCATGATTGAATAATTGAACTCTTGGACTTGGAACCCTGATATCTACAGGTATAATAGCTTCTATGCTGAAACACAAGTTATATGGTGTCTCACCGGGAAAAGTGTAAGCCCAAAGAACATTAGAAAGCTCATCAACCCATTGCCCCTTCTCAAGATGTATTTTTAGTCCTTGATTATAGTCATTGGTAGTCACCGTTAGTTTGAGGATGTGCTACAATGCAATTTGAATGTGAAGATCTTTGCAAAAGGATGTAAAGACTTTTCCATTAAATTGGTTCGTGTTTGATGATCTTTTAGGAAAGACCGAATCGACATATTATATTTTTTCAAACAAATTATTTAGCATTTGCCTCGTAATTTTAGCGAAAGTTCGCTTCCACCCATTTAGTGAAGTACCGCTAAAATGATGAACTTTCACTCGATGCTATAAAAGGTCCCATGATATCAATCCCCACGAGCAAAAGGCCACGGGCTTTGAATGAATGAGAGCTCAATGCGGCATGTGAGGGAGGTTAGAGTGCAACCGACAACTTGCATATTTTGTGAACTCAAGGACTTGTTTCATCAGGCCAATAGAACCCTTGCCTTATAATTTTAAGGGCTAGCCTTCCTCCTAGGTGTTCTCCACATATCCCCTGAGTGGACCTCTTAATGCATAATCACTCAAGGTGAGAGGCATTTGAGGTATGGTCCGAGAAAGCTCATTTGTATAGTTCACCTCGATAATAGTAAAGTTTGAAGCTTGTCTTGAGAGATGCGTAAGTTGGGTCTTCGTGAAGAGTTCCTTCTTGTAGAAAAGATAGATGGGGTCCATCCATGAATGTTCCTTTATCTCATTAATTGCTTGAATTACCCATGACCCTTGGATACTAGGAAAATATATTTCTTCAACATGCCTTCTTAAATGATCCCTAGTAGCAGATGAAGCAAGCTTAATGAGCGCCACCGTATTCTTTCTCTCAAGATGTGAATGATTTGATGTGTCTTGAAATGGGCAAGAAGAGACTTCACCAAGTGGAGGTATTGTGCCGCTAAGGATTATGAGTATTAAAGTTTCCTCAACTTGGGAGGACAAGTTGAGAGTCAGTGTGTATCACTAAGTCTTGAGCTTCACAGTCAATGGCGAGTCTCAACCCTGCTATGAGAGCCTCATGTTCAACCATATTATTAAGAAATAAGTAAGATTCTCGCACCAGCACCAATACTTCCTGAAGCTCCATCAACATAGAGGGTTCATTAAGGAGACAAAAGGTATGTAGATAGCTCATCCGGAGTTGGGGCAGATTCCATATAAAGTCTCATGAGTACTTTTAGCGAGGTAGAAAATTTATATCAAACTCTCCCAATTCTACGACCATTGATTAACCTCTGATACGGTTTTGTAGGATGGCCCTTAATGGTAAATGAGTGTAAATGTTTATAGTGTGAGCTTGGAAGTACTAATGACTTTTGTTCTCAGAAAACTAAAGCCACATCCACCTCTCCCTAAAGTTTGATAGTAGGGTGGAGATGTTAAATATTCCCTTAGTTGTTCAAAAACAGACTGACATTCATCGGTCCACTGAAAATTATTATTTTTAGCTCCTTTTAATATTTTAAAGAATGGCAAGTATCTATCCCAGAACGGGCTAGGAAGCGGGATAACGCAGCAATTCGTCCATTTAAACATTGAACTTCCTTGATATTCTTCAGAGGAGTCATATCTTTGAGAGCTTTGATTTTCTAAGGGTTGGCCTCTATCCCGCAGTGGGTTACCATAAATCCAAGAAATTTTCCTGACGTAACCCCAAAAGCACACTTGGTTGATTAAGTCGTATGTTATAATGTCGAAGAAGGTTAAAGCATATTTCTAAATCAGAAATATGTTGTGATTCTTCCAAGCTTTTCACTAGCATGTCATCCACATATACCTCCATTGTGGCCTAGTAGTCTTTAAAACCTTATTCATAAGGCATTGATAGTAGCACCGATTTTTTAATCCAAACATAACTTGGTAACAAAGATAAACCTTTATATGTTTGAAATAGCTTCTTCATCCGTTTCATTTTTATTTGGTTGTAACTGATAAGCATCCAAAAATTGAGCATTTGATGTCCAAACGTAGCATCAACCAACCGATCAATTCGGGAAGAGAAAAATTATCTTTCTGCAACCCTTGTTAAGGTCGGTAATCAATACACATTCTCCATGTTCCATTTGTTTTCTTAACCATGACAATATTTGCTAGCCATGTAGGTAATGTACCTCTATGAATCCTGAGCTTGTTAACTTCTTGTTCAATAGCCTGAGACGATCAGGTGCAAAACTTCGCTTCTTTTGGATGATTGGTTTGAATGTTGGATCAATCTGAGGGAGTGCATGATTACATTCAACCCCGCATATCCGCGACTCCAAGCAAAGATGTCTTGATTTCTGCGCAAGAAGTCTGTGTATTTTTTTCCTTTGTTTGTCTGAGAGCAAAGATCCCACTTGCACTGTTCGTAGTGGTTGATCATCTGATAATCAAACAGAGAGCAAGTCTTCTACGTGCTTTGGTACTTCTTCATCTCAAAATTAAAATCTTCGATGTCAAGGTCATAGAAGGCGTATTGAGCTTGTTTGAGATAACATGATTGCTTATCTGTGATTTTCACGACCACTCCAACTCCAACGGGTTGGAAATTTCATCTTAAGATGAGATCTCAAGTGACACCAAAATTGATTGGAGGGGCCTTCCAAAGATATGCTATGTTGAATCGACTTGACCACCATGAATTGGATTAAATGAGCCACTTGTCGAGGGAAATTCACCAAGGACAACAGAAGGGTGATTGTCCCTCTACTGCATGGCATTATCAAACTGCATAATGGTCCCGCAATGGTTGGAGCTTTTCCAACCGCCCATGTTTAAGAAATGTGGAGTAAAGATATCAACAGAACTCCCATTTGTCAATCAAAATTCTTAACATTATAAGATCATCGATCCGTGGCGATGATAAATGGATCTTGATGAGGAACATGTACTCCTTCTAAGTCCGAAATTAAAAGTGATGAAATGATCATGAGACTTTTAACTCGCTCTTCGTGAGGTGGTAATGAGAACTTGATTAGATAATATTGGTCCTCCTGCGATTGTTTCAATTTTTCTAAATGTTTGATGATTATTTTGTTATTTCTGTGATGATTGTCCTGGTTGCCCCCAGTTGGAGGTATGTTTGTTTGATTTGATTGATTCTTCACAAATTGACGTAGATATCCTTATTGAATGAGCCTCTCGATTTCTTCTTTGAGTTGTTTGCATGCCTCAGTAGTATGTCCACGACTTCAATGGAAGTGACAATATTGCTCCTGATTTCTTGAATTTGGTGCACCACTTGATATTTTCTTCATCTCGAATAGCCATTAGGTTAACACGAGATGTGTTCAGTGTATTCCTTTTTGCTGATATGAGGGTCGTGGAGGGAGATCACGACTGCCTTGTTGCTTCTTTTGATAGGACTGTTGGTCTGCATTCCCTGGGGTTCTTTTACATTTTTTTGTAGATTGCTCAAATTATTTAATGGGCATACCTCATCGAGAGATTTATGCTTCCACATGATGAACCAAGTCGATATGAGCAGACCATGTCTCGCATTAGTGACGAGTAAAAGGCCTGAGAGTCCTCCAAGGAAAACTCCTCTTAATAGTGTGGGTCTACCTGTATTTGACGAGCTTCTAAGGAGAACCTCGAAGTATTCCTTAAGATTCACCATCATTTTGACGAATGCCAGAGGTGGGAGGAATCTTTAATGATCCTCCGCTTTGTAATGAACTATTCTACAAAAAATCTTGGCGAGTTCGTCAAAGGTATGGATGGGAAGGGAGTATAACCAAGCGAGCTTGCCTTAAGGGTAATGGGGAAGACTTGACAGCAAAGGTGTCGAGCTCGCTGGATATGCATGATGGTCCCAGTAATGGTCGATGTGTTCATGTGGCTTGCCCCATCATAGAATCAAAGTTTGAAACCCACGAATAGGATGTTGAAGAATAGCTTCGCCTAAAGGTGAGGATCATCATGGGTGAGGGGAAGATGATTTCTCTTGAAGGTGAAATTTGTCTTGCATTAAGCGCCGTAATTTCGCACATATAACATGATGAGTGGGATCAACGTGACGAATGTGTCAAGCTACCAACATAATTGTGGATTAGCATTAAGTCGCATGTGATGGATGAGTAAACTATGTCAAGGAGATCGCGATCACGTCAAGAAGGAGGAACTTCATTGTTAAGGAGATTTTGACCTCCCGCGGCTAACAATCGATCTTGGGGGAGGTGTGTTTGCCATGGTAGTGGTCGTTGTGTTCCTCTCAAAAGTCGGATCATCTCATTTTGAGATTTTTCCATTCGGCGGACACGATCTTCTAAAGAGATCCCTATTGCATCTTCATCGACAGGGTCACATCTATTAGGGGGGAGTGAGGCAGAAGCTTGGAGTCCTCGGTTCAAGGATTGATTCTGAGAGTGAAGGGAGTTGGAGCGAAAGGCTCCGTTATGATGAGTATTGCACCTATTGACCATAATGCGAGTGTTCACATAAATTATGATTGAGGGTTCTTCCATGACGCCAAATTGTGTGCTAGAAAACCGATAGAGTAAAAGTTTACACCTAGCCTTTGTGAAATCCAAAGACAATACGGTATTTAAAGAGTGAACAAGAAAACTCCAGAATTTTTACGTGAAAAATCTCAAAAAGAGGGAAAAAATCACGGGACCTAGCCCAGTAATAAGGTTCCACTATGTATCTATTTCAGAGTACAAAATCTTCCCGATAACGGGATTATAGAATTGTATATGAGAAAGGAACAACGACTATATAGTCATGTTCAGGTGGTAATAATTGCTAGTGGTAGTAGATGATGGCGAACAGCAAAGGATATCGACTGACAATGAAGGTCATCATGATGGAGACCGCAAAGGTTGACGATGGCAAGGATCGGGCCGGCCGACGCGTGACCGCCGGTTGACGATCGTCGAGTGGTGGCACGATTGTGCTTAAGATCTTCAAGCTTTGGCTCTCTCTCTCTGCTTGGGCTCCTCATATGAGAATGAGGCTATTTATAGATTGGAGGAGTGCCTCTGTAAATACATGCAAAACCCGTACCCACTTCATCGGACGGCTCACAATGATCCCTTTGATCATTTGATGTATTTTAAATATTTGAATGCTCAAATGAAGTCAGAATTTTGAGATCTTGGGCTTGTTAGATCTCCGAGACGCTCGATTTGACTATAAACACTCCATGTTTTAAGAGCTTTTTAGGGATTTAACTAATATCCCAAAGTTTTCAATGATATTTTAAGTGCTTGATCTCAGCTTCAACTTAATCTTGCTTTTAGCATCAAGATGCTCACTAGTAGTATTTTAAGTGTCACATCACTAATAAAACCTAAATTTAGAGAAAAGAACTATTCAAAATCAATCAAAATCAATTTTAAAATATTTTATGTTCAATTATCTTTCTAATGCAATTTATTTCATATTTTTTTAATTTTTCTATGTTGAGATATGAATTTTAGAAGTTTAGGTGAGTAATTAGAATTATTTAAATGCTAATTAAATCATTAATCCCTACGGGCGCCATGCATACACTTTACATGCGGTGTGCTCTGATTCGTTATTTAAAACATCACATTGTAGCACCACATGTATACGCTTTGTTCACCCATCAACAAAATCTACGTGATTAAAGTAAAGAGGATAAATCATGGATATTATTATAACCATCCATCCAAAATGGATGGATGGCCATAGATCCATTGTAATTTCCTGTGAGCCATGGAGATCGTCCATGTTTAAGGTCGTGATTCGAGCTCGATTGAGCTCGGATTGGGATGAAACTCAACCCACACCATCAACATGCATCCTAGATCACATTTAACAGTTAAGATCCTATGCCATTAACATTTCTTTCACAAAGCTCCGAACCATATTGAATTTAAGCTCGAAGAAATGGCATACCTCGTCAGAGGTGATCACCGGCTCTTGTTTCTTTTGGAGAAGATTTGTCTAGTTGAGACAAAGCTTTGCTGAATGTTTGATAGGTTGAGGTTGAGTGGTTGCTTCTATGTACCAACTCCTCCTTATCTTGAGCTCAGGGCACTCTTCCTCGCCTTTGGAGCTTGGGAAAGAGGGTGCACTCGACTTGGTCCTCTGATGAAGCTTGAAGAGGGAATTGAGTTGATGTTGATGTTGAGTGTGGAGAAATTTTTCAAATGATGAAAACTGAGAAATGAAGTTTTCAAATCCTCTCTAGGAAGCTTGGGAAGACTCTCTAAGGCTTGCTCTGAGTTCCTCATCTTTAATCGATAGAGGGGAAGTTAGAATTGAAATGAATTAGGTGGAGTATATTCCGCTTTAATATCGAAAATTTTTGCCATTTTGATTCAATTGCCTTGATTCAAAGGGTTTGTTAGGCTCTTAGGACTGTCCTAGAGTTTGATTTGGCTAGAGGAGTGGGAATATGAACTCTCCATGTGCTCAAAACAAGTGGAGGCATGATTCCCATGTGGCCATTTCAAGGGGAGTATTCGATTTGGTCATTGGGTCAAGTTGGGCTAACCCAAACCCATTGGGTTGGGTGCACCACCCTCCTTAGTATTCACTTGATCCACTAGGAGAGTATCAAGTATGTATGAAGAAGATTTGACCAAATTCCAAGTGGAATTGGCCAAAATTTACTTTATGGACTAGGGGTAAAATGGCCATTTAGTTAATTTTTGAATTTGGGTGTGTTTGGTATGTGAGAAAATAGGCTTGGCCAAGTTTCATTAGATTTGGAGTTCATTTGGTATGGTTTGGCTCATGTTGACCCATTTACCAAATGGCCAACCCAAGTTGACCAATTGGTCAAATTGGGTCAAACCAAGCATTGGGTCAAGTTCATATGACCATTTAAAATGTTTTGGTGTCTTTGGTTTGATTCAATTTGGTTCAGGTTTGAATTTGGTTCATATGACTTCATTTATGTCAAATGGGTCAAGTTGACGAAATTGACCCATTTGACCTATTTGAGCTTGGTCATGGGTAGGTTTAGTCATTTGGGATGGATTGTTTCCAATCAATTTTGAATTTTTGGCTCAATATGACCCTTTAGGTCAATTAAGTTAGTCTAGTTGGCCAATTGAGGCTTGGTCAAGTTCGGTTATTTGGAATGAACTTGACCCATTGGTTTCAATCAATTTGATCAAGCTTTGAAATATTTTGACTTTTAGGTCAAGTTGGGTCAACTTAGGTCAAGTCCAATAATTATTAGGCTCAAAACACTTGGTCAAGTTCAAACTTTGATCGAAGGTCTTGATCAATGGTTTCAATCAATTTAGCCTATGGTGGATTTTGGCTGTTTTTCATTTGGCTAAGTGTTGACTTGGTCAACTCTAGGTTTGACTTCGTTTGACCCAATTTGATTGATTGATCATCCCATGATGATTGTTGATCATGATGAGAGGCATAAATGGGCTTAGTTCAATCCAATTTTGTTAGGATTAGAATTTGGCTCATAAGGGGTACTTTAGGTCACTTTGGGTCAAGTGAGCCTAAGTGGGTCAAGTGACTTGGTCAAAGCTTGATTTGAGTTTGATTGAACTTGTTTATGGATTTATGATTGAAATATAAATCCATTTGCAAGTGTTTTGAAGTCAAATGGGTTTTGATTCATTTAATAATTTCAAGTTCAAAGGATGAACATGAGTTAGATTTTAGCTTGATTTTTTAATTAAGTTTTGCTTAAGTGATTGAAGTTTGTATTTGTATTTGGATTCATGATTGAAGGATTGATTGAATTATGAAGGAAAATCAAGAGTTTAGCTTGATTAGAAGCTGATTTGACTAAGTTCAAGATTTTGACTTCAAAAGCTAAGGTTAGATTTTGAGTAAATTTGAGTTTGATTTTTTTGGAGTTGGTTTTGGTTGTTTGAATTTATATTTAATTTATATATGTGAATGTAAATGAAAATATAAATGGGTTATGAGAAAATTTCAAGGATTTGAAGTGATTTGAATATGATCTAAGAGAGAGAAAATCAAAGTGACTTAGGAAAGATTTGTGAATTGAACTTGAATTTTAAATTTAGTTTGATTGATTTGAATTTATATTTCATTTATATATATTAATATAAATGATAATATAAATGAGTTTTGAGAAAATTTATGAATTTGAATTGATTTGAAGATGATGTAGGCTAACTCCTTAAGAGGGAATTAAGGACATAGGAAATATTTTGGAATTTGAAATTTCAACTTGGAATTTGATTTGATTTATTTGAATTTGTATTTCATTTATATATATGATTATAAATGAGAATATAAGTGAGTTATAGAAAATTTTATGAATTTGAATTGATTTAAATATGATTTTGGCTTAGTCCAAGAGGGAATTAAGGACTTAGGAAATATTTTGACCTTGGAATTTCAATCATGGGTTTGAATCATGGATTTCAATCATATGGCATTGATTTGAGTTTGGAGAAAATCAAATGAGATTGATTTGGAGTTTGAGAAAATCAATTAGGATTGATTTCAAATTTGACTTGAAGGAAGGAAGGTGAGGAGTGGTTCAAGCTAAGGGTAGGCAAATTTTCCTAACACTCATAAGGTATGACCTATTCCTAAGTCTCTAGGGCTAGGTTGAGTGTCCACCTAATCACTAGATGTGTTTTAAGACCAAGGAACTCCTAAAGTCTAAGAGAAGTCTTATGTCTAAGAAGGAGGGGTTGAGATCTCATCCTAAACATGAGGTCAATAGCTTAATTAATTCATTTAATGGCTAAAACTTCAAAAATTCATAACTAATTATAGAAAAATTATAAAATACAAATAAATACTCATTTTAAAGGTAATTTGAGAAAAATTAATCAAAATTATTTTCATTGGTTTTGAACATTAACTAATCTTAACTAGGGTTTAATTATAAAGTTAATTAGCTTAATTAAGTTTTAATTACTTAGACAAATGATTTCAAACTTTGTGTATATTTAATGGGATGATCTCTGCCTCCAATGATTTTCTTGAAATTTATTACCTAATAATTATGGAAAATTAATGACTCAAACCTTAATTACTCTCATTAATTAATTAAATGATTAATTAACATTCAAAATAGTAAAAATTAATTAATTAAAACTTATTAATCACTGTTTAACAGTGAAAGGAAGAGGGAGAATGATTAGGACCTCCTTTCTTAATCTCTTTTCCCAATTCCATTTAATTTCAAGAAGATTAAAGATGTTAATTGGTAAATGCTTATTAAGTGATTAAGTGGTTAAATTAAATCAAATTGAAATGCAAATCACATCGAATAATTAACAAAGTAATTAAGAGTTCCTCTTTGTGTTTAAGAACATAAAGACCCTTAAGGAAATTATGATTAACCCATAAGTGTGATAAAATCATAAAAGTACTTAATTAGATTCTTTAATTTAATTAATACTTAATGATGAGCTATTTGCATTAGGTCTTTAAGAGCATTGCAATTTTACTTTCTCACATATTCATGTCATTTATGGCTCATTATTAAGGGGTTAATCAAATCAAAGAAGCATATGTAAGGGTAATTAATTGATTCAATTAAGGATCCAACTTAATTAATCCATAAAATCTATTTAATTATCTTTTCTTTAAACTAAATCAAATCACCAATATGGGAATGAGATTAAAACAGCAAGTGATATGTTCTTTTCAAATTCAACTCAAGTCCTAAACCATAAGTTAATAAGAAACTTTGGTTTTCTTTAAATGATTTCATTTAATGTGATTGTCCTTACGAATTAATGTATTTGAACGAACCATATGTTTATATGTAGTTATTCCTTTCCAATCACTTTAAATATTATATGTCATGTGATTTCATGCATTCATTCTTTCAAAATTAAGTAAATTAGATGAAACTTATTTAAACTTGCATGGGTTGGCTTAATTTATTATATGTGTGGCTATTATCACTAATAAATTCAAATTTATTTTTCTAAAGCTCATAAACTGATAAAAATATATGGAGTGATAATAGTTATGGATACATATAGGATTTGCATGTGTTTATAGCTAAAGTATGTGAAGTGAAGCTCTCTTTATTATGTTTATATATGGATTTACATAGATTTGAATGTTAATAAGTATATAGTCTAGACATCCCGAGAATATGAGGCTTTAAGTAGCCCCAATGAGTTCATTTAATTACTCCACTTCCCTGTTAATAACGACACGTGCTTATTTGATTTCCTTTCTATGTATTTTTGTATTAGAATTTGAATGGAACTTTAATTCACATACATAAATAATTCAACCAAGAAAAAAAATACAATTTTGCATAATTTTTTATTCTTATAGTCATTTATACATTCATATGTATTTAAGATAGCAAGTGTTTAGTTTGGACATCCCGGGAATATGAGATTTTAAGTAGCCCTAATGAGGTCATTTGATTACATCACTTTCCTGGTTTAACAACAGCATGTACTTGCTTAAATCTTTTATACATGTGATGTGTATTTGATTAGAGAATGGTAATCCTTTCTTTCTATTAAAAATGCATGCATCCAAAAAAATCTACATCAATAAAATACATTACATGTAGGTTAGTGTTCTCTTTCTTATGATATATGTATGAATTTATATATGTTTGATTGAAAATAAGTATATAGTCTGGATATCTCGGGAATATGAAGCTTTAAGTAGCCCCAAGGAGGTCATTTGATTGCATCACTTCCCTAGTTAATAAAGACACACACTTATCTAATTTCATTCTTATGTATTTTGGTATTAGAATTTGGATAGAGCTTTAACTTACATATATAAATAATTCAATCAAACAAGAATATAAATTCCAAATGTATGCATTCATCGATCATTTAAGTGTGCTAAAACATATGTTGTATGTATAGATATGCTAAGTATTAAGTCATAAGCATGTTACATGTGATGGAAAGGAATGACTTAATATATTTCATGTGGTGGTAATTCAACCATATTAATCGTGAGATGTCTTTCGTAATGGATAGAATCATTTGAGGTTAACATGAACTTAGGATTAATAAAATTTTAATAAGTCATTTACTAAAGAAAATTAAGTCATCAAAATATGCTTTAGAAAATGACTTAAGGAAGAGATGAAAGAAGCTAACAGTTAGATGGTAAGTGTAAGTCAAAATGAAACCAAGTAAAATATAAATTAAAATTCACAAACCAATTAAACAACTTGAAATGAAACCAACCCTTATGATAAATTAAATTCTTCCACACTTAAAAAAGCATAACTGTAATGCTTAGTTAAGACATACCATACAAAGTCTAAACACACACATTAGAATTAAGTCACCACTTCCAGCCCTAAGTTAGGACGGTGTATGTGTGATGTATGTTTATTTTATGATGTAATATTTTAGATGGATGTCAAGATGTATGCTTCGTAGACTAAATGTTAGGCTGCTCTTAGTCTAATCATGTCTTTTACATGGGGTTATGTTTAAGAGGTTGCTTAAAATGAATATAAATGTTCTCTTTGCATGTCGCTTAAACCCCTAAGTATAATCCAAGTTAGGATAAGTGGGCTTGTTTACTTATGTGCGGGGTGCTATGTCCAAATTATAAATATAACTGTTTTTGATTGTATATATGTTTAGCTAACCTCTTTTACGTATAGTTAGCTTTACTTTCTATATATAAATATATTTTTTGTAATAAGAATTAGGATTAGTGCTATGAGAGATTATGATGAGCAGTGGTCAGAAGGCTTAGTCTGGGTTGCACTATGATGTCTTTGAAGAAAATCAAAAATGAAGAAGTGAAGACCTCCATAGCATGTATTCATTTCTAATTGTAATTATTCTTTTATATTTGGGTTGTATAAGGGTAGAGCTTGGCTACCCAAGTTTCTCTTTTTCGGGGTGTACGATGGTACCCAACCGCATCGGCCTTTTATTCTTTTGTGTTAGTTTATAAAATTGTTTGATGTTATGTTTAAATCACATATTAGGATTGATGATTTTCGTAGTTTCTTTATGATTGATACTTTAATGTTTGGCCTGGATGTAGTAGGTTCTCTGAACAAAATTAATTTTTCTGCCAAATTAAAAATTCATAACTAAGTTTTAAAGCAATTCATAACCTCACCATAAAGTTTAGGTATTAAATAAGATAATTAAAAGATTTAGTAATCTCATATCTATATGGTTGTATGTCTCATATCATGCATATATATTCCTTCTTTCTTGAATATGGGAGATCTCCATCCTTGCATGATAGGGGGAATGCTTGACCTATGAGGGCATTCCTTGTGATAGAGAACACCCTCTTTTTGATAATTTAGCCAATAACACAATTTAATCATGTATTTAGGCATACAAAAATCCCAAAGCCTTTGTCTAAAACGTGTCAAAATGAAATAAAATTTGAGAAGATTTTGTACTTGTAGATTAAATCATATGCTCATACCACTTATGCTCTAGTCTCTTAGGGAGTGAGTTTAGGACTTTAGTCTCTTTTTAATTAAATAACTATCTTAGCTATCTTGCAATTTCATATGACCGAACTATATGGTTTTAAATGGTAAGAGTTAGATAGCGACAACTCCATGGGGTTATAAGTCTAGAAGTCGGACGGGTTTATCCTCTCTTGTGGAGATGGACCCTTATGTCCACATGTCGCTTAGATTTAGGTCATGTTTTAGCTTATGTTAAAGCTCTCTAAATCTAGGATCCGATGTGACTACTTTCTTGGGGGTTATAAGTCCAAAAGTCGGACGAGTTTATCCTCTTTTGTGGAGATGGACTCTTATGTCCACCTGTCGCTTAAATTTAGGTCGTACTTTAGCTTATGTTAAAGCTCTTAGATTTAGGATCTGAGGTGACTATTTTTTTCGAGCTACAAGCATAAGTCTTCATCTCTTATGCATTTTACTTGTGTTTGGATTATAAGTCTCTAATAAAAAATTCTCAAATAAATAAATCTCTTCACTTTCAAATATAAAGCCCCACCATATGATAGGTTGGACTGTTTACTAGATTTTATAGTATCATGAGCAATTTGTACTTCCTCCATTTGAATTCAAAAAACAAGTCTTCCACTTAGTCTCTCCACTTGATTTTCAAAAATAACTAATCTTTTGATAGTCTAATTTTGAAATATTTGGAGATAATAATTGCTACTTTAATCAAGAGTATTCTTAGAGAATCTCATTTCTTAGGATGTAATTAACTATAAAAGCTTATCTCCATAGGAAACTTAAGAACAGCTTAATATAAATCCTATTTTTTTTTAATGTAAAGTAGGTAAAAAATCTCTGGTATATATGAATACATATCATGTCTTAGGAATTTTATTAGGTGATTAAGTTCATTATAAGGTGATGTTTCTATCTTTCATTGATCATTTCAATAAGTATCCTCTATGATCTGTGTGATGTATCTCCTCACATCCAAAAAAATAAACATCACAATGACGTGAACGGAATTCCAGGAAATTTGTATATTAAATTTCGAGCTTATTCTCTTATTTATCATCAAGAAGGAAATTCAAGCTAAATCTATTGATTGGGAAAATTAAGATGTATATTCCTTTAAGTTATTCACAAGAGCAGCGAGATACATTTCTTATAGGATCTCTGTTATATTTTTTTTCGTTCAACATTTTTGGGTGGATCATTCTTGCGACGATGAGTTTTTGATCATCTGGACTTTTTTTAGAGCCTTCGAGTACTCATGATGATAACGATTAATCTGGGAAGATTTTCGTTTCAACTTCATTTTATTTTATTTTATTTTATTTTTTAGTTTCTCAGTGTCCTTTAGTTAGTCATTTTCTCTATGTATCCAACTCTTCCTTGATTCTTGATGTTTTTTTTTTTACTTTTATAATTATTTATACGTAATTCCTTTTTAGGTATTTCAATATATATATATATATATATATATATATATATATATATATATATATATATAATGAGTGTGTGTATTTATGTGTGTGTGTGATAGTTAATGTGAAGTACCATTTTCTATAAATAATGGAGGCTACAATGATAGTGAGGGAGTTTGGTGGATTTTGTCCACATGTTTTGTTTATGTTAGTTTTATCTTGGACTGTTATTACTCTCTAAAGCACTTTGGGCTAGAGAATTTTTTTTTTTCCTTTTTTTAATGAAAAAAGTAAAATTAAAATTATGTGCTGGTTAGTTTTCACTCAATATTAAAAAAAAAAACCATAATTCTTAAATTTTTAGATATCTAACACTTTAATTTTCATATTTATTTAAGTAATATTTAATCTTCATTATTATATTAAAAATTAATTATTATTTTTAAAATGTAAAATATCATAACTTACTATACATAAAAAATATTATTTTTATAAATATCAAATTTTAAATGTTAAATATGTAAATACATAAAATTTATGTTATGTCTATTATTTTTTAAAAAAAAATTTATATATAATAAGAGTACAAACTAATTTTATACAACATTTTTTTAAGTTTTTCTCAAAATATTAAATTCAGATTTTTAGCATTTACATTTTAATAATTACATTGAATAACACTTGAATAATCAAATCTTTAATATCACAATAAAATTTTTATTATTATTAGCATTTTAAAAATTAATGCACCCTTTCAAAATACAAATAAAATATTAATATTAAACATATTAATGCATAAAAATTTAGTATTTTTTATTGATATTTAAACAAATTTAATGACAACAACATATGTAATACTAAACCTCTTAATTTAAGTAATATGCATGCATTTCTTTTGGGTCTTCCTAGCTTATTTGTCTATGGGACACATTAATCATTATATATATATAATAAAACTAAAAAACAAATAACTAAAATAATAATAATAACTATAAAAAACTAATAACTAAACTAATAATAACTAAAAACCTAAAAAACCTAACTAACTAGCTAAAACTAATAACAAAACTAATAAAACTAATAAACTAATAATAAATAATAAAATAACTAAACTAATAACTAAATAAATAATAAATAAACTAATAATAAATTAACTAACTAATAAAAACTTATAAAATTAATAATAAATAACTAAATTAATAACTAACTAATAAAATGAGTATATATATCAAAGAAATCTTAAAATAAATGTTAAAAAATAATAAAAATAACTATGATGAATTAACAATATAAACATGAACTATAAAAGATAGAATATGCAATAAAATTCAAATAAATATTGTTTGTATTATGAACATTGGTGATGAAAATATCTTAACCGGAAAGACTAAATCAAACTAATTTCTGTCACATATCAACAGATAAATCAAATAGATACAAACTGCATTAAAAATTCAACAATTAACTTTATATTTCGAACATCAAAATACTGAAAAATCATGCAAATAACATACTAAAATAAAGAGAACAATAAAGCATTATGGTGGTCCCATTGGCACAATGAGTTTGGTTACTTTTGCTTTTCTAAAATATATACTCACAATATATAGTTTGCTTAAAGCATAATTACAGAACAAGAGAGTCTCTGTGACACAGCTAACTCAATATCTGGACCGACTTCTCAACCTACAGAAAATTAAAAAATTCATTAAATTAACTAAAAAGGCTGTTTGGGATCAATTTTATTTTATTTGTATTTATATTTCTAACACCTAAGCTTCAATTTTTATATTTATAATAAAAACAAAAAATAAAAAGTAATCCCAAACAACTCTTTAAGTTTATATAAAAGATCATCATAGTACCAGTAACATAATATAAACTGTGACAAAATTATGAATTCACCTGGGCGACGGGGACGGCGATCGCGATCGAGAGCTAGAGCGAGAATAATATCGCCTTGGACTCCTGCTTCGGCTCCGCCCGCGGCTTCGGCTACGTCTATGCCTTCTGTAACAACATCAACATCAGAGAACATCGAGCGACACAAGCCATGAAACTAAATTGGATGTTCTAAACCAAAACCAAATAGCATAAATGATGGAATTGAATGCGAGCGAAGATATGATGATATTTACCTCGCCGGAGAACGGCTTCGGCTTCTGCTATGACTGCGGCGCCTGTAGCGGCTTAATCTACTCGTTTCTGCCAGTTTTTCGAGCCTTTGTTTCTCCTGCTCGCGCTTCTTCGCCATTTCGGCAGCAGAATCCTTCTTAACTATAAAATTTATTTGCCAATATGATAATCAATTGCATTAAATATATCTATATATTTATATACACACAAAGAGATTATAATATGATGATTAGGATCTCTTACTCTGTTTATTCAGTTGTCGGTTCATTATCCTTTTCAGACGTTCTTGGGGTGTTTCCTTCTTTTCAATCTGTTCAGCTTTCAGGGAACCCGCCGCTGGAGCAGCCTTGGTAAGTTTGGCAATTCCAGTGGTGCTAGAATAAAAAAAAACATTTATAATTGACATCAATAATCATAATAATAACAACTCATGACATTAAAAGCAAGAATCAAATAAACTGACGGCACATTTGGGATCACTTTTGTTTTTCATTTTCTTGTTTTTTTCACTTTTATTTTATTTATATTTTGATTCGAAAAAATATATATTTGATAATCTTAAAAATATGTTGATCTTATGTTTATGCCAGCGGTAGTAGCGGATGAAGGCGAGAGACGACAATGGTGGTTGTAGCTGATGAAGACGAGAGGCCACAGAAACTAGCTTAGAGCGGCAACGGGCAACCACTAGTGATACTTTTACACTCAAAACACTTAAAAATTATACTAGGCATTTTTAAAAATGATGTCATTTATTTTTTAATACAAAAACATAAAAACACAAAAAAATTCATCTAACAAGCATATTTTTTTAAAATAACATAAAAAATAAAAATAAAAAACACAATACAACAGATCTCAAGCAGGCCCCAAGTGATAAATTCCAAGGCCTTTATAGTCCAAATTAAGCCTATTTGTTTTCTCTTTTTAAAACAGAGTAAATGGCTGTATATTACCAATAAAATTATTAAAAATTTAAAAATCAAATTCATCACAGAGCACAATACTACCCATATCTCATATCCTAATTAAAAGAACTGAACATAAAGAAAAATAAATAAATACCTCGCATTTCTGGAAATTTTAGTGTTTTTCTCATTTTCTAGGGATAGAGCCGATGCAGGATCAACATGCAGTGCTTCGAGTATCCGGTTGCCTGATGACCTGCAATAGTAAAAGATATAAAAGACAAAACATATCAATGATTTTTACCTGCCAATATAGGCAACTTTTGGAACTCTCGATGTTCTTATAATAGTAAAAGAAAAGAAAGATTTACATGCATACACACAATTTCTATATATTTACATAACTAACACCTTAACTATGCTTAAAAAGGTGTAATTCAATTTTAGAAAGATAATAATAGTGTTATTTTTATCTGATGTTAAATATTCAAGTGCTATAACCATAAATATCAAAATTTGTGTTAAATATGTAAATATATAAGAATTATGTGGTATGTATGTAAATGCCCCAAAAGAAAAAAATGTGCTCATCTGCCTATGAACGAGAAAACAAATAAGCTTTTAACAGCCTGTGGGATCGCCAACCCCACCCCGACAACCTCCCTCGCCATCAAGGCCCCTACACAAGAACTGCCCTCCCAAAAACCAAGCCCAAATACCCCATAATCCTAGGCTGTAGAATCACCGAAGGTAAGTGGTAGAACCAGGCGTCTCTCCCAAAGATTTGAGAAAATCTTATACAGTTATGTATTTTAAAACTTCTCTTAAATTCTCTTAACAAAACCTTAAAATCCTAATTCCTCCGCTCCAAAGCCCCCTGTGAGTTTCAAAGAAATCAGAACACCACCAGAATAAGCTGTGTAGCAGAGTAAACATGGCCGAATCTATCTTTGCAAGTATTAAAGGTCGAGTGCTCCGACCGGTTCTGTGAATCATCTTGTAAAGGAGATGATGGTGGAGAAACCGCTCCGAGTTTTCGATCATTCAGGTCGGCGGAGCCCCCAAACTCTGTAATGTACTCGATTTTTGGAGGCTTCGGCTTGCTTCTATGATGACCATTGTCAGAATGTACTCTCTCGTGTCTCCTCGAGTATGAAGGCGAATGTGACCTAGACCTGGATCTTGATCTGCCAAACAGATAACACATATGAGGTCTCATCGCCAAAGAAACCGAATGATATAATCAGCAACGATCAACCATGAAAATGTAGAATATACCTTTTGGAGTAAGGATACGCTTCATATGTGGGACTTCGCCGAGACTCCCTACAATAGATACTCATATTAAATGAATTAATATAAACTAAATGGCATGCAAACCAAGTATCTTCAATGGAACATAAAATGAAAACCAATTGGAATATTTGTACCGATACGGATCATTATATGGTGCTCTTCCCAGTATGCGTGCAGCTTCTCTCTCCCTTTCCCTTTCCATTTGAGAAGCTTTCCTTCTTTCCTTCCTGCTTAATTTCCTCTGAAGATATATTCAAGTGCTTAGTAGACAATTCACTAAGCACTGTAAATATCAAATCGTTATGGGAGATATTTAAAGCCATGAGCAACTTACAATAGATGGATCCCCTCTTATTATTTCTTTTTGCCTTTTCTCTTCTTCCCTAGCTTTTTTGTCCATGTAAACAAGCCAATTATACCTCTTGATACCGAAATCTTTTGCAATCATTTCCATTCCTTCATCATTGCTTTCATCACTACTAACATCCTTCTCATCATCATCCTCATCATCTTCATCATCTTCATCACTATCAATAGCATGTGGTTCCTCAGAGCCATCTGTTTTATAGGAGAATCCTACCTGTGAATAAGAACCTTTGCTTGCTGGAGGTTGCGATGCATGTGCCCTGCAAGAATGATATGATTACTTAAAAAAAATGAGAGAGGGACATTTAAATCTGCAACTTCATTCACAAAGTTAATATCACTCATTAGCAGATCACTAGACCCATTACCATAATAAAATCTGTTATCAACTATGGCGTCAATTGTTGTTGCATTGAATGCTTCAACAAGATAGCTTTATTCATGGAAGCACAAATCACCTCTTTCACCTCTTTGGGCACTTTTACATATAGTGCAACATTCTTATGAGAACCAGAAAAATAATTGTTCAATCTGGTTACACCATTTTCAACGAGTTTATCACAGTAGTTATATTTTAAATGGCTGTACATCTTTTTAATCCCTAAACAAAAAATTAAAAAATTAAGTTTATGAAAGAAAAATGTCTATTGATGCCAACAAGGGATGTAATGGAAGAAGACAACTTGATAAGATAGCAGCAACAATGTAGTGGCTGGGAGAAGCACGCGACTGAGACTCAAATGTAGTCAGGTGAGAGCCATGTATGTGAAATTGTGGCTTATCGATGAGAATAACAGAGGGGTGATTTAGTACATAATGGGGATATATATGGCTATCGTTTATTGCGATGAGGCGTACCTCAGTAGGCAGAGGTGTATGCCTCATCAAGGCCTTCATGAGGCGTATGCCTCATAATGAATTTTCACAAACACCTCAAAGTGCACCTCTTATCGTGCGATCTTAAACAATTCTTTGTCCTATAATACAAATTTCAAGAATCAATGTTTCTATTTATCATGTCATAAGACAACATGTACATTTTAACTCACTAGAGTTGTTGTGAAACTTTCTTTTTCCACCGAGAAAGCTCATCAACTGAGCTTTCTCGTTTCCAAACCAACAGAAACTACTGGACAAAGTGACTCTATCAGACTAATGGAACTTGGTGAATAGAAGACCAAAAGGAAAGTGAATGTGAAGCAAGAATCAATGTAACAATGATTTTATTGATTTCACAACAGTACTTAAAATTAAGGAAGAGAGTAAACCTTTCTAAGGTGAAGGAAGAAACAGATTTTGCCTCCAATTCTTCAGAAACATGGTGAAGGGCCTCTTCATCAGTATCTGTTGAGAAGTATAATATCGTATGCAACATAAAGACACAGCATACGAAGTTAAAATTAGAAGGCCAATTCTAATTACATATGAGAACCATACATTGTTAAAAGATGTAAATATTTCCAACGGAGATCATGCAGGAAAACAAATCTTTTATATACTACAATAAAGAAACAAATATAAAAAAAAGTACCGACATCCTTTATGTCGGTGCTTAATTAAATCCCAGTAACGCTCAAAATTAACAAACTCTTCTAGTTCTTCATCTTCTTCCGACTTTTCCAGCGGTCTAAAAGGTCGAGAGCTGGAATCTCGTATGAAATCCAGAAGTGCACGGCCATCAAACCTACAAGGAAGAATCAATCCGTGGGTGAACAAAAACGATCCACTTGATGACAAAGTATACAAGTCGAAATAATAACCTGTCAATCAAAATGTCCTGTTTCCCATTCCAAGGTATCCTGCAATTTGCCAGTATGCGATAAGTAAGACGCATTCAAGAACAAATGCTATCAAAATAGCATTGCTGATATAACATACCAGATCATGTTTAAACTTGGATATGATAAATAAGTACTCTACTGCAAGAATAGATGTTTAAAATGTCAAAAGATTACAATTTATCAATTAATCTTTCTAGTTTCAATGAAAAAGTGTACCAAACTAAATGATTGTTTTTAAAATGTTTGCATCATTTCTTGCTTAAGTTAAACCTAACATATATTTCTTTTTCAGAATTCATATATCAAGAGCATCTACCATCTCATACCACTCTAATCTTCATCTAAACAATGAAGTATACACTAAATTATATAGTAGCAACTACTATTATGTTCCTTTCTCCTGCCTGAGATGTTATAGAGAAAGAATTTGACTGTGTACAGAAATAATCCATGCATAGTCTATTATAGGCCTGCTGAGAGGAAAGCCATTAGAGGTTCAACCGGCATAACTGAGTTCACATATAAATGTCAACAATATAAACAAATATAACTGCAATTCATTCCAATGCCACTCACTTTCTGAACTAAATTCCAAGCACAAACAGTGAAACAAACACATATGAACAACTAATTACATACAAATTGCTGAAAAATAAAATAAAATAAAAAATTATCCCACCTTTACTTCCTCCAAGACCAATTCAAAACAGCCAAAATTATGTTTGGTTTGACATCTCACCTCAAACATCTGGGGTTACAATCTAATACTGTCGAATGATATAAGGGACCATTTAATTTATAAACTTAGACAATTAAGATTAGCCATTTAAACGAGCTATTCTTGCATTATCCAAATACACCTGGTCCCTAAAATAACCATAATCATACTTAAAGCTTTCAAAAAGGGATGGGGGGAATCAATCATCATCATCAGCTTCCTTTTCCCACTATTTGGGGCTGGCTTTATAAATTATTGTTTTGACTCCATCGTACAAAGTGCTATGTAAGCCAATAAGCATATTCTTCACAAATATTTCTAAACCACAACTACATTACGTTAGGTCCTACCCCTTCTTAATCTTCAGCACTAAATTTATCAACCAATCTAATTGGTGCATTTTCTACCCTTCACTATACATGTCCAAAGCACCTATGGGCTCATTGATTGTTTGATGCTAGAAAACATAATTTAAAAAAAGTGAATTTTCTAAACACCATAATTTAGTTAAATGTAGTTAGAAATCAATGGGGGTTTCAATGATGCATGTAACTTAAAAATCCATCAATGTGAGAATTTCCTTTTTCACATTCAAAATGAGTCAAAAAAAAAAAAAATCATAACTTTCTAAAGTATATTTCCACCTACAAGCAACCAAATGAATCCTAAGATCTTCGATTACGTTATCTTCAATATATTGATCTGCAATAGTACATCCAATACAATCATTTATTGACTTTTAATTTCTTATTTTTTCATGCATCCAACTTAATATTCTCGTTTATGTGATGCTTGAGTTAGCTATCAATGACTTTTTTCTACACAACTCGGATCTATACAACAATATCTTCCTAATTAAAATTTTATTAAATTTATCCATGAGATCTATTATTGCATAATACTCATGAGACAGTTCACCAAATTAACCACTCAAACTTAATTTTACAAACAAAATCCTAAATTACAACCTCATTCTTCAGAATAAATCCAAGTTATTAAAGGCTATCACACCCACATATTAATTTGCCTTCTAATATTGATAGAAAAGTATTATTATCATTTTAACAAAGATTACATATCATACACTTCTAGATATTTTTTCATTGTTATAACTTTCCAATTATTTAAATAGAGGTCTCATGAGCTATAATTGTCACGAGCAAATAGCATAAACCAAGGCACCTAATTTTCAATACCTTTTATAAGCATCTTCATAGCCAATATTACAAACACAATGTTAATCCTTAATAAAATCCTATTGTAATTAATACTCTTTTATCACTCCACAATTCCTTTAATACTATTTAATATTTTTTCATACATATCCTTAACAACTTCAATATACCTTTGACACATTTCTTTCTTAATGTGTACAAAACCCCTAGCTCAACCTTATGCCTTGTCAATATCAATAAAAATTATCTGAAGGTCATGTCTCTGTTGACTGTGCTTCCATCAATTACCTTAACATATGATTGTTTTTATAGAGGATATTTATGGCATGAAAACAAACTAATTCTCCAAAACTGCTTCCATAGACATGTATGGCCTAATTCCTCCATGATCAATACAATCTTGAACACCACTTTTTTTCTTCATGCTAATACCAAAATACTTCTGATTATTTGACATCCTCTTACTGTTTGAATTTTCATTTAAAAGATTTGTTAACCAAATCACTTCACTACATTATCACCCATAAATGTTCACACCTCAACAAATATCAAATATAAACCTAAGACTTTACCAATATGCATCTTTTTCAGATGAACTCAACTTTATTCCTGAATCAAACAATAATGAACCTTGTTATTTTGTTCAATATTCTCTTAAAAAAAATTCTTCTTTTAAAAATATTAAATAATGTCTTAAAGAAGCATTTTACATATTTGATTGATGTCTTCAAATATACAATTGTTTTCACCTTTAATGCATCGAATTCAATAAAAGTTTTTAGATTTCTTATATATATATATATATATATATATATACATATCACCAAAAGATTTAGTTGTTTGCTTTTCTTGGTACACTCTTCACACTCCTTATAACTACTAGCGTAGTTTTAATATCTTATAGCAACTAGTGTCTAATTATTTATTTGTGATAAAAACCAATTTGCATTAGTATTGTTTAAAGACTAACTATAAACTAAGTAATATTTATCTCGTTCATTTAAAAAGTTCATTGATTAATTGTAAAAGCAACAAATAAAATTAAATATAATTAGTAAAGCATTTATGAACACCTGATAAATATTGTTTGGGTGATAGATACATCTTTCGAGTCCAGTAGATAGTCAAAATGAGGAAAATTCATGAGCTCGAGATTTATTTAGTAGACATGAAATTGAAGACAATAGGTAAGTGCCTCCTTGGAAGATTTGTGCCGGTAAAAAAGCCTCCAAAATGAGCAAATTGCAATGACCATCATGGCCAAAGAGAGCATAAAATGGTTGTTTTCTGCCCAAGTTCCCTAACTAAAGGGAGGCACAACATGCATGCTCACTTAAAAAGTCCAAAATGGAAGGTAGATGGTTATAACTACATACTCTCAATCCAAGCTTGGAAATGTGTGGTCTACAACATAGGGAAACTTCATTATCAAACTCTATTTCTAGCAAAAGACCAAATACCTTGGAAATGTGTGGTCTACAACTCTCCACATCAACAAATTAAAACTGTACAACAATAGCAAACAAAATTTTTAAAACAATGCAACAGTAACAAATGCAGATCATGAATAGCTCACATGTAAGCTTATAACAACTTCAAGTTGTCACACTCAAGATATTAGATAAAGCATCATGAGAAAAAATAAAACCAGAACATCAGGGATTGTAAGCAGATATAAATCACTAAATGAAGCACAATGAAACCATTTTTTAATGACGATAGTAGGTGAATTTAAAGACCAGTATGGTATCAACTGCAACCCAACGGTTTTCCTCTCATGTCAACAAATGTAAATTATCATCAAATCATCCACAAATCTTCTCTGATGTTCAAAGTTAGGGGTACCCCTCTACATCTTTCTTCTAAACGTCTAGAGTGAACACATTAAAAATTACTTAAAATCAGAATATAAAGAAAATGATCCCTGGCCAGCTGAATGCAAGAGAACGTAGATATAAGCATGTCCAAAATGAACGGAAAAATAAAATAATGTCAAACAAAATAAGCCATAGAAATCATTAAATAAGAAGAGAGTAGGCAAGAATGTACAGGCCCTGCTGGTCCTGAGTAGCCTGATAGAGTCCTTCGTCACGGTGGATGCGGCACCGCGATCCGACGACCTGGAGCAACTGTTGAGGGTCGCCGCGCCTCTTAGCCAGAAAAACAGCTCGCCGCTGCGCGCGACGTCGGGCAGCGTCCATCATATCGTGGACCTTTCTCTCCGACCTCCTCGCCTCGTGCCACATCTCTGTTCTTTCGCGCCTTCCCCCACCTCTAGCTGATTATCACCGCCAGATATCGGAACCCTAACCCTGGAATTTTCGTCGAGAGCAGTGTCTTCCTTGTCGCTTTCTAGAAAGGCAAGTGGACTCGTATCGGTCGAGCCCTTTAATAGCCACCGCAGTCCCCGGCATGGATCATATCTAATTAGGGATAAAAAAATTACGACACGAGTTTTATATATTTACATATATAATATCTAAAATTAAATATTTATTTATCTAATATTTTTTATACTTAAAAATATATATTTTTCTTTAAAAAATGAATAATGATGATATTTTTATGTGATATTAAAGATTAAGATATTATTTATATGCAAATTTAATTTTAGATATTAGATATATAAATACAGAAAAATTATGTGATATATGTATATAATGTGCATAAATCTTTGATTTAAATTGCACTTAAATATCTCAAAAAAGAGATAATATTTATTATTGATATGGCACTAAAAATTTCAATAGTCGAAGCATGAATCTTGATGTCAAAATAATATGATCTTAAGTGGAGTATAGATCCAAAATATCATGAAACTTTGGGATGAGTTAAATTCTTAAATAGTTCTAAATATGGAGTGTTTTGATCAAATCGGATCTTGGAGTCGGATCTAACGGCGAATCTCTTGATTGACTTTATTTGGCATTCAAATCTTAAAATACATCAGATGATCAAGTAAATTATTTTGAATCATCCCATTTAGTGGTTTGAATTTTGCGTATTTCTGAAATATCATTATAATCATAAATGCTCTCATTCTTGTGGAGCGCAAGAAGAAGAGAGAGTTCAAAGCGAAAATTCCAAGAATAATATTCCCACTGGCTGACCGCGGCCGTCGACCACCAACCACCGCGTGCATGCCACCATCGTTGGTCATCGCGTCGATCAATCGATCGTCGATCATCGCACCGACCCGCGATCGCCACCGACCATTATTGGTTGGTCTCTCAGATTACCATCGCGCTGCGCGTCGCTATACCGGCCATTGCGTCGGCCGCCACCGTCGATCATTATCATCGAGTTGTCCGCGCGATCACCATCACCATTGGTCGTCCGCTACACCAATCATCGTATCGTCGCCATTCAGGATTTCAGGTCGTTCTCCATTTCACGGTTATCACCGCCGTACGTCATCGTCCGGTCATCGTAATCGTCAACATCCCAATGCATGATTGTTATTAAATATGTTACGATTAAGGATTCCCGATATCAGCCTTCATATCTGATTATGTCTATTAGGAAAACTTAAATTTTGTACTCCGAAACAGACACATAATAGAAGATTTTTTTTTGGTATGATTTTTCTCTTGAGGATTTTTCCATTAAAATCACGGAGTGTCATTCTTTAAATATCGTATTGTGTCTTTATTTACAAACAAGGCATAAATTTTTATTCTACTGCAAATAGTTTTTTAGCACACAATAATTATAAATTAGTGAATAAAAGTTATCTAATTATGAGATTATAAGTATAGAGATAGTAAGTTATTTAGATAAGTATTAATAATTAGAGAGGTTAATGTGCAAGGAAGGAAGCGGACCACCATCCATGGGGTTACATTGTAAATGTTGTGTAATTTAAATGTATAAATACAAACTATTATACAATACTATGTACTATCTAATTAGAGTAATGCGAATATACGTACACTATGATCAAGCAAAGTACGAAGCATTTGTATTTAAAAAGTTTAAAAGGGGTATTTACATAAATATAACACAATTCTTACATTCATTTATATCTAAGATATAATTTTGATATTTACATGCATAATATTTAAATCTTTACTTCACATTGAAAATATTAATATACATTTTTTTAAGTGAATACAACTTTGAATGCATAGGTGAAGTATTAAAAATATAAATATCATGCTTTAAGTATCAAACATGTAAATACATAAACCATATGTTGTATGTATGTAAATATTATTTTCTAAAAATTTATAAACTAGCCCATCTATATTTCTTCAAAATAGCATTACTTGCCAAAATAAGGATATTCAACTATATCAAATAAAAAGTTGGGGAATTTGCATATATAGCACACAATTCTTATGCATTTACATAAGTAACACCTAAAATTTGATATTTATAAATATAGCACCTTTTTTATGCATCAAAATGTGAATTTTACTTCAAAAAATTAAGAAAAGTGTTATGTTTGTTGTAATAATAAAGATTTAGGTACTATATATGTAAATTTTTATGTTTGGATGTTAGATATGTAAATATATAAGAATTGTGTGCTATCTATGTAAATGCCCCTAAAAAAGTATTATTAGAGATGAGGGTTATTCATGAGATCTCACTAATTTCTTTGAGGCTTATCCTCACTTGGTAGTTAATCCTACTAGTTAGCATAAACATCTAATAAGTGAAAATCCTTATGGTATATATCTTTTAATTTGAGTATTTTTATGATTTACTACATGCATTTGATAAAATAGATTTTGAAATTTAAAAAATTTGTATTTTAAATTTTTTATGTGAACTCAATCCATAGTTTACTTTATCTTTTGTAATTATATATATATTTGTGAGGCATTTGATTTAAATTAGTTAAATTCTAAGAAACTCCTATCTTTAATAAATTTAATAATCATATGACTAAATTTATTTTACAATTAAATATTTTGGTAAATCTATTTTGGATACTCTCACAATCTTCTTCGAGGTTTTGATCATATAACATGTGCAATGAATGGAATGAAATAAGTGTTGAAGGAGAACAAAAATATGTATATATATAGAGAGAGAGAGAGAGAGAGAGAGAGAGAGAATAATATTGCATAAGACAATCTATATTGAGATCAATCAAGTACTTTGTACCTCATCATTTAAAAAACAGGGGGATTTACATTCATATTAAGCAATTTTAATATATTTACATACCAAATTTCTTCATATTTATATATGTAATACTTAAATATTTATAATCACATAAAAAATACTACAATTACTTATTTTTTTAAGTGAAATACATATCTTTATAAGAAGTAAAGTGTTATGTGAATATAAAATTTTAGATGTCAGATATATAAATACATAAGAATTGTACGATACGTATCTAAATTTTATGATAAAATAAAATAAATGAAAAGGGCACTCATGCCTTCATTTGTATTCTATTTATTAAAGCGAGGTAAACAAAATTTCATATAATAAATTATGTAATGTTTTCAATAAAATTGATATGATCCTGAAAATTCCACTAGTCGAAGCACGAATCTTGACATAGGAAACAATCTGATCGTGAATCAAGACTAGCGAGATCGCGTTTATTATATCAATCGACTCTTAAACATGAAGTGTTTATAGTCAAATCGAGCATCTTGACGAGCCAAATTTAACAAGCCCAAGATATCATAATTCCGAGATCATTTGAGCATTCAAATACACAAAATACATCATACGATCAAGGAGATCATTTTGAGCCGTTCAATGAAGTGGAGTGGTACGAGTTTTGCATGTATTTACAGAGATGTCACTCTTCCAATATATAAATAGTCTTTCATTTCTCATATGAGGGGAGGCCAAGCAAGAGAGAGGAGAGAGCTCTAAAGATTCTCCAAGCACAATCGTGCCACCACTGACTGCGTTAACCACCGTCGTGCTGTCGCCGCCGTAGTTGATCCTTCGTCGATCAATCTCGGTCTCCATCATGATGATTTCTGCCAGTGATTGTTCCCACATTCTCGATTATTCTCCGCATTTCCACCAGTGATTGCTTCGCATAGTTCACCACCGCCGTCGGCCGCCGCCGCCGCTGATTCTTGCCGTCGTTAATCTCTGTCGGACACCATCATGACGACCTTCGTCGCATTCACGTTTCACCATCATCTCGCTACTAGCAATTTATTACAATGTGACTATATAATTTGTCGTCGATTTTGAGATTCCCATTGTCGGATCTCATATATAATTATGTAATCGTTATCAACTTGTACTCAAAATAAATATAGTAGAAGCTTTTCTTGAAGCCGTGATTTTTTCCTCTTTTGAGTTTTCTACATAAAAATTTTAGAGTTTTCTTGTTCACTTTCTTTAAATACGTGTGTGTCTTTGGATTTCAAATTTGGCGTAAACTTTCACTCCATGGTGATTTTCTAACGCATAGGTTTGGCCGTCTGGGAATCGATTCCCATTATATCATCTTGTATGGCAACCAAGTTCCCGATCAAAACCACCATCGAGATGTAGCATTTCAAGCTTTTAAGGAGCGGCGAAGAATGAAGATTCATCAAACTTCGTTCTTTCAGATTTTGTCAGAAACTGGGGGGTAAATCTTAATCTCAAAAGATTATCTAAATCGATATTATGGATATCTAATTAATTATCAATTCGAAGCAAGCCGTCTCTAATGAAAAGGTTAAGGAGCAACTTTGGCTACAACCACAAATGGATGTTTCAATTTAACATCTTCCACACAGGTTAACGTCATCGAGCAAAAACTCTGACAAACAACCTAGGATAGGTCAAAAATCCTCAGCGGATTCAATTCAACCTCTTCCACAGGTTAACGTCATCGAGCAAAGACTCTGACAAATAACCTCGGATAGGTCAAAAATCCTCAGCGGATTTAATTCAACCTCTTCCATACAGGTTAATGTCATCGGGTAATACTCTGACAAACAACCTCGGATGGGTCAAAATCCTCGGATTGATTCAATTCTCTTCCACGAGGTTAACGTCGCCGGGTAACACTCTAATAAATAACCTCGGGATAAAGATCACCGGCAATTCAACCACCATACAGTTAACATCATCAAGCAAACACTATGACAACAACCTGATAGGTCAAAACTTTGTACTACTCACACAGTTAACGTCATCGAGCAAACACTCTAATAAACAACCCGATGATAGGCTTTTGTACCTACTCCAGAGTTAACGTCGAGCAAACACTCGACAAACAATCTCGGATAGGTCAAAATCCTCGTATTCAATTCAACCTCTTCCACAGTTACGCGTCGGTAAAGACTCGACAAACAACCTCGAGATAGGTCAAAACTTTGTACCTACACAGTTAGCGTCATCGAGCAAACACTCGACAAACAACTCGGATAGGTCAAAATCCTCGGATTGATTCAACCTCTTATACAGTTAAGCGTCATCGAGCAAAGACTTCGACAAACAACCTAGGATAGGTCAAAAGGTCCTTGGTAGACTTTCTACGACCTCTTCCGCATAGGTTAACGTCATCGAGCAAAGACTATGAAAAATAACCTAGGATAGGTCAAAAGGTCCTTGGTGAACTTCCGACCCTTCTGCGGGTTAGCGTTATGCAACACTCGACAAACAACCGGATGGGTCAAAATTCTCGAGATCAATTCAACCTCTTCCATACGGGTTAACCATTGAGCAAAGACTTCGACAAATAACCTAAAATATGTCAAAAGGTCGCGGTGGACTTCCACTGACCTCTTTAGGTTGCGTCATCGAGCAAGACTCGACAAATAACTAGGATAGGTCAAAAGGTCCTTGGTGGACTTCCTGACCCCTTCCCACGAGGTTAACGTCGCCGGGCAATACTCGACAAACAACCTCGGATGGGTCAAAATTCTCGGATTCAATTCAACCTCTTCCACACGTTAGCGTCATGGGTAACACTCGACCAACCTGGATGGGTCAAAGATCTCGGTTAATTCAACCTCTTCCATACAAGTTCACGTCATCGAGCAAGCACTATGATAAACAACCTCGGATAGGTCAAAACTTTGTACCCACTTCACACAGGTTAACGTCATCGAGCAAACACTCGACAAACTGGATAGGTCAAAATCCTCAGCGGATTCAATTTGACCCATTAATTCAGCGTCGCCGAGTCACACTCCAAACAACCTCGGATAGGTCAAAGATCCCGTCGGCTACCACCACCGATTCTTTGCTGCCACCCCGTCGGCCGGCACCATGCTGACATCTGCTGGTCACCATATTGCGGTCGTCGCCGTATCAGCGCCGTCGTCGCCATTCGGTCGGTAGTGGTTCTCCCACGCCGTCGATCAACTTCGTCACGGTCACCACCGCCGACCATCGCTGGCAATCTTCGCCGATCACCACCATCGTCACCGGTCATCCCGCGATGCGGTGCGATTATGCCATCGACCATCGCCCGGTTCTGCATTCCGACCACCCCATCGGTAACCACGTGTCGTGGTCACGTGCGACGACCATCGGCCGCGCCCGACCATCGTTGGCAATCTACGCCGATCACCACCATCGGCCGGTCATCCGCCCATTCAGTGTATTCGTGCCGCAGTCTATGCCGATTCTTGTCGACCACCCCCATCGACCATCGCCGTCACCGCCGCCCGACTACTTATCGCCGGTCACCGCGACCATCGCCGGTCCATGCGTACGCTCCACCATCGTCGAGCATCGCCGTTAACCCCCGTCTCCGGTTATCGTCTCCTTGATCGCCTCCGAACCCGGTCGGTCTGACGAGGTAAGTTGACACCTCTATCGAGTGAAAATTGGAACCTTGTCGTAAGAACTACGGGTCTTGATGCGTCCGGTCATCGGCGTGGTTAGTTGACACCTCTTCGAGGAAAAGCGAAACTTTCAGGTATGAGCTACGTCTTGATCAACCGGGCGGTCGGTGACGAGGTCGGTTGACACCTCTTCGAGGGAAAACTAGAGCCTTGCTATATTTCTGTCTTGATCGCGAACCGATTGTAGGTCGGTTAACACCTCTTCGAGGAAAAGCTGTCAGTGAACTACGGGCCTTGATCGCCTCCAAATGACCTTCTCTCAAGAAGAAGAGAATGTGCTTTCTCCCTTAGCCCTAGGGGGTTTTATAGACCCTTTTTAGGGGCAAAAGGGTAAAAAAGTGTCTAAAACAGCCCAAAATTACCCAAAATCGCTCAAAACGGGTGAAAACGAGCCAAAACGGACATTTTACTCGTGGAGCCGCGATAGCCACATGCATGAAGCGGCCGTAACATGTAGCGTCTTGAATACTCGACCACTATGGCCCGTAGTCGCCGTTCCGTAGCGACAGCCTCCAGTTCCTCGCGACTGAACCGGCCGACCCGGTCTGCGATCATGAGCTGGCGACCAGCGCCGCGGCCGTTCAGGCGTATACCTGCTCAGCCTCTCGCGACCGCGACCAGCTCGGCCGTCAACCAACCAGACCCGCGACCGTTGCGCGTTTGCTACCGGCCGTTCTGCGGTCCTCGCGACCGTTCATTGTCCAAGCTGTCGCCCGTCCAGGTCTATTCGACCACATGAAATTTCGCTCATGATTGTAGCCCCATGATTTCTTACGGCCCGTTAATAATCCCGAAACCTTATGCTGCGCAAGTAAATGTTAGCATGGGTCCATAACCCGAAATCTTGCACGCGTGTGCGCATACATCGCGGCCACACACTTTCATGATCATAATCTTATGCTCCTATGAAGATATGTTCTCTCAAAATATATGATTAACAAACTCACAAATTTCATTGAAGAATCTGCTATTTTCAAATATTCGACATATATATTTTTGGATGATTGAGATAATATCATCTAAAATAAACAACGATATGACCACGAAAATTCTACTAGTCGAAAATCTTGGCGTAGGAAGCAATCGATCGTGAATCAAGACTAAATCAGCGTTTATTATCGACTCTTAAAACATAGAGTGTTTATAGTCAAATCGAGCATCTTGACGAGCCAAATCCCCAAGAAGATAATTCGAATTCATTTGAGCATTCAAATACACAAAATACATCATACGATTAAGGGGTCATTTTGAGCCGTCAGATGAAGTGGAGTAGTGGGTTTTGCATGTATTTCTGAGATGTCACTCCTCCGATCTATAAATAGCTCTCATTCCTCATATGAGGGAGGCCAAACAAGAGAGGAGAGAGCTCTAAAGATCCTCTCAAGCACAATCGATACTCAACGGTGTTTGCCATTGTCGGTAGTCGCCGTTGATCCGTCGTCATCTGGTCTCCATCATGATGATTTCTTTCGTGATTGTTCTACATTTCTTAGTAATTGTTCCCGCATTTTCACGGTGATTGCTCCACATTCACGCCGTCGGTCGGCCGTCGGCCGCCGTTGATTCTTCTTGCCGTCGTTAATCTCCGTCGGTCACCATCATGACGACCTTCATCGTTAGTTGCTATTCTCCGCTGTTCACCATCATCTGCTACTACTAGCAATTGTTATAACATGAACGTGACTATATAGCTATTGTCGTCGATTTTGGGATTCCCATTTGTGACCTTCTCATATACAATTATGTAATCCCAACGGAAAACTTGTACTCCAAAATAATATATAGTGGAAGCTTTTTCTTGGGCAGGTCAGTAGTTTTTCCCTCTTTTGAGGTTTTCCGTAAAATTCGGAGTTTTCTTGTTCACTCTTTAAATACCAGTCGTCTTTGGATTTCACAACAAGGTGAGTAAACTTTCACTCTACGATTTTTTTAGCACCCAAAAATAAAAAATAAAATATTTTGTATGAAAAGATCCAAAGCCTTGTGAAAGGTTAGGTATTTTTTTTAAAGAAGAAAATAAATCTCATGAGCTTGATATAAAGGAAAATATCACATGATCAAATTATTTAATTAAAAAATTATGTTCTTAGTCTAAAATTTGAGATGAAAGTGTTATTTAATTTTGTTAAGTGCTTCTATTTTAATAATCATGAAGACTTCCAAATCAAGATTAAGAGCTTGGAAGATAAAAATACCTATTCATTATTTTCTATTTCTTCATTGCATGCATGGATTAAAGATAATATTTTTAGTTCATGTTTTACTCATTCACTTTTTTTTTTTTTTTGACTCTAATATTAGTAGGTGTAAATTCATTTAAGTATCAAAATAAAAGAAGTGAGTTGTTTGGATCTTTTTTTTTTCTCTAGCATATCTTAGTAAATCCTATGTGTACTAATGTATTTCTCCATATAGCCTTACTAAGTCATAAGTTGTATGGTGGCTTCTCTATACAAGAATATAATACTACATAGTAGATCTTGGGCAACCTAAACTTTAAATCCTCATAGCGAAGCAATATGGTATAGTGGATCTAATATAATTTAGAACCTTGAAACTTTTGACTATCTCAATGGCCATAGTAGATATTGTGGTTTTAATGAATTGCATTGCTAGTTTTCATAACTTGATGGATAGAATATTAAACATAGGGCATAATATCATAGCATTTAAGTCCTAATAACTTATTAAATCATAGCAATATATAGTCAATCCTTATTCACACAAGGAGTTAAAAAATTATAAAAATTATCTCATGTTTAGCTTTGTGAAAGAATATGTTGCCATACCTTTATAATGAAAGTATTTAGACTTGCATTGTCTAAATACTTGGCTAAGTGATGTAATAATGGGTTGACATATTGTTTCACACTAATTGTACACACTAGGATGGTTCACAATCTTTTAGGAGCCATTTAAAATTATTTTTATTTCTTTTTCTTTTTATTTTATTTTATTTTATTTATATTTGAAATCAAATAATATATAATTGTTGCATGTTAGAAATTTTGTGATGGTAAAATAGAACTTTACGTCTTAGCTTTGCACATAAGTCCAGCAGACACATAAATGGTAGAGAGCAGAACTGTAGACATAAGAACTTTTACGTGAAAAATCTCAGAAGAAGGGGATAACAAGAGGAAAAATTATGGAGCCTGACCTAGTTATGTTTCACAATATATACTCTGAAGTACAAAGTTTCAATCTTTCAAATTATTGGATAACAAAGTTATACTTGAAAAATCATGAAGATAGGAATTTCAAAATCAGTTTACAATAGCTATGATGATGGAAGTTGGGTTGAGACAATTGTTCATGATGATCAGCAATTGTCAAATGGTGGTCGGTGGCACTTGTGGCGATGAGTGACTTCGGGTTTTTTACTTCACTGTAATTCTTTTTCAGTTTTCTCTCAAGTTTTCTTCTAACTTCTCTCAGTTTTTTCATAACAAGAATAAGGATCCTATTTATAGGATTTTAAGAGGAGCATTTTGGTAATTATACCTAAAATCTCAAAACACTCAATGAGATGGTTCATATTGATTCTCTTGATCGTAGATAATTTTTTAATAATTTGACCATCCAAAAGACCTCCGACTCCAGTTATCTTTGGCTCGTTAGATTCGTCTCATCGAGCCACTCGATTCGACTATAAGCACATCAAATATGGAAGCCATTTGACAATCTAATCAGTGTTTCGAAGTTTTCATATATAGTCTTTGGATTTGTTTCGAGCTCATTTAGACTCGATTTGATCCAACTATAGTGTCATTGGACTCTTCTTATTGAGACATCTAATTCTATTACATAGAATTACATATGTATATTGCTTTAAAATTTATGCTCGATTTAATGTGATATATCAATAATATATCTTAAACTATTTTTTTATTTTTAAATATCAAATGATTTGATTTATTATCACACAATATTGATTGTTATTTTTTATCAATATATATGTTTCATCACAAATATATATATTGCGTGCCAAAAAATCAATTGCGGTAAAATAAAACTTCATGCCTTAGCTTTGTTGGGAAATCCAACACGCATGTAGATAGTTGAAAAAAGAATAAGGAACTCAAAAATTCTTATGTGAAAAAACCCCAAAATAGAAAAAAAATCAGGCTTGCGAAAAATATATATATCTGCTTTGGAATACAAAGTTTAAGTCTTCCCGATAGCAGGATTATAAGATTGTATGTGTGAAATTCTGATAATGTGAATTCCAGAATCAGTTACTGTATCGATGGTAGTTGAAATGCATAATGGTGGTTGGTGGCGTGTGATGGCAATAGGTCGACAACGGTGGTGATGACGAATTTCAAACTTCTAGCTCTCTCTTAGCTTTCTCCCAAGTTTGCTTCGAGCTCCTCCCTCCCTCTCATAACAAGAATAAGGTCCTATTTATAGGATTCTGAGAGGGGCATTTTGATCATTATAGCAAAAAGAACAAAACATTACATCAGACGATGTATATTGATTCATTTGATCATAGATAGTATTTTTGTGATTTGACCATACAAATAATCTTTGATTTGAGTGATCTTAGGCTCACTGGATTTGTCTCATAAAGCCGTTCGGTTTGACTATAAGTACGTCAAATTTGGAAGTCATTTAATCATCTAGTAATGTTTCGAAGTTTTTATATATAATTTTTGGATTTTATTTGAGCTTGATTTGAGCTTGATCTGACCTGCTTCTAGCATTGTTGAACTCATTTTACTGAGTCGTTTAATTTGATTATATATATTCTTTAATTTGAGATTTTTGCTTCATTTATAAATTTTAGAGCGATATATCATTTGTTCCTCTATTTTTGGATGAAAAAACTCATTTCATTCAAAAATAAAATCACTTTAGTTAGAAATTATTAGGATTAGTTATTAATATTTATTTATTTTATTTTATATATATAAAGTAATCATATATAAATTATTTTATCATTTTATATTATTGTATATATTTTTTGGGTGGCTATTTGATTTGAAAGAGAGGGGACGCGGGCCCCTTCATATTATTTTTTATTTTTATTTTTATTTTTATTTTAGTGTGTGAGAGAGAGAGAGAGAGAAAGAGAGAGAGATTGAAAGAAGGAAAATAGTGGACCCCACATTTTTTTTTCTCTCATCTTATTGTGTGAGAGTGGGGAGAGAGAGAGAAGACGTAAATACTTTTTTTTTTTTATGAAGAATATAAAGAGTTTTTTAAATGAGGAATGTGAAGAGTTTTTCTCTTCTTCTTTTTTCTATTATTAGTAATGTGAAGAATTTTTGTTTCCTTTTTTGATGAGGTATATGAAGAGGTTTTTTTTCAACGAGGAAAATGAAGAGTTTTTTTTAATTTAAAATATCAATAGTTTTCTCTCCTCCTTTTTTTTATGAAGATGAAAAGTTTTTCTAAATGAGGCATATGAAGAATTTTCTTCATTTTTTCTTATTTTTATTTTATTTTTTTAAAGAATTTGAAGGATAATTTATTCTAGTATAAATACCCCCAAAAAGGTAAGGGAAAACTCGCACCTTCCTCATTGGACCGATCGGGTTTGAAGGCTATCAAGGCCCGTAGTTCATACGACGAGACTCCGATTTTTCCACGAAAGAGGCGTCAATCCTCGTGGGATCTACTGGGCTTAGAGGCGATCAAAGCCCATAGTTAAGGTTGAGAAATTTGCTCGAAGATCATTAATCGCTCAAAATCAGCTCATATTTTAGCTCGAATCGAGTTTGAATCAAGCTAAACGAGTCGAGCTACAAGCTGAATTGTTGGCTCGATTTTAAATTCGAGCTGATTTTGATTCGTACTTAAATCGACTTGTTCAATTTTTTGAACATATTGAATATGGCGCGCTGCGGGTTTTGTTTCACGGAATCACGGGTGATTCGCCTTCTCCGCCTCTCTAGACCGTGAGATCAAGGGCTCCGTTAATGAACAATGGATATCAAACTTAGAATCAAGGATTCGAGATTATAATTTATAACTTATAATGAGGGTTTCACCGTTTCAACCTTCGACGCTTCGTGAGTCCGTGACTTCTTTGAGTTCTTTATCTGTTTCTTATCTTTGCGGCTAGGGCTAAGATGAGAATGATCCTCTATTCTTCGCCTCTTCGGTCCTCATGCTTAGCTTATTTATTTCTCGACCCTCGAGTCGCGGTGTCTGCATTTTTCTCTGATAGAGTCATTGTTACCTTCAACCTTGCTAGGTTTGTTTCTTTGCCCTAGACTCATTTTTTTGAGATGGTAGCAATATTGGTAAAATTTATTGGTTAATTTATGACATAGATGTGTGTTGGTTATGTTTTTTATATATTATAGTTTTAAATCTTGATTACTCTTGATGGCACTATTGTTGGCTTTTGATTTTTTATTGGTATCAATTTCACGGTTTGGTAGTTGTTACTTATTAGTAATGAAGAAATATTTTAAGGGGATTGTTCATTTAATTTGTTGCTTTGAGCAAAGTTATTTTGCTATTAGAGTTATCGATTTTTTGGTGCTATCAATATTTAGAGCTCTTGATGTGCTCGCCTAGGTCATCTCCTTTATGTGTTATATATATTCCATCAATTTTGGAGCTGAACTTATGCTCCTTTCTTGGTCCCTTGGATGCTCTCGATCTCGGTTTACTCTCATCTTTTAACGATATTGTAAAGTAAAAATTTTGATTCGTACTTAAATCGACTCGTTCAATTGTTTGAACATATCGAATATGGCGCGCTGCGGGTTTTGTTTCACGGAATCACGGGTGATTCGCCTTCTCCACCTCTCTAGACCGTGAGATCAAGGGCTCCGTTAATAAACAATGGATATCTAACTAAGAATCGAAGATTGAGATTATAATTTATAACTTATAATGAGGGTTTCACCGTTTCAACCTTCGATGCTTCGTGAGTCCGTGACTTCTTTGAGTTCTTTCTCTGTTTCTTATCTTTGCGGCTAGGGCTGAGATGAGAATGATCTTCTATTCTTTGCCTCTTCTATCCTCATGCTTCGTAGCTTCGTTATTTATTTCTCAGCCCTCTGAGTCGCTGTGTCTGCAGTGTCTGCATTTTCTCTGTGATAGAGTCATTATTACCTTCGCAACTTCGCTCAATCGCTAGGTTTGTTTCTTTGCCCTAGACTCATTTTAACGGTAGAGATGGTAGCAATATTGGTAAAATTTATTGGTTAATTTATGACATAGATGTATGTTGGTTATGTTTTTTATATATTATAGTTTAAAATCTTGATTACTCTTGATGACACTATTGTTGGCTTTTAATCTTTTATTGGTATCAATTTCACGGTTTGGTAGTTGTTACTTATTAGTAATAAAGAAATATTTTAAGGGGATTGTTCATTTAATTTGTTGCTTTGAGCAAAGTTATTTTGCTATTAGAGTTATCGATTTTTTGGTGCTATCAATATTTAGAGCTCTTGATGTGCTAGCCTGAGTCGTCTCCTTTATGTGTTCTGTATTCTCTATCGATTTTGGAGTTGAACTTATGCTCCTTTCTTGGTCCTTGGATGCTCTCGATCTCGGTTTACTCTCTTCTTTTAACGATATTGTAAAGTAAAGTGGAGCAAGTTTTTTGTGGATTTCTTTCTTGTGAAGCTTTTCTCCTTTCTTGGATGCTCTCGATTTGCTCTTGTCCTTTAAGTATGCAGTAAAGTGGAGCATGTGACTGTGGGCTAAGAATTGTGATTCCTTTCCTGTTAATCTTGTTTCTTTTCTTGGATACTCTTGGTTTGCTCAGTTGCTCTTATTCTTTTATAATGCATTTATAAGCTATGATTCTTGGATTAGTTGGAAGCTCTTATTGTGATATTAAACTATTTTAATTTGTTATGGCTATGGGGTGTTTGGATGATTGAATCAGTTGGATGCTCTTGTCCTTTAAGTATGCATTAAATCGATACATGTGCCATTTAATATTTTTAACTTAAGCAATGTTTTACTATTTTCATCATTGAAAATGGTTACAGTAAAGCAAAGATAGGAAATCATCTTTTATACATATGATATTTAATTTATTTTACTTGAGCAATGTTTTACTATGTTCATCATAAAAAATGGTTTTTGCAGCAGATATATGATAAAATTGGATGATTTAGGTCCCTAAAAGATCATAATTAATATTTACTTAAACCTTTTCACAATCATTTAGTTTCAGCTTAATGATTAGCTCATGATCAAAATAGAAGATTGAATTCATAATTTCCTATCATTTTGGTTCACAATCATTTTGACTTTTTCATTATTGTTGTCTTCAATCTTCATATCATTTTCTCAAATATTTTTTTGTATAAAATTATTTATTTACATATAAATTATAAATATTTATTGAATTGCATGCGAGTCTATAATTGGATCATATTATATTTGCATAGATATAATAGAAAGTCACTTTCAAAGCAAATCAAATAGTTCTTCAACTCAACCTCATGCTGAAAATGCAAAAAATGTTATTGAAAGTGTGAATGATATTACTTCTATAGATGATAGAAAGGGTAAAAGACAACGTTTTGAAGTTTGATAATATTTTATTGAAATATCTGTCTCATAAAAATGAAAATCATACAAAAGTATAAATGCAGTTATTGTGTTAAGTCTTATGTTAAACAAAAAATTGGTACTACATCTTAATTGAGCAGACATTACAAAATGAATCACTATAGCAGAAATAATGTTAGAGAAAAGAGACAAAAGTTTTTTGATCTTATAACTCAGGACTTTGAAGAAACTGAATCAATTTCTAGTTTGTGTATTTCAACTACTTATGATCATAACAAAATTAAAAATATTGTTGCTAAGATGATCATTGTTCATGAATATCCCTTTATAACAGTTGAATATTTATGATTTAATATTTTGATAAAATTTATGAATCCAAACTATCGTAAAATTTCTAGATTTGGTGTCAAAGAAAAGTGCATGAAAGTATATGAAGTGAAAAAAGAAAAGCTTTAAAAAGTTCTAAAATTAACTAAGACAGTTTCCCTTACTAGTGATTGTTGGACATCAAAGCCAAACAATTGGTTATATGTGTCTCACGGTACATTCTATTAGTTCTGATTGGAAATTGCAGTCCAGAATAATTAGTTTTTGTGATTTAGATCCTCCTCACAGTGGAGTTGTGATATCTGAAGCAATTTCTAAAATTTTGTTGCAATGGGGTATTCAAAATAAAATCAACACTATAACTTTGGATAATGTATCATCAAATGATATGACAACTAGAAACTTGAAAGTATTATTTACTAGAAGGTCTAGATTTATGGTAATGGGAGATTTATTTCATGTTCGTTATGCTGCTCATATTTTAAATCTAATGGTGCAGGATAGCTTGAAAGAAATTGACAAAATAATTGAAAAGGTAAGAGAATTAATCTTATTTGTAAAGCGATCTCCTAGCTGCTTACACAAATTTGATGAGATTGCTAGATAGATTGGCTTATCAACAACAAATTCATTATGCATTGATATTCCTATATGTTGAAACTCAACATACAAAATATTGGAGTCTGCATTTTACTACAAGACTATTTTTCTAGAATATGCTTTGCGAGATCTTAATTACAGATGGTTACCTTCTAAGAAAGATTGAAATTAGTTTGATAAGGTTAGAGAGTTACTTCACATTTTCCATCGAATAACTAAAATTTTTTCTGGATCTAATTATCCTACTAAATAGACTTCTTTCAAATATAATATTAATTAAGAAAATCTTGGATAGAGAATATTTATTTGATAGTCTATTTATTTCTAATATGACAAGCACTCTGAAGGTAAAATTTGATAAGTACTGGGTAGATTGTTTATTGTTATTCTCAATTGTATGTATTTTATATCTGAGTATGAAATTATTTGCCATTAACTATTACTATCTACAGATTTATGGTAATGATATTGCTGATGAGAAAAATAATGAAGTCAAACAAAAATTATTTGAGATTTACTCTTTCTATGTTGTTGATAAACAACATACAACTAAAGAAAATATTGGAGCAGCTATTATACAAGTTGAATCAACATTTACAATAGAAGGATGTCACAATTTGTCTGATGATTTGGCTAGGTTGTATGATTTTATAGACTTTACTGACCTTTTAGTTCCATAAAAGTCTCACTTAGAATTATACTTAGATGAAGCTTGTGTTAAATGTCCTAACTTAGAATTTAATATTTTAGATTGGTGGAAAATGTCCGCCATGAAGTACAAGACACTATCAAAGATGACAAAATATTTGTATAATCCCAATAGCTATATTTGCTTCAAAGTCAGCCTTTAGTGCAGGTGGTATGTGCTTAGTGATTATAGAAGTTCTATTTCACCTAAAACATTGGATGCCTTAATATGCAACAAAAATTTGATTCGTGTAGTGTATAAAAATTGAAAGAGCCTATGGTAATATTTTTATTCTTCTATTTTTTATAGTGAAATTATTTTCTATTTAATTTTTTCAAAAAAGACAACAACTGCTTTGCATTTTCAGTTTGACATTTTAGCTAAAGGAAACTTAGCTGTATTTGTATCTAAAAGCTTGAGTGTGGATTCACAAATTTAAAATTCAAGAGGGTAACAATTTACTTATATAATACTGCTGGTTTGGCGCAACATTATTTTGTGGGCTTTTATAATATGCTTTTGTAAGTTGTAACTACTGTTTTATGTATTGTTGACTTTAATAATTTACGTATATTTTTAATTTTGGATGCCCAATGATAAAATTACATTGAGATGACTATTGAGGTAATTAATAATTTTTAGGCCTACAATATGGTGAATTTTGATTTTTAGATATATTGGTTTGGTCAATGAAAAAATTTGAGACCATTTAGGGTGACAAAATGCTTTTTAGTTTTCTGCTTTGAATTTGTGGGTTACTTTCAAATTGCATTGTTTAAAGTGTGGCTTTTTAAAAAATTTTGTACTTGCTATTTCTACATTTGAGTTGTTATTTTTTCAATCATGAAAATGGAAGGTTGTAAGACTTATTTCAACTATGTTATAGTGTTATTTACACATTTTAATAGTTGTTGTAATGTCATCATAGTAGTTTCTTGAGCTTTTGAAATCATTTTGCATTTTTATATAATTGAAGTTGATGATTTTCAATGTCTTATGTCACCCTAAAAAATAGCGATCATCTCAATATTTTGAGAGCAAAAAAATAAAATAGAAAAACACATTCAATTTTTGGGGTTTAGTTATGCTCTTTGATGTATGAACCATTGTAATTGCAATTTAGACTTCTGATTATTACCGTGTTTGGGCATGTTAATGATTATTAGTCTCTACTGAGCTAAAAGTTGAACATTGGACCTTTATTTAACTTTTGAGTTCTAAAATACTGCAATATTTGTTGAGCCTGATGTGTGGATGTGCCTATGCAGCTGTGCTTGTCTGTGCGGCTGTAACCACTAGCTTGTATCTTGTCTGTGCGATTGTATTCTTTCATCATGATAGTCACAAATATGTTGTTTTGCATAAGTTGCCACTTGCCACCAACCTTTGCACAATTTGGGTTCCTTTTTATTCTATGTTATCCAATTCTTGATTTCCTATAGGTTGTCAGCTTGTAGCTCTATTCTGTTACTTTTGTTACACAGATATGTAACTTATGGTATTTTTTAATCTCATTTATGTTGGGTGGATTACGTGATGTCTTTGTTGTAGCTTATCTGCTATGCTTGTCTGCGGTAAGCGTACTTAGCTTGTATGTTTTGCAAGTTCGGACCACAAAGTTGTTGGAGGCTTGGAGCTTAAGGTATTTATTTTAATTCATAATTTTTGATGTTTAGTTACTTCAGTAATTTCAGTTGGAGGATGAGGTATTTATTTTATTTTATAATTTGAGTTCTCATTTTATTTTATGTTCTCCAATTCCTGTCTCCTGATTTCTATTATCTTGTGGGTCATAGATGTATTTGATTTGCTTATTCGAGAATCGAGAGTTTCTGGACTATGATGAGAAGAGCATAACATTGCAATTTCAATTTCTTCCAACAAAAATTTCTAATCCATCATTGGTGGCTCTCATTGGATGGCTGGGCAACCTCGCGAATCTATTTTGTGGATTTTTTATTTTAATGGCGCTATCGGATGGCCTTGGCAACTTGGAGTCTACAAGTGAAATATAAAAATTTGTATAGATTGCAAATACTTGAAGATGATTATAACTCTCTCGAGTCTCGATAGTCAATTTAAAAATGTACTCTTGATATTATCTTTTATTTATATATTTTTTAAAAATTTGATTTTTTTTTGTATTGGCTAAACACAATTAAATATATAGAATGAAAATTAAATTATAAAAATTACAGTTTATATATTTAGTAAAACGTACAACATTATTATCTTTAATTGATTTAAAAAAATTTAATTGTTATATTGATTTAAATTTCAATCTTACACAGTTAATTCAAGCAAATTTCAGTTTATGTGTTTTTTTTTCTTTGTGCATTAAGTATGAACTACTTAAACCAAAACGAGCTAGCTTCGTTCTTATTTTCGAGCAAAAAAGATCCAAAATTGAGCTAAACAATCCTAAACCATGAACAACAAGCTGGGTCGAATTGCTTTCGAGCTGGATCGAGCTCGATTCATTGATCTGAGCTCAGCAATGTAATGCAACGATCCGGTCGGTTAGCATAAAATCGATTTGAGCCGATTTTGAACTGGTCCTGGATCAGCTCAAAATCGGATCATTCTCAACCCTACCCGTAGTTCATACGGCGAGGCTCCGATTTTCCCTCGAAAGAGGCGTCAACTGTCCTCGTCGGACAGACCGGGTTTGGAGGCGATCAAGGCCCGTAGTTCATACGACGAGGCTCGATTTTCTCTCGAGAGAGGCGTCAACTATCCTCGTTGGACCGACCGGGTTTAAAGACGATCAAGGCCCGTAGTTCATACAGCAAGGCTCCGGTTTTCCCTCGAAAGAGACGTTAACTGTCCTCGTCTGACCGACTGAGTTTTGAGGTGATCAAGGCCCGTAGTTCATACTGTGAAGCTCCAATTTTTCCTCGAGAGAGGCGCCAACTGTTCTCGTCGGACCGACTAGGTTTGGAGGTGATCAAGGCCTGTAGTTCTTATGACGAGGCTCTGATTTTCCCTCGAGAGAGGCGTCAACTGTCATCATCAGACCGATCAAGTTTGAGGTGATCAAGGCCCATAGTTCATACGGCGAGGCTCTGATATGCTTCTGCTTTCTTCTCTTTGGTAGCCTCTATTGACCTATATAATAGCGTCAACCCCTCTCACAGGCTCCAGCTCTCCCCGATCTCGAGGTTTCCAACTAACTTGGTTAGGCGGCGCACATCCCGAATTCAAACTCCAATTTGCTTCCAAACTTGAAAATAGAGATTATCTTTATGGGTGAGCATCCTTCAACAGATATCCCAATGTTTAAAGATTCTTGGGCAAATCTTGCATAAGATGATGGATTGCGGAAGCATCAGGAGACGACGAGATCCAATGATGTAACACCAACTATCAACAATGAGACTTTAATAACATTTTGAAAGAAGTTTCATTTTCTAAATGATTTGGTGGTTATTCCTCATAAAAGATCACAATGAGCTTATCCGCATCTATCGGGGCACCTATACATTCTGAAGCTTTTGCCTTTGGGATTTGTGATATATGTGTACCTTTTGAGGCTTTTGCCTATCGAGATTTGTGATGTATGTGTACCTGCTGAGGCTTTTGCCTTTTAAAGTTTTTGATGTACTTGTATTTTCTAAGGCTTTCACCTACTGAGATTTTTAATGCACCTGTACCTTCTAAGGCTTTCACTTACTAAAGTTTTTGATGTACATGTACCTTCTAAGACTTTTGCCTACTGAGATTTTTGATATACTTGTATCAGCTGATATTTTTGCCTACTGAGATTTTTGATGTACCCGTGCCTTGGATTTTCTCGAGATTTTTGATATACTACCCCGGGGCTTTTGCACTCAGATTTTCTTGTATGTACTGTGGCTTTATCCTCAAGTTTTAATGTACCTGTACCTTCTAAAGCTTTTGCCTTCTGAGATTTTTGATGTACTTGTATCTTATGAGGCCTTTGCATTGATTTTTGATGTACTGTCCCGGGGCTTTCGCATTTTGATATACATGTACCCCGGGGCTTTAGAGATTTTTGATGTATCTTAGCTTTTCCTCCGATTTTTTATGAGTAAAGATCATGTCAACCACTTGCTCTTTCAGAGTCTTTCTAGTGAGGACCTTGTGCACTACTAGCTTCCCTTCGAGGCTTCCTCAGGGCGTGCCTTCTAGGGGTGAAATTCATAAAAGATTTTTGACCTATCTCAGGTTGTTTGCAGAGTATTACTCGATAATATTTAACCCGTGTGGAAGAAGTCAATAGTTTTAACTCTCATTTGAGGTTATTTTGGCAAAGTATGACGTTAACCTGTGTAGAAGATGTTAAACATTTTGATTCTTCCAAGATTATTTGTCAAAGTATTACTAAATGACATTAACCTGTGTGGAATAGGTGCAAAGTTATGACATATCTGAGGTTGTTTATCATAGTGTTACTCGATGACATTTAACCTGTGTGAAAGAAGTCAATAATTTTAACTCTCATTCAAGATTGTTTTGTCAAAGTATGACGTTAACCTATGTGAAAGAGGTTAAACATTTTGATTCTTTCAAGATTATTTGTCAGAGTATCACTCAATAATGTTAACTTGTATGGAAGAGATTCAAATCAAAACATCTATTTGAGGCTGTAGCTAAAGTTGCTCATTGACCTTTATCTTATTTTCATGAGTATGACTGAAAAACCACGATTTGCAAAGCTATTTATTTTCAATGTTAAAATTACCCCCCATCATTGACTTGCTTCTCGAACTGATAATTAATTAGATATCCATAATATTGATTTGGATGATCCTTTGAGATCAAGAGTTGCCCCAAGTTTTCAACTAGAGTTGAAGGATCGAAGTTTGATGGATTTTCATTCTTCATATGTGCTACTCCCAAGTAGGACTTTCTTTATCATATAGATGGTGTTGAACTTAACTTGAAGTCAGATTGTCAACTATTGTGAATATATAAAGAGAATGTTTCTCACAGATGACACCAAACTATTTCGTGCCAGAAAATCAATTGCGGTAGAATAAAACTTCATGTCTTAGCTTCATTGGGAAATCCAACATGCACGCAGATAGTTGAAAAAAGAATAAGGAACTCAAAAATTTTTACGTGGAAAAACCCCAAAAATAGGAGAAAAAAATTACGGGGCCTGGCCTAGTAAAAATCTTTCACTATGTATCTGTTTTAGAGTACAGAGTTTTCTCGATAACAGGATTACATAATTGTATATGAAAAGGCTAATAATGAGAATCCCAGAATCATGCAACAACCGTTATATAGCTGTAGTTAGGTTGTAACAGTTGTTAGTGGTAGTTGATGATGGTGAATAGTAGGGGTCAATGACAGACGATGACGGTCGACGGTGATGATGACCTGCGGAGATGGCCATGATGGTTGGCGATGGCGGCGATATGGTGGCGGACCGGCAATGGTTAGCGGCGGTTGATAAATGTTGATCGATGGTGGTGGCGGCGGTAGTGGCGGTGGTCAAAAGCAAGCGATCCTAAGTCGAAACTGGTCGAGATCAAGCACTTAAAATATCATTGAAAACTTTGGGATATCAGCTAAATCTCTAAATAACTCCTAAATATGGAGTGTTTTTGATCAAATTGAGCGGCTTGACAAGCCGGATTTAACAAGCCCAAGATCTCTTGATTCTGACTTCATTTGAGCATTCAAATACTCAAAATACATGAGATGATCAAGGGAATCATCTTAAGTCATTCGATAGAGTGGTTTGGATTTTGCATATATTTACGAAAATGTCCTACCTCTAATCTATAAATAGCCCCTCATTCTTTACATGAGGGGGAGCCAAGCTAAAGAGAAGAGAGAGCTCTAAAACTTGAAAATCCTCCAATCATAATCGTACCACTCGGCGGTCGGCGATCCTGGTTGGCGGCCACCACCGCCGTCGGTAGCCATCGCCGATCATAGTCAACCTCCGTCGCCAGTTGTCGCCAGCGGACCCACCGCGGACATTACCATGCTCAAACCGGTCATTACCCGACCATCGCCGCTGCCCATCATCGTCGTCGGTCCTCACCGCCAACCACAGTCATCGATCACCATCGGTCATCGCCGTCAATCATCGTCGTCGGTCATCCCGCGACCACCGTTATCATGCCGTCGATTCGTCGTTGGCGGTTTTGCCGGCATTGGCGCCATTAATTACCATTGATCATCATTATTATCAGCATCAGGTCATCATCGCGACCACGGTCATTTGGTGGCGTCATCATGGCCGTATCGCAGCGGTCATCACCATGCCGCCGTCACGTCATTCGTTGACCCCCTCTTGTTCACCATCATCACTTCCCCATTTGCTTAACAAACTTGTTTATTTACTGTCGAGATTCTCATTGTCAGCCCTTCTCATATACAATTCTGTAATCCTATTATCGGGAAAACTTTGTACTCTAAAATTGATAGATAGTAGAAGATTTTTACTGAGCTAGGCCCTGTGATTTTTTCCCCTATTCAGGGGTTTTTCTACGTAAAAATTTTGGAGTTTTCTTATTCATTTTTCAAACATCTGTGTGTATGCTTGATTTCACAATAAAGCTAAGGTGTAAACTTTTATTCTACCGCAACTGGTTTTCTAACATGCAATAATATAGATAACAAAATAGGCATTCTTTTATCGTTTGACTTTCGGGAGATTTCTTTTTTGCCGAGATACTTAATGAGCTATAAATATTCTTAGTTTCAAAGTAAAAGTAATGGCATTAGTTTCTAATTAGAATAGGCAACTCCATGATGTCCATTGTTAAGCTCATTCACAATCTAATCTTCTCCTGTGGCGGCTCCAACTTTGTGGTAAACTGATTTTAGACGATTTTAATGTTCTTTGCGAGTGGTCAAGAGTGCTTGGCAACTTGATTGAACTTGGTTGATGATAGTGACTTGATTCGATTAGCTCAATTAAGATAATATTAAAGGGCTATTTGGATGAAAAAGAAATACATTACATTTAAGATACAGTGAAAAAGAAAATTTTGGTATTTGGTTTGCTGAAAAAAAATGCAATATAAGATTTCAATAAAAATTCTTTTCAGCCTTTAGTTTAAGTCCAGTGAAAAAGAATTTTGATTAATTTGTGGGATTTTTATTTTAAATTGATCGATACAAAGTATATTGTTGTCACCCCATCACTCCTCACCTACTATTGTGGCCATTGCTCCCCATTACTGTCATCTGTCACCATTGCTAGCTAACACCACCTGGTAACCGATGACTACATCAGCCGCTGTTGCAACCCATCGTTGATGATCGACCCCATTGCCATCGTCGATCGCAGCCGATCAATTCTTATTACCATCTGACCGACCAGTGACAGCCGCCGATAATTACTTTTGAGATTTATATTAATTTTACTTCTTCTCAAATCAAGTACGATAAATTAAATTTGTGTACTTGATCCGTTCAAATAACCACAAAATATTTTAAATACACCACATTCATTTTATATTGAATTTTCTTTTATAATGCATTCCGGATGCAAAAAGTGGAGGGTTGCGTTAGGTAGTCGACAACCAGCGTAAAATTTGTCGAAATAATCATGACATGAATCCTTTAAATCATTGTGTTATAAAGGCGTCCCAAGCGGCGTGTTGTATGGCTTGAATCTGATGAAAAATGTGCTAGAAACATGCGCAGTGCATGTTAAATATCTGAGGTTCCCACATCATGGACGGATGCGGGCAAAGAAGTTAATCCATGAAACTAGAATTAGGTTAGGATCTTGGAATATAGGTACTCTTACAGGTAAATTAATGGAATTAATAGATATTATGGTTCATAGAAAGATCAATATCTTATGTGTTTAAGAAACTAAATGGGTTAGTGAGAAGGCCAAGGAGATTGATAGTTTAGGTTTTAAACTTTGGTATTCAGGTAAAAGTCAAACTAGAAATAGTGTAGGTGTGATTATAGATAAAAGTTTGAAGGATAATGTTATAAGTATTAATAGATGTGAGATAGAATTATAGCTTTAAAGATTATTGTGATCAGATTATTAATGTTATAAGTGTCTATGCTCCTCAAAAGGTTTGGAGGTAAGCTCAAAAGAAATTTTTTGGAATGAATTAGAGATTAATACAAAAGATACCTCTTAAAGAAAAGTATTTATTGGGGAGATTTAAATGGACATGTTGGTAGAGTGGTAGAAGATTTTAAAAATATTCATGGTGGTTATAGATTTGGAGTGACTAATGAAGAATGTAGGGTATATTAGATTTTGCCTTATGATTTTGTAGTTGCTAATACTTTATTTAAGAAAAGAGATGAACATATTATTACTTATAAAAATGGATCTAGTAAAACAGATTGATTATTTTCGATAAGAAAATAGATCGTTTAGATTGTAAAGATTGTAAGATCATTCCAAGTGAAATTTTAAGTACCCAACATCTATTAGTTTTAGATTTTAAGATGAAAGGTTATAAAGAAAAAATAAACTAAATTATTATCTTAGGATTAGATGGGGACACTTAAAGAACACAAATAAAAAATATTTTTAAGAGCAAACTACAAAAAATTAGAATTTGGGATGTTCATAAGGAAGCTAATGTTATGTGGGAAAAATATCAAGTGAAATTAAGCAAGTTGCTAAAGATGTGCTTGGAGAATCAAAAGGAAAAGCTTCTTTTAATAAGAATAGTTGGTGGTGGAGTCCGAGTGTACAAGAAAAGATAAAAAATAAGAAGCATTGTTATAAAACTTGGTTTAGATGTAAAAATTCGGAGAATTGGGAAAGATATAAAGTGACTTGTAGAGATTCTAAGAAAGCAATATATGATGCAAAAAATTTAGCTTTTAATGATTTATAATAGATTAAATACAGAAGGTGAAAGATGTATGTATAAGTTAGCCAACCAAAGAGATGGGAGAAGTAAAGACATAGTTCAAGAGGTATTAAGGATGAAAATAATAAAGTGCTTTTTTTAAAAGATATTGAAAATAGGTGGATGAGGTATTTTGATAAACTTTTCAATGAAGGATCTGAAAGTACGATTGATTTTAGCAACCTTAATACCCTAAACAAAAATAAAGAATTTCATTTTTATCGTCGCATTAGTAAATCTGAAGTTAGTGAAGCTTTAAAGAAAATGAAATGTAGAAAAGCAGTAGGACCGTATAATATTCCAATAGATGTGTGGAAATGTTTAAGAGATCAAGGAATTTCTTGGCTTACAAATCTTTTTAATGTTATTTTAAAGACTAAAAAAATGCCAGATGAGTGGAGAAAGAGTTTGTTGATTCTATATTTAAGAATAAAGGTGATGCACAAGAGTGTGCAAATTATAGAGGAATTAAGTTAATGTGCCATACATTAAAATTATGGGAGAGAGTAATTGAGCATAGGTTATGATGTGATACAGAAGTTTCTCACAATCGCTTTAGTTTCATCCGGGTAGATCTACTATGGATGCTATACATTTGTTAAGAGGTTTGATGAGAAGCATAGAAAGTAAGAAGGATCTACATATGATATTTATTGATTTAGAGAAAGCTTATGATAAAGTCTCAAGAGATGTTCTTTGGAGAGTTCTAGAGCGAAGGAGTTAATATTGGTTATATTCAAGTCATTAAGGATATGTATACTAGAAATTACTTGTGTCCAAACACAAGGAGGATTGACAAAATATTTTCCTATTTCGTTGGATTACATCAAGGATCAACATTAAGCCCTTATCTTTTTACTTTAGTTATGGATGTTCTTAGGCATTTACAAGAAGATGTACCTTGGTGTATGCTTTTCTGACATTCTTCTTGTTGATAAGACTAGAGAGGGAGTCCAACATAAACTTGAATTATGGAGGTCAACTTTAGAGTCTAAAGGTTTTCATTTAAATAGATCTAAAAGCTGAATATATGGAGTGTAATTTTAGTTGTAGAAGTTTTAGTGATAGTGTTGTGACTTTAGGTGATCAAGTCATTAATAAGAGTGAGCGATTGAGATATTTAGACTCTATTGTTCAAAATGATGGTGAAATAGATGGAGATGTTATTAGAATTCAAGTTGGATGGTTGAAGTGGAGGAATGCATCGGCCTATTATGTGATAGAAAAGTTAAACTTAAGGAAAATTTTAAAAGATGGTGGTAAGACCGCAATGACTTATGGTGCAGAATGTTGGCCAATAAAAGAAGCATAAGACTAAGTTAAGTGTTGAGATGAGGATGCTCAGGTGGATGAGTTGCTTTACTCTTAGAGATAGAATGCAAAATGAGTATGCTCGGAAAAAGTTGGAGTAGCTCAGGTAGATAAGATTAGGGAGAGTGCCTTAAATGGTTTGGCCACATAAAGCGTCGGTGTCGATGATCCGATTAGGAGAGTAGATGCATTAGATTTACTTATATGTTAAGAAAGATGAGGTAGACCTAAAAGACTTAGTTAAGATGTATAAAAAATGATCTTGAATTAAATGAGAATTTGACACATAATAGTTGATGGAGCGAAGGATTCATGTAGCCGACCCCACCTAGTGGGATCAAGGCTTGTTGTTGTTGTTGTTGTATGCATTCTTTTTCCAACCAACTAAATAACCTGTAGTATACTATTAGAATCATACATACAATATGCCTGTGATTTTTAGTAATATTGTTTTTAACATAAACTCAAAAAAATTAGCTTTTCATTTAATAATATATGATCTCTCACTATTTATCTATAGTTTTTTTCCTAAATAATTAAGTTATTTAATAATGCATAGGCCCTCACATGAGAATTTTATTAATTAATAATATATACATTTCTTCGTATAAAACATTTGACTCTCTTAACATAGTGCATTGCTCATACCAGCGAATAATTAATATTCTTTTTAAAATATATATGATTAATTTTGTTTGAGTAATTATAATATATTTTTTTTATTTTTTATGGCTATAAAAATAGAAATATGTATTGAAGCTATAATCAGATCATAATTTTTTTTCAATTTTATATTAAATAAATTTTACTTAGAGAAATTAAACTACAATAATATCAATAATTTTGGTTAATTAGGCTTTGAGGTAATTATACATCAAAACATATTGTCGTATTATTTATTTAAAATAAAAAATAAAAAAATGATTTTAAACTAATTAATATTTTGGATTTGATCCACCTTTGAGACTTTTAAAAAAAACGGTTATGACTCATTTCAAACACAACTCATTAAATTAAAATTAATAATATTAAAATTATTTTAATAGTTTTTTATCTTATAGAAAAAAAAATTACAGTCTAAATGGTAGATATACACTACTCATATTATAATGGGGCTAGGGTGTAATTATTTGTACTGTAAAATTATTACATGTCATTAATTTTCTCTAATAATCGAATTTAAGGATCCAATAAACGCACAAATCAAAAGCCTTGAGATTCGAGTATTTTAGGTAATTATTTTAATGAGCATGAATTATCAGAAGTAATTATATAATTAATTATTAATTATTTGTACACACTCACAATCATTGACCCAAAGATATACCATTCAATAACTTGAGATTGATTTCATGTAATAGATCCTTAACAATAATGTCTATAGGGTAGCCATAAAGTAATTATTATTTTTAGGTTAGAAAAATGCACAAAATAAGTAAAAAAAAAGTGCTAATCACTCAATAATTAAATAACTTAGATGCCTCATATTTAATTTCGTATTTGTGTTGGATACTATAGAGATGTTCATAATTGACCTGATATAGGCTCGACCACGAAAAAATTTAGGTTGACTTGATTAGTTTTCAGATTAAGTTAGAGTTTGAAAGTACCAACAATTTCATTTTTTTGGATTGGCTCGAGTTGACTTACTAACCTGAGATTGGTATAATTTTGACATGTTAACCCAAAATTGATTTGAATTTGACTTGAATTAGAATTGAATTATACGTCCAAATGAGTCACTCGGGTCATGTTCTAAATAATCAAGTTGATGACGAGTTGAGTTCAAGCCTATATATATATATCATATATATTAATAAAATAAATATTTTAAAATATAATATGCATAAATATAAAATAATATATTAAAAATGCATATTTCATAGCTATTACAAAGAATTCTTATTACAAGTTGATATGATCCTGAAAATTCCTCTAGTCAAAGCACGAATCTTGATGTCCAGCAACTATTCAATTGAAGCTGGTGAGATCAGACTTAAAATATCATGAAATTTTGGACACGCTAAATTCTAAAAGCTCCCAAATATAGTGTTTATAGTCAAATGCGTCTCGACGAAGTTCAAGCCATCTTCAATTCGACTTCATTTGAGAATTCAAATACAAAATACATCATATGATCAAGGGAATCATCATGAGTCATGGAGATGAGTGGTTGGTTTGCGTGTATTTATAGAACACTCTCCTCATAAATACCTCATTCATCAGAGGGAGGAAAGAGGAGAGCTCTAAAGATCCTCCAAGATCGTGCCACACTGACTTGTCAACCACGTACATCGGCCATATGCCGATCCCGCATCGTCGTCGATCCTGCGGTCATCATCGCGACCACTATCGTCGATATCGTTGTCAACATCGTCATTATCGTCGATATCGTCACACATTTATACATTCTCGTTGTCCTTTCCATTCTGATTCACATAATCCGTTGTCGGAAGATCTTTGTACTTCAAAGCAGTCATGGAAGCTTTTTTCCTGGTTTCCTCTTTTCGAGATTTTTCACGTAAAATTTTGGAGTTTTATTGTTCACTTTTTTTTATCGCGTATTATTTGATTTCAAGTTAAGTAAAAACTCTTCTATATTTTTTAGCAACTAAGTAAAGACTGATTAAAATCTGAGTCATATTTACATATTATATAGATAATAATGATTTTTTATTTAAAAAAATTGATATGTGAAATATAAAAAAATTAATAACACATAACACCCTAATCTTACTATTTACAAATACAACATAAAATTTTAAATAATTTCAAAAATATCACTTATCCCCTTTAATGGCTTCTTCTTCCAATATCATATGTTGTTGTTAAGAATTTCAAAATTTTGAATATTAGTTATTGATATGAATGGCATCACAAAATTGATAAATAGTTAGGTTATTAAATAATTTTATATACGAAGATTTATATATATTATATAATTTTTATGTATTTATATATTTAATAATTAAAATTAAATATTTATTTATTTAATATTTTTTATGTTTTAAAAATTATTTTATATTTTTAAAAAGTGAATAATTATAGAATATTTTTAATGTAATATTGAAGATTAGAATATTATAAATATAAATTAAAATTTTAAAATTAAATATATAAATATATAAAAATTATATGATATATATGTAAATTATTTTTTAAATATCATAAATGCGTATATTGTTACTTCACTCGTTTTCTCATTGACCCGATTGATTGCTTTCCACCAGAGCAACCGTGGACTACGATAAAAGCCGCCGATTGTTGTTGACCGAAGTCCAACAACTCTTCCAATCTCCGCCGAGAAGGAACCGAAAACCGCCTGGCGATGGGATTTATTCCGACCAACTCTCTCGGCGGCGTCCGGGGCTTCTTCCGCTCTTCGCCGTCATCGTGGTTGTCAGTGAGATCGCCTTCCTCGGTCGTCTTGACATGGTAAAGAATGCTGCGATGGTTCAAAACTGGACGAACTCCTTCAACTTCCCTTCCTCGTCCTCCACCTCGTCTCGCTCGACGCGGCACGTTCTCCAGCAGGAGGAGGATGACGGCTGGTGCCGGGAGTGGTTAGAGAAGGAGGATAATGTTTCCTATGCTCGGAATTTCGAGAAGGATCCTGTCTTGGTTAATGGTGCCTGATCAGGTCAGTGTTCTATGCTTTTGTCCTTTTTTGTCTCTGTTTGAGCTTCTTTTACTCTGGGCTAGTCATGTTCGGGATCTTTTTGATATCCCGTTCGAGTGCAGTAGCCGTGTTTTTTTTTGTGTAATTTTATAATTTTGTACTTTTGGGCCTCTTTTACAGCCGGTTATTAGGTATAGTAGTATCGATTTGGGTCATATTCGGATGTATATTGGTACTGAAGAAATATATTGGTTTTGGAAGTTTGCAACGGGGATTTAGATTCTTTGTCCTCCAATTTCTTGTAAAATTGGATTCATGGCTTGAAGATTCTTTAACGCAAATGTGTAACAGCTGATTAAGAGATCTTCGAAAGCATATGCAGTTCATTGTAAAGAGGTGGGCTGAGGTGAAATGGCTGTTGATTATACCCTTACCCAACTTGACACAGAGCGGATTGCTCTGGGTGATTTGCAACAATGTCAATTATATACAATTTTAAATTTACATGTTGTAAGGGCTAATTTGCATATACAGCTGTCATTGATTTAATCATCACAGAATATTGTTGAAATATTCACTTATCCATTCATAAGTCTCTCTTGATCATCTTAGAAACATATGTATACAAAACAACGAGTACACAAATCGAACAAAACTGTACGGTTGGAAAATTCTAACCATATATACTTTCATTAGATTTAAACATTTACAGCACTCTTATGATAATCTTCATCTCCCACCATCCCCTTGAATTTGAAAACCGAATTAAGTGAAAAATTAGTAGGCTGTGCAGCCTAAAAGAATGCAAATTTATTTACAGTGCCATTAATTCATATGGAGCATGTGTAAACAAGCGCACTGACGCATTATGATTCAAATAAAACATGTGTTTTTGGGGGATCACATCCACATAATAACGATCAGGATATTTAGATACTCTCACGATGCTGTAGTGTCTTATCGTTGTAATAATCATTATAATATTTGGTCTAGTAATCCATTGATTAGCTGGTGTTCTAGCTCTAACTTGCACAGTTGTAGAACAAGAGTGAGGCAGAGGGGAGTTCCCTGTATCTGGCCAACTCAATTTTTTGACAACTTAATATGTATAAAGAGCAACTCTCACAAAGCTTTAGGCTGCTAACTGCCAAGCCCAAGAGTGAGGGGAAGACGGAAAAGATAAGAGAGTAGTCAGATGGGGTTACAAGTTATATTGTTCTTCGGGAAATCCTTTTCACGGGTATTGAGTGCTTAATTGCCTTGCTTACCATTACTTCATCATGCTCTCACTTTAGATTAAGGTTCACATTTGTCAGTCTCCCAATTGGCAATGATGTCTTAGATGCTCCCTCTCTTATTGTATATTGAGGAAAAAAGGTTGTTGGTTGACTTTATTTTTAGTCTAGGTCTTCTCATATGGTTGTTCATATTATTGGCATTTTTCAACAAAAGATGCCTCTTAACATCCTTTTATTTCACATGAAATATTTATGACTTTCTAAAAAGTCTAGAATTATAAATAATGAAGCAAATAGGATTAAATATTCCTTACTAAAAATTCTATATGTGATGCCTTGTAACAACAACAAGCCTTTATCCCACTAAGTGGGGTATTTATGAATCCTTCTGTCCATTGTGTCCATGTGTCAAATTCTCATTTAATTCAAGTATACTAAGGTCATATTTTATACATCTTAACCAAGTCTTTTAGGTCTACTGCTCTACCTTTCTTAACATAAAGACAAATCTAATCATCTCTCTCTAGGTCTGGACGGTAGGCTTTATGTGTGACCATCTAAACTCTCTAATCTTATCTGTATTTGGAGCTACTCCAACTTTTTTAACATACTCATTTTGCATTTTAGCTCAAGAGTAAAGCACTCATCCACCCGAGCATCCTCATCTCGTAACACTTAATCTTATGCTTCTCTTATTGGACATTCATAATATAAAGCATTGCAGGTCTTACCACCATTTTATAAAATTTTTCCTTAAGTTTAAGTAGAAATTTTCTTTCACACAACAAGCCAGATGCATTCCTCCATTTCAACCATCCAACTTGAATTCTACTTATAACATCTCCATCTATTTCACCATTATTTTGAACAGTAGAGCCTAAATATCTGAAGCGCTCACTCTTATTAATGACTTGTTCACCTAATGTCACAACACTACCACTAGAACTTCTACAACTAAAATTACACTCCATATATTTAATTTTAGATCTACTTAAACGAAAACCTTTAGACTCTAATGTTGACCTCCATAATTCAAGTTTTGGACTCCCTCTAGTCTTATCAACAAGAAGAATGTCATCGGAAAAGCATACACCAAGGTACATCTTCTTGTAAATGCCAGTAAGAACATCCATAACTAAAGCAAAAGATAAGGGTTTAAAGGATCCTTGATGTAATCTCAAATAGGAAAATATTTTGTCAATCCTTGTGTTTGAACACAAGTACATTCAGTATACAAATCCTTAATTACTTGAATATAACCAATATTAACTCATTTACGTTTAGAACTCTCCAAATAACGTCTCTTGAAACTTTTATCTAAAACTTTCTCTAAATCAATATCATATAGATCCTCCTTACTTTCCTATACTTCTCCATCAAACCTCTTAACAAATGTATAACATCCATAGTAGATCTACGACATGAAACCAAACATTGTGAGATACTTTTATATCACATCGTAACTATCTTTCGATTACTTTCTCTCATAATTTTAATGTATGACACATTAGCTTAATTCCTATAATTTGCACTCTTGTGCATCACCTTTATTCTTAAAATAGGGAACAAATTGTTTCTTTCGTCATCTTTTAGTCTTTAAAATAACATTAAAAGATTTGTGAGCCGTAAATTCCTTAATTTCCTAAACATTTCCACACTATTGGAATATCATATAAGGTCCTCTTGTTTTCCACATTTCATTTCTTTAAAGCTTCTCTTATTACTAATATGATGATAAAATAAAATTCTCTTTATGTTTAGAATATTAAGATTCTAAAATCAATTGTACTTTTAGATCCTTCATTCTGCAAAGTTTATCAAAATACCTCATCCACTTATTTTCAATATCCTTTCTAGAAAATACTTTATTTTTATCCTATCACCCCTTGAATTAGATCTTTACTTCTTCTTTTCTCTTTGGCTAACATACATACATCTTTCACCTTTTGGTATCTCATTATAAATCATAAAGCTAATTTTTTTCAGATTATATTACTTTCTTAATCTCTGAGTCATTTTATATCTTTCCCAATTCTCCGGGTTTTACATCAAGTTTTATAATCTTCTTATTTCTTATCTTTTCTTTGCGCTCATTTCACCAATTATTTTATTAAAAAAGTTTTTCTTTTGATTCTACAAGCGTATTTTTAACTGCTTAATTTCACTTCTTTTTTCACATAACATTAAACTTCCCTTACATATTAAGCTCTTGTAGCTTCTTCTTAAAATATTTTATTTGTATTCTTTAATCTGTCACAGGGCAATAATTTGATTTATTTTTTTCTTCTGATCTTTCATCTTAAAATCTAAAACCCATGATTGATGTTGACTTAAACTTTCAAAATGATCTTACAATCTTTCTGATCTAAGCGATCTATTTTTCTTATCGAAAATAATCAATTTATATTTTACTAGATCTATTTTATAAGTAATAATATGTTTATCTTTTCTTAAATAAAATATTAAGAATCGTAAAATTTAGACAAAAAATAATATAAGATTACCTTCTTTATTAGTAAATCCACACTGAATCTTTTAAAATCTTCTACCACTCTACCAATATGTCATTTAAATCTCCTCCAATAAATATTTTTTCTTGAGTATCTTTTGTAATCATCTAATTTATTCCAAAATTTTTCGAACTACATTCAAATCTATTTGGTAGCATAAACATAACATTGATAATCTTGGTCGATAATAATCTTTAAAACTATAATTATATATCCACATCTATTAATATTTATAGCGTTATTCTTAAACTTTTATCTATAATCACACATACATTTCCACAGTTAATTCTGAAAACCAAAGTTTAAAACCTAAACTATCTATCACCGCCTTCTCCTCAACCCATTTAGTTTCAACACATAAAATATTTATCTTTCCATGAACCATAATATCTACTAATTCTATTAATTTACCATAAAGTACTATTCCAAGATCCTAACCTAATTCTAGTTTATGGACTAACTTCTTTGCCGCATCCGTCCATAATGTGGGAACCGCTTATTTAACACTGCCCGTAGGATGCGCTCATGCACATTTTCAAGTATTCAAGCCATACAGTGTCTGGGGCTCATTAACACAATGATTTAAAGGATTCATGTCATGATTATTTCGACAAGTTTTACACTGGCTATCGACTACCTAACACAACCCTCCACTTTTCACATCCGAACTTGGGACCGGCAAAGGTAGTGTTTATATGTGATGCCTTGTGAAGTTGCAAAATCACAATTAGTGTTACAATCATTTTCTCATTAAATCAAAATTTAGAAATTATGAAAAACTCACAAATAGTTTCTCAATTGCTTAGTTTTGATTATATTGATCAAGAATAAAATTGTCTTTATAAAGTTAAAACATTGATTATTTTTAGATTTGTGTATTAAATCTATCACTATAACATAAGCCTTGCAAAATTAAAACTTCAGCTTTGTATAACCCTAAGGTTATCATAAGTTGATCGTATATGTCGAGTAAGGCTCAAATTTCCATAAAAAATTCAATTTGCTCTCCTTCTTGAAACAAAATTGCATTAATTTCTATTGCTAAATCATTCATCTCCACCTAAAGGTTTATCAAAATTTAGGATGACTACTAGTTGGATTGTGCAGGGTTTTGTTTTGATGTTGCTATAGCCACCCTTGTTGTCTTTATTTGTTTTAGGAGGGAGAATTATAAATAACCAATGATTGGTGTGTCAATGATAAGCATCATATTGTTTTAAAGTTGCAAATGAAGTGACAATAAAAATTGATGAGATAGTGGAAGCTTTGCATGTTAATAAGGGATTGAGGATTCAACTAAAATTAAATGGCCTCCACTTTATGTTGATCTTCTCGATTTCCTCGGGCATTAACAACAAAACTTAAAAGAATGCATGGTAGGGACTGCAAACTTGCATTTGGTGATATCGAGTACAATTTGTTCTTTTTAAATTATAAAAATAGTTGGAAGTGGTGTAAGTGTATGGTCAGCGAAGAATTGAAAATGAGTATATCGTCAAAATAAATAATGAAGTATTTATCAGGAAAAAGTTTTAGTGCCTTATTTATCAAGCACATAAAAGTACTTGGCAGTTGCAGAGACTAAAGAGCATCGCCCAACATTTATAGAGTCTTTCATGAGTTTAAAAGAAGTCTTTTGTTCATCATCCTTTCATATATCGAAGTTTGATGGTATCCTCTTTGGATGCTTTTTTACCATCCAACTTGTCTAACATCTTTTATCTATGACATTAGAAACTTGTATTTTGCTATAATTTTATTGATTGCATCTCAATTGATGCTCATTTGTCAATTATCATTTTTTTGGAGCAATCAGAGAGGGAATTATGCAAGGGCTGAGATTGTGTAGATGAGTTGCTTCTTAAGAAGGTTGTCTACAATATCTTGTAGAAATTTATTCTCTCGTGGTTTCATCCTATAGCTCGGTAGATTCAATAGATTTACTTCTAGAATTAAATTAATCTAGCATTAATTTGATCTAAGGGACGGTAATTATTCTAGTAGCTCTATTGGGATAATATCAACAAACTATTTTAGCAGTTCACGCTTGGAGTTTCAACTAATAGGGATTGTTATTCTGAAAGACTCTTCATAACTGGTGAGTAGTTGAGGTCTTGCTTGCAAATAGTGCATACTTTGACAAAGTCAGCGGTAGTTAGTAACAATCTCATTTTCTTTCTTTTCTAATTAAATGTGTAGGCACTAGCACTACAATCATACTATGTCGCTATGTTAACTTGCCAAGATCTACTCAATATTGAATGACAGATGTTCATGTCCAACATGTCAAAACTCACATAACATAAAAATATTTTCTAATAGAAACTATGACCTCATACATATCCAACACAAGGATAGTAATGCTCTTATTGATTCCATTAATTTTGTTAGGGTGGGGGTATTTCGTGATTTTCAATTGAAGATATTTAATCACACTACTGAGGAAAACATTTTTTGTGCATCCATTGACTATTAAGAGGTCGTATACTTTATTGTCTATTTTATATCTAATCCAAAAATAATATAATGTTGAGAGGCCACCTATCGTCGAGGAGTTAATAATACATTTTCAAGTAATAAGAATTTTTTTTGGCCGCCCAAAACATCTTCAACTTCATTAGTGTCAAGGGGGGTGGTATAGATTGATTATCATCATTATGTTCCCTACTCTAAGTGAATTTTTCATCAATTAGGACACTCATTTAATCTCTGGTGAATCTATTTTCTTTATGGTTGATGGTCCAGCAACAATTGCTTAATGTTTGAATTAGAGTTAGAATAAGTGTAATGTTTGGTGATAATTAACTTTGTTGGAAGCAAGAAACTCAATATGAGTCTGTGGATTAGGTCTTAGGGATGCCACAGATCCCTATTCACTGTCATAGCTTCACCAGGTACTAGTTTGATTGCCAAGTTATTTAGTATGGTTGCCAGAGGGAAAGTGTGATCGTTCCTGAATCCTGAATGCTCGAAGCTTGGTAACCAATTGTTGGAAATTAGTCTTTAAAACCTTGAGCTTCTTTTCGAGCATTGAGTGGGCTTCATGCAAGGACTCTCAACTGTGATGATCATTCTATATCAGGCTCTTGCCACCTTCTTTCATAGATGATCTTTGATACCAATATGACATAATAGCCTGCAAAGAGATGAACTAACCAAACAAAGAAGAGCAATCTTTTGTTTCTGATTCTTTATTTAGTACATCAATAATGCTTCATTTTCATTCGATTTGGCTACTGATTGCCCACTTTGGCAAGGCACTAGAGGACAAAACAACTTAAAGAAGGCCAAATGCTAGTAATTGTGGCTAATGTTACTCACATAAGCAAGGTAAGGAAAAGTAGAAATAGAGAGTTAAACAATAAAATAAATTTAACGGATAAAAGTTTAGTGCTACATTGTTTCACTATTGAACATAGGTTTATTTTATTTTATGAAAAATTTTGAATGAATTTTTGGAGATATACTTGCAAGAAAGCTCATGTCATGCCTTCCATACAACTCTTACATTATCATTTAAAATTGTGTTGGACAATTTTATGCAGCTATCATAGCAATATCAATTGAAGCAATTTGTTGTTGGATTTAGTTTGTATTCTTCCAGCACATGCATATTTATGATAAAAATGTTCTTGATTTCATTGTTGAAGGGATGCTTATTTATAATAGTGAGGAGGTCATCTTTTGTATCCACTGTTTAAGTAGTGGTGCATGGTTTGTTTGATTGGTTCTTGGTTTAATTAGCATAAAGATGTCAGACATAAGAGGTTTGTTCAGTGTCTATGCAATGATCTTTTTAAGTCTCTCACAACACTATTTGTTCGGGCTAGGAACATGGCAACATATATATTTTGTGCAAGGATGTTGATGTAAATTGATCAATTAGAAGGCATTTTCATTTATGAATTGTAATTAAAATAATTTATTATTATTATCATACTTTCTCATTTTAGCACATTATATTTCAGGATTGGAGTTCATGCACCGTGGGGTGTAAATTTGGATTTTTGGCTAACAAAATACCTGATGCCATATTTGGACTATCCTCAAATCCGGCAACAGCTACTGTTCATCGATCCATGGAATCATCTCAATACTATGTGGAAAACAATATTGATCATGCACGACGGTGGGTAAGCATGATTTAATTGCTTTCATTTTCTATGCTTTTCTTTATAACAATGGCCAAAGATTTAACTTTAACAAATAATAGATTTAAATTGAAATAACTAAACTATTTGGTTTAGTTCAACTTGAGTTAGATTTATTATTTTTATATTCTGATAAATTTGTTTTGATTTAGATATGAGGTTTTAAAAAATTGCAAAAAATTTGAATCCAACTAAACTATGCTATAATGGTGATTTTTTAATCTATATAATAAAAAACTAAACTATCATCCTAATTTATTACCTTTAAAATCTATTTTCTGCTTTTAACATTCAACAAAAAAAAAACCATTTTAAGTCAAATAGAACCAATCAAATCATTGTTTTCTGGTTCTCAATGTATAACTTAAAGCGGTACTACGACCACACCAAACAATTTGATTTGGTGTCATTTTTTCTTTATTGAATTTCATATTTTACTTTGATAGTAGTTTAATTTAGTTTTGATCTAATGGTTTTTAATCAAACTAAATTGTGATCAATCTGAAGTTGAATATCCAAATAGTTGGACTGCTGTTTATTGATGAAGTAGTTTGAGTTAAAAGAACTACTGATAGTTTTAAGCTTGCATTAGGCAGCATTATCTATCTAGTATCAGTTTAGACATGGAAAATAGATAAAGGATTTGATAGGTATTGAGAAGCAATGGAGATTCATAATGGGTGGATGGAGACTTTTGAGGAGAAGATCTTCTTTTGATTGGTGGTTGTATATAGTAATGAGGGAGAAGGCTTTGGAGTGGTTGGATGACAAATAGGGTTAGGTTTGTGGTGGTTCTTGCTGGAGGCTGACAGCTAGTGAGGGGGAAGGATTTCTTTATGGGGCTTTGCGGTGGAAGAGCGCTTGGGTAAGGCTAGTTTTAGGTGTGGCCAAGAGGCGGGATGGGGTGTAGGGTTAGGAGTGGTGTTAGGGTTGAAGGAAAGTGGTAACAAAGAACGTAAAAAGGAGACCAACTTGGACTCACCAAAGTACCAAGATCTTGGATCGGCCATCAAGCTTCTCTAGTGAGATTTGCACATGGGCAAAGTCATAATTCATTCAATAATGTGAATAATGATAACACAAAAATTTTCTAAATAGAGTATCAGAATGGTGAATTTGCTACAGTGGCTATTGGTCAACAGGCATTGGTGAGGAAATCCAATCACTGAGGGGGGCAGTGGAGGTCATGGCTCTGATGAAATCTAGGCACTTTTAGTCAATGTTAGCTGAGTTGACCTGCAATATGTTGGTGGCTATTCATCACATTGGGTGATTGACACCGAATAGTTTGAAAGAATGAATAACTAGACTCTTTTAAAATTGGACAACTATAAGAACTCTAAAATTTCTTGAGGATGACTGAAAATCTAAGAAATACAAGAAAAGGAGTGATTACAAATATTTGAAGGCTAAACTATCAACAAGACCTGGTTCCCAATTGATTCTTGTTGTAAAGAATTCCACTTTTTGCATAAATAGCTGTTGTTCATTCTCAAATTCTTGGAATTTTATTCACTATCATGGCGTGCATGAAACTAGATGTTGCAGAAATTTTTTCTTGTTGTTGCCATTAGAATAATTCTTCTTAACCAAAGTTACCACTCCCATCCAATAAACCTGCTGTCGTCTGATTTTATTGAATGATTTGTTAGGAGGCAAGAGGCCCGTAATTGGTTGAATGCCGTTGCAAAGAACAGGTTGGAATGCAATTTATAATTTAACTGGAAAATTGTGGGTTTATCATCGGAAAAAAAATTGCAGCTCCTCTATGTGAACAACAGCCAAAGATGATTTTCAAGGGGTTAGAATCAATTTTAGTAAAGTTTTGGATTTCATTTTGACAACCAGTCATCTAGAATGATTTTTTTCTTCTTGCTGTTAATGTGGTATCAGATCTTAAGTAAGGATGTCCCTAGAAGAAATCAACCATGCCAAAATCTAGATTTAGCTATGGAAGAACTACTCAGGGAAATTCAACAATTACATGCAAGGCTAGGAGGGAACCACAAGTAAAAGATGCGATTGAGAATCACGATTAAATCATTCGGAAGAATATTACATTGAGTGTGGATGGATAATCCTTTCCATCAAGACTATTTAGATTCATCTGATAAAGTAACGCTTTAGTTTATCATAGGAGGGAACCAATTGAGAATTAACATGACTATGGGTCAAGGTCGACATCCTTGATTTTATGGATGGTCTATACTCGAATGACTTTGTTGAATCGTCGAACATATTTTTGATGATAATGACATTCCAAATGAATGACGAGTAACATTGGTAGCCATTAAATTTAAAAAAATGGCCTCCAATTGATGGGGAAATTTAAAGAGCACGAGAGCATGAGAAAGAAGTAAAATTGTGGCATGGGAAAAAAATTTAAAAATATATAAAGGAAATATTTGCCTTATTATTTTAAACAAGATACTTTTATTAAGTTTCATAATTTTCATCAATGTAATCTATCCGTGGAAGAATATATAGCAAAATTTGAGCAGTTAATGTTAAATGTAAAATATTTGAACCCGTCGAAGAGCATATTATTGTTAGATTTATAAGATAATTATGTCCATCTTTTGCTATTGTCCTTCAGTTGCAATAATATTGGATGTTATATGATATTATAAAATTAGCTCTTCATGTGGAATATCATCAAAGCCAAACAAAATTTTGTTCTACTAATACAACAACAAGAACAACAACAACAAGCCTTTATCCCACTAAGTGGAGCCAGCTACATGAATCGTTCGTCTCCATTGTGTCCTATTATGTGTCAAATTCTCATTTAATTCAAGTATACTAAGGTCATTTTTTATACATCTTAACCAAATCTTTTTAGGTCTATACACCTTTCTTAATATAAGGCAAATCTAATGCATCTACTCTCCAGTCATGGACGGTGACGCTTTATGTGGACAAATGATCTAAGGCGACTCTCTCTTATCGCCTGAGCTACTCCACCTTTTCCCAACATACTCATTTTGCATTTTAGCTCTAAGAGTAAAGCCACTCATCCACGAGCATCCTCATCTCTGTAACACTTAACTTAGTCTTATGCTTCTCTTTTATTGGCCAACATTCTACGCCATAAGTCATTGTAGGTCTTACCACCATTTTATAAAATATTTCTTTAAGTTTAAGTGAAACTTTTCTATCACACAACAGGCCAGATGCATTCCTCCACTTCAACCATCTAACTTGAATTCTACTAATAACATCTCCATCTATTTCACCATCATTTTGAATAATAGAGCCTAAATATCTAAATCGCTCACTCTTATTAATGACTTGTTCACCTAATGTCACAACATTATCACTAGAACTTCTACAACTAAAATTATACTCAATATATTTAGTTTTAGATCTACTTAAACGAAAACTTTTAGACTCTAATGTTGACCTCCATAATTTAAGTTTTTGTTGGACTCCCTCTCTAGTCTTATCAACAAGAAGAATGTCATCAGCAAAAGGCATACACCAAGGTACATCTTGTAAATGTCTAGTAAGAACATCCATAACTAAAGCAAAAAGATAAGGGCTTAAAGCTAATCCTTGATGTAATCCAACTTAAATAGGAAAATATTTTGTCAATCCTCCTTGTGTTTTGGAAGTAGCACATACATATCCTTAATTACTTGAATATAACCAATATTAATTTCTTTTTGTTCTAGAACTCTCCAAAGAACATCTCTTAAAACTTTATCATAAGCTTTCTCTAAATGAATAAATATCATATGTAGATCCTCCTTGCTTTCTCGATTCTTCTCCATCAAACCTCTTAACAAATGTATAACATCTATAGTAGATTTACTTGGCATGAAACCAAACTGATTGTGAGAAACTTTTCTATCACATTGTAACCTATGCTTAATTACTATCTCCCATAATTTTATTGTATGACATTAACTTAATTCCTCTATAATTTGCACACTCTTGTGCATCACCTTTATTCTTAAATATAGGAATCAACAAACTCTTTCTCCACTCATCAAATATCTTTTTAGTCTTTAAAATAATATTATAAAGATTTGTAAGCTAAGAAATTCCTTGATCTCCTAAACATTTTCACACTTTTATTGAAATATCATCAAGTCCTACTGTTTTTTCACATTTCATTTTCTTAAAATCTTCTCTAACTTCGGATTTACTTCGGATTTACTAATCTTCTCTATTTTTATTTAGGGTATTAAGGTTGCTAAAATCAATATTTTCAAATCCTTCATTGAAAAGTTTATCAAAATACTTCATCCACCTATTTTCAATATCCTGTTCTAAGAAAAATACTTTATAATTTTCAACCTTAATAAACCTCACTTGAGCTAGATCTTTACTTCTCCCATCTCTTTGGTTAGCTAACTTATATATATATCTTTCACCTTTTTTGATATCTAATCTATTGTATAATTCACTAAAAGTTAATTTTTTTGCATAATAATATTACTTTCTTAGAATCTCTACATGCTACTTTATATTTTTCTCAATTCTCCGAGTTTTTACATCTAAATCAAGTTTATTAACAACACTTCTTATTTTTGTTCTACTAATAGAACACCGAATTCCAGAAGATTAGGCAAAGAACCAGAAGAGGAGGCATCTTGTGTCCAAAATAAAACTAATTCACCTACTCACCCATCTATCTCTAAAAGCAATAAACTAGCTCATCAAATTCTACAAATATATTAATAAAATGCCTACTCATGTCTAGGATTTGGACACATTGTTTCTAATTGTCCAAATAGAAGGGCTGTGTCCTTTAGTAGATGAAGCCCCACCTGAAGTTGCAATTATATAATAGCTTGGGTATTTTGGTCGATCGTTATAGATTAAGATAGAGTGTTATTTCTTGTTCTTGATTATTGTTTGGAGTTTTATTTAGTAACATTTTGTTCACTGATTGTTCATTTCTTGTTGTGTTTTGTGTATACTATTAGTCAAAACTTGCTACCTACCTAAATAAAACATTTAGTTCCTTGCTAACATTTATGTTTAAGGCCTAGGCTTAGGAAAAATGCCAATAGTCTAGCAGCTCTGTTGAAGTAAATTTGAGCTCTGGTGGCGAGGCATTCTCTAATTTGATATCTCTGTGAGAGTGCAGCAAGTGAGCAATGAGTAGAAATGATCGAGGTCAGCAGAGTTCATGCATGGAAGCTTTGTGAAGGGTGACACGTGGACAATTTGTCATTTGGTTCTAGAGCCCACCTTTCAAGTAGAGAAGAGTAGGATTTTTTTTTTGTTTCCTTTTTATTTTTATGGGTTTTAACTTTTTGTTTTATTTTCCCTTGCATGTTAGTTTATTAAATTGTCATGATTGCTATTTTTTTCTGTGAACTGTACGCATGGAAAAAATGGTATTAATGAAATTGATTATTCTTATACATTGGTGATAGGAGAGGGTACAGTATCATAATGACAACCAGCCTCTCATCAGATGTTCCAGTTGGTTATTTCTCATGGGCTGAATATGACATAATGGCACCGTTGCAACCCAAGACTGCAGAGGGGCTTGCAGCTGCCTTCATTTCAAATTGTGGTGCACCTAATTTCCGTTTGCAGGCACTGGAAATGCTGGAAAAGTTGGATATTAAAATAGATTCATATGGTGGCTGCCATCAAAATCATGATGGTAATGGTATGTGTAAACTTTGAGCAAATGAAAATTGAATCTACATTTAAATCATGCCAAATAACCATAAAAAACAATTAGATGTTTACTGTTTGTCACCTTCCTTAGGCCTATTATGACCAATCTAGGTTATACTTGTATAATATTTTAGTTACATGTTTTTAATTTTCATTTTTGTTGAAGAATGGAAGAAGCAAGTGTTATAAAGTTTTGATTTTATCTGATTTGTTGTTGATCATCAGTTTATATAAAGATATGGTTATTATTGAGAACTGTCATCCTATGATCCTATCCTATTTTGCACGTATCCTTTTTCTACACCATTCTATGATTTTTATAACTGCTAGGTCTGAAATGCATACAAAGATTTGCCAGCTACTCATGGCTGCTATTGTTTCAGTGGATAAGGTGGATACTCTGAAACGGTACAAATTCAGCTTGGCGTTTGAAAATTCCAATGAGGAAGACTATGTTACAGAAAAATTCTTCCAGTCCCTTGTTGCTGGTATGCTTTGCAATGCTTAATCAACTCGATTGTATATTGATCACTTTGGAAATCTTGTGCAGGATGTTTTAGGGCTGTATGGGATCAATTTTGTTTTTTGTTTGCAATTTTTTATCTTTATTTTGTTTTGCTTATGTTTTGATCTAAAATAAAATGTTTGGTTGTGATCTACAAGTTATTTTGAGTATTTTTAAAAATAAAAAATAATAACATTTAAAAAATACATCAAATAAATATGTTTTTAAAAATAATATAAAAATAAAAATAAAAAATGCAAAACAAAATTGATCCCAATTAAGTTCTCAGATTACTGGATTTCTTTGTGGAAGGTGCAATGCTATGAGACTTGGTTTCTTCCAGTTAAATTCTCTCTATTTTCTAAAACATCGTCTTGTTTTTTTTGTTTTATATCCTTCTTCCTATATTCGCAGGAGCTATACCAGTTGTTGTTGGTGCCCCAAACATTCATGATTTTCTCCGTCTCCTGATTCTATATTGCATATTAGAGAGCTTGATGATGTCACCTCAGTGGCTAACACTATGAAATACCTTGCGGCAAACCCTACTGCTTATAATAAGACATTGAGGTAGCATTACTCTCGATTATGTTTGCCGTACCAGTCTTTATCTTAAGCTTTACATTTTACTGAGTTGTCATTTAAGAGTAACTCAGATTTATACCATGATTACTATGGTGTCCTGTCATTTTGGCTTGTATTGTTCATAACTGATTTTTTCTTTATTTTTGCTAGAAATTTAATATAATTATGATTTTTTTTTTAATTCACCTGCACCTTTGTGCTTTCTATTATCGTATGATTTTGAAATTTGAAAGTTAGCATTCAGGATATTCTAATTTTATGCTAAGTGGAATGTCTCTAATATTATTTTTTCCTTTTATATTGTTTGTATTTGCCTACACATAGGCCTAAATTATATTGAGAGATCAGTAAGTTCTTTTCCCTCTATCAACCTTACTCCCATGTCCAACCTTCTCTCTTTATCTTGCGTTTTGCTCCTCCTCAGCATGCCTAACCATTTTGCTTCTCCTTCGCATACCTAACCACTTCTCACTCTCTCACACTTTTGAACTCTCGCCACTAGTGCTTTTGCCCCTCTCATTCCACTCTTCACCCTCATGCCCAAACCCCCATTTTGCTCGCATCTTGTTGTCATATTGTTTTATCTTAGTTTCCATGTATCTTGTATGATCAATGGACTTAAATCATTATTGGAACCTAACCTACTCCTCTCATTCATACACTTACGATTGCATTTGCTCATTGCCATTGCCTCCCTATAGCCTATTGCACATCTTGGACAACTCTCGCTCACACATTGTCATGTCGCTCCTCATAGATGCTTTTGCTTCCTCTTGTGCCTTGTGCTTTCTCATTGCTGTTAATATCATAACTGATAATGTGTTCTCCTTGCGTATGCCCTTATTCTTGAATCATCTTTATGATCTAATGTTGTTTTTTACTTAATCTTTGTATTTCTCATCTCTTGGTGTCATAGCCTCTCAATTTTTCCCTTGAAGAATTAAGCCACCCCCCATTATTAAGACCACCATCAAATTTAATGTCGATCATCTTTTCTATGATCAAGAGCTTTTTATTTCCTTGTTAACTCTAGTGACCAACTTCACCATCTTAGTTTGTCTCTTACAACTCAATATGAAACCATTTAAATTTGTAAATGGCTCAATTAATTACTTAATATCCTTGAATTGACTATCACATCAGCTGTCATATTCCATGACTGAAATTTTTTTGAAACTTTCATCATTCCACCTATTTCTTGGAAAATAATATTTCTTGTGTCTATACCGTATATTTTGAGACTTTGTCGTCAAAATATAATAATTTGGTTCTCCAAGTATTACAAAAGTCTTTTACAGGGAGAGTGTGACAAACTTCTTCAATATCATCATTTACTAATGATCTTACTACTTGGCAATGGCAAGAACAAAATGAGGTGTTTGTTCTTGCTAAGTTCTTCTCTAGCTTCCTTCAATCACTTTAGATTGTTTAAGCCCAGTTAATGGTTGAGTTCATGGTCCCCAAGCTCTATAGTTTTCTTCTACATTCCCCAACTCATTAAGCTTCATACTCCATTTTCTTCTGATCTTGACCATATCACTCTTGTTGCTCACACTAAAGGTGATCATTGTAATCATGGTTGCGGTGGCTAAGACGGTGGATGCGGTTTTGATCATAATTCTTTTTCACCTTGTTAGCACCATTAGAGAACTAATCACTGTATCTATTTTTTCTAGGATCTGAACCAAAAAAAAAAGAAAAAAAAGATTAGAAGCAGCGTTGAAGTAGGAGGCATCTACCACTTCTCTGATACTACATCCATTATTTCGTTAATGTTTCACATGAAGATTTCACAATAATTTTGAGAGATAAGTCTTTCTAGCAGTATATTACTAGGCCAATCGTGTATTTACCAGTAGTATTGATGGGGCTACATCAATTTTCTTTTCTTTATCCACAAAAAGCTATTTTTTTTTGAACTTCAAGTCTTTTGTTTGTGTTTATTTCGCCTACTGATGTGATTATCTTTCTCTGTGCCGGGTTATTTTCTAACTCAGATAGATTATTATTATTATGGTCGCTTTACCAATCGCTTTTATATCAACATGAATGTTATCTTTCCCGAAACATTTCAATACTATATTTCTATTTCGACTATAGAATTTATCTTTAGTGTTCCTGGTACCTGTTCTTACTTCACTACAGGTTTATACTTGTCAGCCTCGTCAATCTCCCTCTGTTACTCCTCAACCATTTTGTCACCTAATCATTTATTCTTCTTGTTTCATTGCTTTTCCTTGTTTCTATTTACTGTTTCTTATGAATTATCAAGAAGCATTGATCGATCGTAACTAGAACATGAATATATTTTGAAATGGGGACTCTTCTCGATCCTCGAACTTATAATTTGCTTTCACTACTCCCCGGTGTCTAACATGTTACTTGACAATGATTTTTCACTATATCAAGTTTTATCTAGAGTTATTGTTGGCAAAATGATGCTCATGTTTATGGCATTGATTATTTTGGGATTTTTTTTCCTAGTGGATCGATTCAACTTTGATCGCTTTCTCTCCATCTATCAAAACCATCATCGCTTACAAATTAAAACCTATGATCATGTTTATGCTAGATTGGCCTAAGATTGAATATTTATTCTCATATATTATTTTAATTTAATCTCTCAACAACAACAACAACAACAATATTAATCTAGGTGGTTAAATTTAATGAATCATTGTTTTTCTATTTATTTTAAATCAAGTATTATCATTTTTATACATCTTAAAGTATTTTAGATCTACCTATACCTTTCTTGTAAATAAAATCTAATGATCTATTCTCCTAATTATGGACGGTGATATATGTGGCCAAAAAACTCTCCTAATCTTTTCTACCTGAGTACTCAACTTTTTCGAATATACTCATTTTGCATTCTATCTCTAAGAGTAAAGTCACTCATCCACCTAAGCATCCTCATCTCGGTAACACTTAGTCTTATGCTTATCTTTTTGTTGCAACATTCGTTAAATAAGTCATGCAGTCTTATCTTATAAAATTTTTTAAGTTTAAATGGAACTTTTATCACATAATAGGATGATATCCAACTTGAATTCTACTAATAACATCTCCATCTATTTCACCATCATTTTGAACAATAGCTAAATATTTGAAACACTCACTCTTATTAATGACTTGTTCACCTAATGTCACAACATATCACTAGAACTTACAACTAAAATTACACTCCATATATTCAGTTTTAGATCTACTTAAATTTTAGACTCTAAGTTGATCATAATTCAAGTTTACTGTTGGACTTTCTAGTCTTATCAACAAGAAGAATGTCATCAGCAAAAAGAATACACCAAAGGTTAAAATTCTAATAAATTTTATAACAATCGTGAAACTATAATCACTTCATTTGACATTTTTACATTGTAGATGGAAGTCTGAAGGACCTGATGATTCCTTCAAGGCTCTTCTGGACATGGCTGCTGTCCATTCATCTTGCAGGCTGTGTCTCCATATAGCGACCAATATACAGGACAAGGAAGAAGCCTCCTCCCCCAGTTTTCAGAAGCGACCCTGTAAATGCAGAAGCAGGACTGGAACTCTGTACCATTTATATGTGAGGGAGAGAGGCCGGTTCAAGATGGAATCTATTTTTCTCAGGTACATATTTTATAATTCAGATTTTCAATTTTATTATGGAAGATTTATATACATACCACTTGATTCTTATATCTTTACATATCTAAACGCTTAAAAATTTGATATTTATAAATATAACAGCTTTGAAGAGGTACATTTCATTTTAAAATGTTAAGGATGGTAGTATTTTTGATTTAATATTAAATATTTAGGTGATATTTATGTAAATATTAAAGTTCTAAGTGTTGGATACGAAAATATATAGGAATTGTGTGGTATGTATGTGTAATGCCCCCTCTGGACAAAACATTAGTTAGAGTTGACTTTGAAATCATTGGATTTGCTTTAAGATGAGTGCTATTCAGTAGTAGCTTGTATGCACTTATCTCAAAGAAGATCCAAGGGGTTTAAGGCTTTTGTGGTATTTAAATGGTATAGAATTATGTGATTTTGATTTGCAGAGACTATAAGAATTAGCGAGAGATTTATTATAACGCTTATGATAAAATGATCAAAATATGAAGATATTTACATATGATTAATAAACCAATTATCATAGAAGGCGAAACAAAAATTCTTTTATTACACATGATCATTTTTAAAATATATAAAATTTTGAGGTTATTCGTTGTAAAATCTTACACGAAATAATAAATGATGTTTACATACATACATATTACACAATTTTTATGTATTTATATATCTAACATCTAAATTTTAATATTAATATATATAAATATCACATCAAAAGTATTATTACTATTAATTTTTTTAAAGAGAAATATAACTCTTCATGCATAAAAAGTATATATAACTTGAGTATTAGATATGTAAATACATAAGAATAGTGGTATGTTTGTAAATCTTCCAACTATAAAACACTAAAATATTTAATGATAATTAGCAGAGCACTTATCATAGAAGGTGAAATCAAAATCCCCTAATACACTGTAGTTTTACAAACAAAATATAAATTCATTAAAATCCCTAATAAAATAACAAAAAACATTAAAAGCATTTACATATAATCAGCAGAACAATTATCATAAAAGATGAAATAGAAATTCTCCTTAATCATACAATAAAAAGCATAAATTCATTTACTACAATAATAATTATAAAATAGTAAAATATTAAGATACAAATACCTCCTTTTATTATTATTATTATTTTTATTTTTTATTTTTTGGCTGAATTTTACAGTTCTCAGCACTTAACCTTAGAAGCATTGGAGCTGGCTGTGCTGACAAAATTCAAGTCGATAGGTCACGTGCCCGTATGGAAGAGCGAGAGGCCAAAGAGCCTAAGGGGAGGAGATGAACTCAGAGTCCATAAGATATACCCTATTGGTCTCTCTCAAAGACAGGCTCTATACAGCTTCAGGTTTGACTCTGACTCTGCCCTAAGAAAGCACTTTGAGAACCACCCTTGTAGCAAACTTGAAGTCATTTTTGTATGACAATATTCTATTATTATTATTATTATTATTATTATTATTTTATTAATAATAATAATAATTAATATGCATACCACACAATTCTTATGTATTTATATATCTAATACCTAAAATTAGATATTTATTTATATAATAATTTTCTATACTTAAAAAGGTGTATTTTTTACTTTTTAATGATGGTATTTTTGATGTGATATTGCAGATTGGGATATTATATATATATATATATATATATATATATATATATATATATATATATATATATATAAAATTGAAGTTTAGGTGTTAGATATGTAAATATGTAAGAATTGTGTGGTATGTATGTAAATTTCTTTAATAATTATAATAATAATTATTATTATTATTAGTATTAAAAGATTTACTTTCATTCATAGCACACAAGTCTTAGTAAATATTTAATATTTGATATTTATAAATATAAATCTTTTTAATGTATGAAATGATGAGTTTTATTTTTAAGTTGATGATGGTGATATATTTGATGTAATATGAAAGATTTTGGTGTTATTTATATAAATATTAAGGTTTTTGTATTAGATATGTAAATATATAAAAATTGTATGGTATGTATGTGAATGATCCTTATGAAATATATTGATTAAATTAGCTGACACCAATGCTGTAAATATGTTGAAATTGGGTGAGCTCAAGTGCTGTTTAGCTAATGAGTTAATTTTTTATTTAAATTTTGCTTATTTTGTGTCGTGTAGTTAATTTATGCAATTAAACACTTAATGCTAATTAAAATATTGTATTTGGATGTAATATATAAATTATAATATTATTTGCACAATTATGATTGAATAAAGTCTTATTTGTATTTGGTGTATGTGCTTATAAAAGGAATATTTTGCATGCATCACATAATTTGTATGTATTTATACATCTAAAAGTTTGATATTTATATTTTTAATTCTTATTAAAAAAAAGTAATATATTTTTGATGTGGTGTTAAAAATTTAAGGGTTATTGATATAAATATTTAAATTTAGATATTAGATATGTAAATATGTAAGAATTATGTGATTTTTATATAAATACTAAAAAGAGCTGAACTTAACTCATTAAATTAAGCATAATAAAATATAGTTTTATAAGTAATTTAAAAAAACTCATAATATAACCTTTTATACTTTCACAATAACTGTCATTTTTGATGACACGTGGCATATTATTGTAAAATAAAATAAAATTATTAAAAATAAATTTGCTCATTTCATATTAACTACAGTGTTTTTAATAAATTAAAAAAAAAGTCAAACCAATTTCCTACTTACCTTTATATACAGACTGTTTAATTGACTAATATATGTATATAATATTTAAAATGATTTATGATTATTTAAATGAGTGTAAATTAAATTTAAGAATTTAATTTTTAATATTTAGTTTGAGTAAAAATAAAGTTAAAATAAATTTTTAAAAATAATTGTCAGCAATAATAATAGTAATGAGGAGTGATCGTTGGTGATCAATGATAGTAGTAATAATTAACTGGACATAATGATGAATAATGAATAGTGATAGCAGGTGTTGATCGGTAGACGATAATAATTTACTTTATATTGATCATTATAAAATAAAATTATTTAAAATAGAAAAATTTATTTTTCATTAAATTTATACTAATAATAAAAAAATATTAAAATCTTAGATAACATTTTTTTTTTTAACCAATCAAACATAAAAATTTTCTTTTTTCACTAAATAAAATACAATTCCTTTTTTTTTCCCAATCAATCAATTCCTATATCTTAAACATAAAATCATCAATTAAAATCAAAACATTCAACTATTAGATCACAGTGAATTGCATAAATCTTATTAATTGCTTTAATCTTATTTACATCTACTATCATCAAGAGCAAAAAACCACATTGAGAACTTAACAAAATTAAAATTACTATAAAATGTCATCATTGATATGACACTTAAAATACTAATAGTGAAACATCTTGATCTAAAATGATCCATGAAGCGATCGATATCAAACACTTAAAATATAAACTGATGTGTTAAATCTAAATAACTTTCAATTAAGTGTTTATAAAATGAAACGACAATGATCTAGCTCAAGATCTCATAATTGACTTTTGAGCATTCAAATACACAAAATACATCATATGATCAGGGAATCATCATGGAGTCAGATGGAGAGGTGATTCATTTTTGCATGTATTTAGACGCCATCTCCGATATATAAATACATTCTCGTATGAGGGGAAGGCCAAAAAAGGAAGGAAATCTAAAGCGAAGATTCTCAAATAATCCACTCGGCCTATTTTCGCCGTAGCCGATCTACGCCCATCGCCATTGATCAATCTCGTGATCTTGGTTATCATCCATCAATCGATGTCTCGGCCATTATTATCATTATAAGAATTCTTGAGCGTATGCTAGTTTTTGTTCATATGTAATCATAATCAGTTATCGGAAAAATTTTGTACTCAAATAATAGTGGAAGATTAATAATAATGATTTTTTTTTTTCTTTTAGATTTTTATTAATTCTAATTTTTATTCACTCTTTATATACCGTGTGTATCAGATTTAAATAGCCAAGAATTTTAATCTATGATGATTTTCAGACAACAATCATGCTCTTCGTAATTTAAATAATAATATTATTAAAGAAAGATGCCTTTACATATATAACACATACTTCCTATATATTTATAAATTTAATATTTAATATTTAATATTCAAAATTTGTAACATCATATAAAAATACCGCTAAGATTAATTTTTTTTAGATATAAATACTTCTTTTCATGCATCTATTTTAAAATATCTTAACACTAACGGGCTATTTAATTGGCTAAAAAAAAAATATAATATAAAAGAATATATGTAAAATGAATACAGTAAATTTTGAATGTTTTATAATTATTTAATTATATATAAAATAAATATATAAAAAATATTTTCTATTTAATTGAGTATATATAAAATAAAATAAATATTTATATTCTAAATACTGTTAAATATAAATATAATTATAAATTTTTTTTCATTAATTGAATTATTAAATTAATAAATTAAATATATATTAAAATATAAATAAATTATAAATAAAAATTTATCACTGATATATTTATTTTAAAATTAAAAACTTTTTTATGATTTATATATTAGAGACATGTTAAAATAAAAATAAATTTAATCTCCTAGCTTAATATTTAATCTTTAGTGGAGTTCAAAATCAAGTTAGTTAAGATATTTATATGATCTATCATATAAATATTTATTTAAAAGTTGATGAAATAACCCTATGTTGAACTAAATAACATGATCATGAGCAAATTTATGAAATAATATATAATTATAAAATTTAATCTATCTAAACAAAAAGAATTGTAATCTATTTATAACTTTATACCATGGAGAGTAAAGGAATGCCAATTTCATTTAACAGATAAATTTAATAAGAATTAGAATGTGAAATGGGTTGATTGTAGACAGAAGTAGCATGGAATATAAAGGGAGAAAATTTTACTAAAGAGTTTTTACACATCAAACAATGGACAATATGAATGAATGAAGAAGATACATAAAACCAACCGTAAATAATTGAAAAAAAAGGCTAATGGAATACCAAACCATGCACAAAGAATTTTTGGTTCTGCATTTAGAATGTATGTAAAAGAAATCGATGTAAAATGAATCTGAATTACGAATCTTTCTGATTATTTGGTTATGTAAAATAATCGTAGTATATTTTCTTTGGTTGAGCGTATGTAAAGTAAAGTAAATCTCACTTGTGTAAATATTTGGTTGGATGAATGTAAAGTAAATATTTGTATTACGAATCCTTATTATATGTAAATTAATTATAGAATTTATTCACTAATTAAAGTATTCAATTAAAAATAAATATTATCAAATAAAATATAGATAAATTATAAATAAAATTTTTTTTCTTGACTAAAAAAATAAATAAAATCAAATACAAATAAAATTTATTTCAAAAATTTAATTATTAGTAATTAATTTACAAATTTTCTAAAATATTAAAATAAAATCAAATACAAATAAAATTTATTTCTAATATTTAATTATTAGTAATTAATTTACAAATTTTCTAAGATATTAATTATTAGTGTTATAAATAAATAAAATTTGAATATTATCATTTTATATTAACATAATGACTCAAATTTAATATATATATATATATATATAATTTTATTACTATATTAAACATTAATTAATTAATAAGAATTTTTATTAAATAAATTAATCATCAAGATTTAATATTTATTTATTAAATAATTTTTCTTTAATAAATAATTTATGCTTTAATTATTTTTTTATTAAATAAAGAAAAATTTAATAATTATTTTATTTTATTTATTTATCATGAATTATTTATCATCAATTTAAATAAATATAATTATATTTATTAAATCTTAATTAAACTATAATAATATTTATTTTAATTAAAGTTAAAAATAATATTATGAGCCAATTCAAAAAAAAATTTAAAAAAGAAAAAAAATGTTCCCAGGCTCCGCTCGCCCTCCCAAAAGAAAAAAAAAAAAAAAATTTCCTCAGTGGAAAAATTTTCGCTCTTCGCGTGTAATATTTTTGTTTACAAAAATATGGAAAGGAATTGAAATAAATTTTACAATTACTTTTATACAAACAAAAGAAGAAATGCTGAATTTGGATTCATTACAAGTAATTACCCAAAAGCGAACAAGTGAAGAGGAATAATTATTTCCATTTTAGTTCTTTGAAATCAGGAAATTGATAAGGCCTTAAAAATCTACTTAGTCCGAATCTTGATGCTAAAAGAACATCAGAAGTTCCTGGTCAAACTTAAAATATCGTTAACTACGGGATGTTAGTTAAATAAATAACTCCGTGGAATGTTTATATAAATTGAAGCGTCCCAAGATCTAAGATCTCATAATTCTGACTTCATTTGAGCATTCAAATACACAAAATATATCATATGATCAAGGGAATCATCATGAGCCGTCCGATTGAGAGGAGTGATTCAGATTTTGCAAATGGAGCTCGATAAGGTTTCTCAAGTACAGTTGGATCCAAAATCTTCACAGATTCATTCTTTGAAACATGCTTTACAAACTAAATAAAGAAGATAAAACGCAAAATTTCTGACCCATCAATTCTCAAAAACTCTCAAAAAAAAAAAAAATCTCATATTTAATTTATATGAAATTTTAAATTTGCTATATTATACAGCTAGAAGTAAGAGTCTTGCGTAGATAAGCTTATGCAATTGTAGCTAGGATGGATGGTTTAATGCTCATATGTTGGGAAACATCTGAAGTGTACACCTCTTTTCAATTTTCAGTTTTTATCAATTGAAAATTTGAACTTTCAATGGTCATATTTTCAAGGTGCCTGCAAAACTTTCAAATTAAAAAAGATAACCAAATTTAATTTATCAGTCCATTTTGAAAATTTTTATAATGGAAACGATTATAAGTCACATACTCAAATCAATAAATATAAAATTAAAAAAAAATCCTATCTAGCAGGGTCATAACTTTAAGGGTCCGTTTATGCGGTCGATATGACATTTTACGCCCTTGATACGCGTTTGGGACATTGGCAGAACAACAAAAATTTGAATTTCAGCGAAGTTGCTGCGGCTGAGACCATAAGGTTGCGGCCACGGTCATAAATTTTTTTCCCCTAAATTATCCCTCTGCATTTTAACTTTCAAAGGCATCCCATGCCGAAAGGGTCGCGCACTTCGAACATCTATTGCCGAAAGGATCCCGCCACTAGGGAAGGAGCAGCAAGCAGCGGGCGTAGGAATCCTGCTGCAGATTTCGATGCTCGTGCTATCGTTCGTTCTCGGCCACCTCCTCCGCCGTCACAAGTTCTATTATCTCCCCGAGGCCAGCTTCCCTCTTGATTGGTACCTGCGCTAATCTTCACTCTATTCCATGAATTGCTGGTTACTTTGTGTTAATTATTGTTAGAGGACATATATGGTGATAACATCTGTTAGTGACTTGGAACATCTGGTGAAAAAAAGAGTTTTATGCTTTATGTTATTTGGGCTAATCATTTGACATATGATTGTGGTTGGTTTATGCAATGCTTCTCATGCCCGTTGGGGATTATACATGTGGCTGTCCACGTTGATGCGGCTCTAACTTGAAAATTTCTATACATACTTCATGTTCCAGGACCTCCATCATCGTGGCTTGTGAGCATGAACATAGCTAAAATAACAGTCAACCAGCGGGACCTCTTACTCAACCAAGGCGATACCTTGATCAACCAAGATGTTTCACTAGCTTGTCACTTCTATTTTGTTCGCAATCTAGATCAAAGTGTTAGCCGAGGAGAGGTTTGGTGGTTATCGCTTTGACTTTTGGTTCAAAATCTCTTGTCTAAACACTTGGGCTCCTATTTTGGGTGTTTGAGGCTCCAAATTGTGTTAGCTGTATTGTAAATCGTTTGAACGACTCTAATTGATCTCTTTGTGTATCATGTACATGAAATTCACCAATAAATATGATTTCTAACATAAATCAAAATGAATGCATTAGTGTAGCAAATTTTTTAAAATCTAGTGATAATAATAAAAAAAATCAAGATCTAAGGTTGGGTACAAATAGATAAAAATCATGTGTATCAATTCTCATCTAAACATACCTTCTATCTCGGTGGTTTTTATATTTATTTTTCTCCAATTCAACTTTCCTTTTGATAGCTTTTAAGGCATAGTTCATGATGGAGAGAGGAGAGTCTCTAGGTTATGAAGAACCCCACAATATTTAATACTCTATACCATCATTACAACATGATAATTCTATGGCTTTTAGGAGGGTGACCATGAGAAATAATATAATTATCTCTATTATGATTGGAGGCCGCTAATTTGTGTTTTACAAACAACGTTTATGCGCGGTGAGGCTTTGACGTCAACCCTCGTCACCCTTGATCTGGTTTGATGGGATTCTCATGCAATTGATGTTGCCTTTTAATATTATTTTCATTTACCGACTAAGCACCATATAGTATGTTTCTTAATTATTTTTTAAGTTCAGTGCTTAAAATTTTTCATTCATACATTTTTCGTGTAATAAGAGCCGAAATATTAGTGTTTGCGGGACTTGAGTAGCATTCTTAAGTTCTTATTGCTAATTTCATGAGCTTTCTAAGAATGTTTTCATAATAATCAATTTAATATTTGTTAGAAATAATGAAAGCCTCATAAGCAAACCCAACAAATATCAAGGAGCCTTAAGGATGATTCCAGCTAGCATACACCAGTCATGGTATCCTTGATAGTAATAAGCATAGGCACGATAGTTCCATCTAGCATATGGATGGCATGAACACTTCATAAGGTATGATGTAACGAATGCATATGATGCTGAAATCTATTTATGTATGCAAGAAGGTGCTGCGTGTTATTAGGTAGGCCTTTATACAAGGATATATTGGCTTAATGTTGCATATCTTGTTTCTATTTTGGTGTAGGATAGTTTTTTTTCCCTTTTTAGAGTAGTCTATACATAGTGTCATGTATCCACTACTTTGAATCCATGAGTTTTGGCTTCTTTCTCAACATCTTTCCATATAGTATCCGAGCCATATGAGCTTCAAAATTTATGCCCGACTCTTCTAAGAGAGTGAGTTCTTGGCCAAATTTTTAGAAGGCATATCGGATTTAAGATAAGACACTACTTAAAGATTTTACTCTCATTTTATGATTACTTTATCATATGGTGTCAAGTTTTTTATAAATGCAAGTTCTTATAGTTAATTACTTGTGATAAGAAAAACTTTTGATCAAGGATAATCGATAGACGCTATATATTTAGTTTCGTAATAGTAATTTGATTTTAAAATAATAAATTTATTGTTGTTAGCCTAGATGGTAAGAGAATGATGAAAATTTTGATCAATCGTGACTTGATTATATTAGGTGTACTTTGGTATATTTAGTCAAAAGAGGTTGTCGATCAAACTAGATTGAGGGATCTTTGTCAGCTACCATGAGTTGCACCATCTAAAGAGATCTCATAGACTTGAGGAAATGTTGACTAAGAGGAATATTAAAGTTGATTTTAGCTAAGAAAGAGCTTTGTGTCATATTAAATACACTTTATAATTTATCATTTAAGGATTTGGGCTATTGGGAGATTTAAGAGATTTTGCTCCTCCGGTTCACCCTCTGACTTGTATTAGTGTTTTCCTGTATTCTATTCTAGTATTAGTTAGGGAAATTTCTTCATTGGGTTTATTGTAGCTCTTAGGAGCATTAGCTTTGAGATTTTTTTCCCTACAAAGATTGTATATTTTCTATTTGTTAATAAAATTTTTCTCATTTTTGAAAATAAATATATGAGTATTAGTTATCATATTTTTCTTCATTATGTTTAAAATTATTCAACTTATATACTCATAGGGACATTTTAGTCATTTCTGCAAACAACCGAGATTGCGAGTTTTTCAAACGTAATCGAAACGATGCTTTTCAAGCTGCTTTAGAAAACATTTCTACGCCAAACAGCTAAGTCTTCGCATAATTGTTCTCATCAATTCTTAGTGTAGAACAAAAATTGGGCACTTGAATCAAATTACAAATTAAAAGACTATCAAATTAAAATGATGAAATTTCAAAAATTATAAAAATTGAAAGTTTAAAAGTTCTACTATCATTCAGCATTTATGAGGTTAGCTGCGGTCAACTTTGATCTAATCAACATGGCAAATCCATTATAACAAAAAGATGATTAACATTGGCTAGCTAATTTTATGTCATGGACAGACTTTCTCCAAAGCGATAAGTGCAGCCTTAGCACACTTCCTTAGATGCAAAGTTAGCCTAATTCTTGTAATGTCGGGCTTAAAACACTAGGGAACTAAAGAAGAAGAGTAAGGATAACTTTGTAGAAAAAAGAAAGTGCATTATTAAGCAAAGAGTGGAAACTTAGATAAATACAAATAAGGGTATTTATAATCCTCCACCTCCCTAAGATAAATTTCTAGATTACGATATACAAAGAAAAAATTCTAGAGAACTCTATATTACTCCTACTCATACATAAGAATTCTATAATTTTTCAAATTAACTTTGAGTGCTATTGAAGTATTCCTTTTTAAGACTTTTTAAAGATGTCTAGTCTCTGGTAGAGTTTTTCAAAATCTTCTAGAATATGCATGCTCTCTCTAGATCTTTCATGAGTTTCCATGGTCCATGACCAAAAAAATGTGGCTAACCAACTTTTGGGTGGCAGACTGAGACACTTAGGCTTTAGAACTGAAATAAATATCTTGATTATGCTTAATAAAATAAGAAAATTGCTTTGGTTGATCACATTAGACCATCACCTCAATCCAAATTGATTAATTTAAGGAACTTTGAGTTTATCAATAAGCACACTCTAGACCAACTTGGGTGATTGCATTTATTGGATGTTATACCCTACAGCTCTATGAATTATGACTACCATGTCTTAGATCTTCATCTCCCTGTGAGCATAATGAAGTTTATATCTGGGAAAATGTGCCTCAAACGTTCACTGCAGTGCCTTTTTTGTTGAAAGTTCATTTGCATCCGACGCCTTGGAATTCATAACACCAAAAGACATTTCACAATACAAGGAGTGGAGCAAGAAATGAGATCTACAACCATATCTATTAAAACCAAGGTTTTCATATATGTTAAACTAAACCAGTTCTTTAGCTTCATTACATATACCATCCCTCTAGAAAAATCTCACAAAATTAAAAATTACACTATAAAATGTGGATCATTGATATCACACTTAAAATATTATTAGTCGAAGCACGAATCTTGATGTTAAAACAATGATCGAAGTTGGCCAGTGATCAGACTTAAAATATCGTAAACTCGAGATGTCGATTAAATCTAAATAACTCTCAAATGTAGAGTGTTTATAGTTAAATCGGCGTCACCGACAGCGGATCTAGCGGCCCAAGATCTCATAATTCTGACTTCATTTGAGCATTCAAATACACAAAATACATCATATGATCAGGAATCATCATGAGCCGTCCGATGGAGAGGAGTGGTTTGGATTTTGCATGTATTTATAGAGACGTCACTCCTCCGATATATAAATAAACCGTTCCTATATGAGGGGAGACAAGAGAGAGGAGATAGCTTTAAGCTCAAGATTCTCCAAGCCAATCCTGCCACCGGCGGTCGTCAACGCCGCCCGGTTGCCGCTATCAATCTTGATCACCATCGTCGTGATCTTCGATCACCGTACGGCCTTCACCGTCGGTCGATGTCGCCACCGTCATTCTTACTACTTGTTATTCTGCAACGGCTACAGTTGTTGTTGCTTCTCATTCTGATCCCGTAATCCGTTATCGGGAAGATTTTGTACTCAAAAAGATCCATAGTGGAAGATTTTCTTGGGTAGGCGTGGTTTTCCTCTTTTGAGATTTTACGTAAAATTCGGAGTTTTCTTGTTATTCTTTAAATATCACATTGTGTCTTTGTTTTGTAAAAGTAAACTTTTACTCTACATGGGATTTTCTAGCACATAACAGAAATAATAGAGATCATGATGTAATAACAAGAGGGAAAAACTCTTACTGTCACCAGAAGAGGAAGTAGCCAAATGATCATCAACAAATGATCCATGTCCATTTGAATCCAGATTATTATCACCAGAACCAGAGCTGTGGCCTTTTCTCCCAAATTTCCAGAGCTTTTTAAGACCTTTTGATTCTTTGCTTCGTGTCTTTTCATGTGGATTCATCCATTTAGTCCACCTGGCTCAAATCTGAGACATGGTGCACATTAGCCTTGATAGTTTGAGCACCAGTAGCAGTCCTCTCAGTGCTCAGAACAGGTGGCAAATCAGCATTTTGAGAAATACCAGTAGGAGGGTCCTCCAAAGATGATATGTTCTTGCAAATGGAGCTCGATAAGGTTTCTCAGGTACAGTTGGATCCAAAATCTTCACAGATTCATCCTTTGAAACATGCTTTACAAACTAAATAAAGAAGATAAAACGCAAAATTTCTGACCCATCAATTCTCAAAAACTCACAAAAAAAAAAAAAAAGAGAGAAAAAAGAAAAAACAAAAGTAAGATAATAAGCAGGCAAGTTTTGAAGCAGGGTTACAGATCGCCCCTACTGATAAATCTCATATTTAATTTATATGAAATTTTAAATTTGCTATATTATACAGCTAGAAGTAAGAGTATTGCGTAGATATGCTTATGCAATTGTAGCTAGGATGGATGGTTTAATGCTCATATGTTGGGAAACATCTGAAGTGTACACCTCTTTTCAATACAAGTTTTCTTTATCAATTGAAAATTTGAACTTTTCAATGGCCATATTTTCAAGGTGCCTGCAAAACTTTCAAATTAAAAAAGATAACCAAATTTGATTTATCAGTCCATTTTTGAAAATTTTTATAATGGAAACGATTATAAGTCACATACTCAAATCAATAAATATAAAATTAAAAAAAAAATCCTATCTAGCAGGGTCATAACTTTAAGGGTCCATTTGGTACTGGTCGATCTGGCTCGGTTTTAGCGCCCGACGTTTGGGACAGTAACAACAAAATTCTGAATTTCAGCCGAAGTTGCCGCGAAGCTGAGACTCGCCCAAGGTTCTGCGGCCCGCGGTCATAAATTTTTTTCCCCTAAATTATCCCTCTGCATTTTAACTTTCAAAGGCATCCCGTGCCGAAAGGATCACGCACTCCGAACATCTATTGCCGAAAGGATCCCACCACTAGGGAAGGAGCAGCAAGCAGCGGGCGTAGGAATCCTACTGCAGATTTCGATGCTCGTGCTATCGTTCGTTCTCGGCCACCTCCTCCGCCGTCCATAAAAAAGTAAGCTTTTTAGGCTTTCTGGAACGTCTGAGGGCCGAAATGTGCATTTTGCCCTGCTTGTCTATTAGAGATGAGCTGAACTAGGCAGCAGGTCTACTGTTTTGCTGCAAGACTTGCATGTAAGGGAGATAATGCTCATGATCTTTGGATCTGCATGCTTCCTTCATGTTATGTCATCGTGTTGTAAATCGAATGGGTTTTTTGGGCGTAGTCGGAGGAAGAGCTTCATGCGGCATGCGAATCGATCGCACTCTTCAGAGTATTGGTCGGCTTGGCATCCCACATGGAGCTTCTTCCTACTCTGATGTGAATGTTTGTGCCTCGTGGGAGTTCGCCACCCGCATCATTATCATGACCTTTTACTTCGCTTGATGACGGAGATTTCTTGATCTCTATTTTTGGGCGGTGCCTTTGGGCTTGGTGATGTGCTTAGGTTGGAGACCCGTATGCGGCGCATGAGATGTCGTGGACTCTGCTTCTATTGATTGGTGGTCACCTTTGTGTGGCCAACTATTGGTATGACAGTCCTTTCAATTCCTTGCTCCTCATAATATTTTGGAGATCGATTGTCGCAGTTGCTTGCGATGGGAATCCTTTCCTTGTTGGCATTAACATCTGTCAATGTGTCGCGGATTAGCCTCTGATGCCCATTTTCATGGCATGGAGATTGCCCTGTGGGATGAGACTCTTCCATCCTCGGCTTCGGGAGCCGTCCCCATGGTATTCCCGTATCTGAGGTGGTGGACGAAGGGTCTCGTCATATTGTTGCGAATGTGGCTCTTAGAAATCGGGTCTCAGTGTCACGGCCACCTTGCCCGGGTCGATTTATTCGGAGGTGATCGCGCCTTCATCCTTCGTGCGACTCTGATACACAAGTTCTATTATCTCCCTGAGGCCAACGCTTCCCTCTTGATTGGTACCTGCGCTAATCTTCACACTCTATTCCATGAATTGCTGGTTACTTTGCGTTAATTATTGTTAGAGGTCATATATGGTGATAACATCTGTTGGTGACTTGGAACATTTGGTGAAAAGAAGAGTTTTATGCTTTATGTTATTTGGGCTAATCATTTGACATATGATTGTGGTTGGTATATGCAATGCTTCTCATGCCCGTTGGGGATTATACATGTGGTTGTCCACGTTGATGCGGCTCTAACTTGAAAGTTTCTAGACATACTTCATGTTCCAGGACCTCCATCATAGTGGCTTGTGAACATGAACATAGCTAAAACAACAGTCAACCAACGGAACCTCTTACTCAACCAAGGCAATACCTTGATCAACCAAGATGTTTCACTAGCTTGTCACTTCTATTTTGTTCGCAATCTGGATCAAAGTGTTAGCCGAGGAGAAGTTTGGTGGTTATCGCTTTGACTTCTGGTTCAAAATCTCTTATCTAAACACTTGGGCTCCTATTTTGGGTGTTTGAGGCTCCAAATTGTGTTGGTTGTATTGTAAATCGCTTGAACGACTCTAATTGATCTCTTTGTGTATCATGCACATGAAATTCGCCAACAAATATGATTGCTAACATAAATCAAAATGAATGCATTAGTGTAGCAAATTTCTTAAAATCTAGTGATAATAATAAAAAAAATCAAGATCTAAGGTTGGGTACAAATGGATAAAAATCATGTGTATCAATTGTCATCTAAACATACCTTCTATCTCGATGGTTTTTATGTTTATTTTTCTCCAATTCAACTTTCTTTTTGATAGCTTGTAAGGCATAGTTCATGATGGAGAGAGGAGAGTATTCTCTAGGTTATGAAGAACCTCACAATATTTAATACTCTATACCATCATTACAACACGATAATTCTATGGCTTTTAGGAGTGTGACCATGAGAAATAATATAATTATCTCTATTATGATTGGAGGCCACTAATTTCTGTTTTACAAACAACGTTTCGTAATGCAGAGGTGAGGCTTTGAACGTCAACCCTCAGTCCACCCTTGATCTACTTTGATGGGATTCTCATGCAATTGATGTGCCTTTTTTAATATTATTTTCATTTACGACTAAGCACCATATAGTATGTTTCTTAATTATTTTTTAAGTTCAGTGCTTAAAATTTTTCATTCATACATTTTTCATGTAATAAGAGCCGCAATGTTAGTGTTTGTGGGACTTGAGTAGCATTCTTAAGTTCTTATTGCTAATTTCATGAGCTTTTTAAGAATGTTTTCATAATAATCAATTTAATATTTGTTAGAAATAATGAAAGCCTCATAAGCAAACCCAACAAATATCAAGGAGCCTTAAGGATGATTCCAGCTAGCATACACCAGTCATGCTATCCTTGATAGTAATAAGCATAGCCACGATAGTTCCATCTAGCATATGGATGGCATGAACACTTCATAAGGCGATGTAACGAATGCATATGATGCTGAAATCTATTTATGTATGCACGAGGAAGGTGCTTGCGTGTTTATTAGGTAGGCCTTTATACAAGGATATATTGGCTTAATGTTGCATATATTGTTTCTATTTTGGTGTAGGATAGTTTTTTTCCCTTTTTAGAGTAGTCTATACATAGTGTCATGTATCAACTACTTTGAATCCATGAGTTTTGGCTTCTTTCTCAACATCTTTCCATATAGTATCCGAGCCATATGTGAGCTTCAAAAATTTATGCCCGACTCTTCTAAGAGAGTGAGTTCTTGGCCAAATTTTTAGAAAGCATATCGGATTTAAGATAAGACACTACTTAAAGATTTTACTCTCATTTTATGATTACTTTATCATATGGTGTCAAGTTTTTTATAAATGCAAGTTCTTATAGTTAACTACTTGTGATAAAAAAAACTTTTGATCAAGGATAATCGATAGACGCTATATATTTAGTTTCTCGTAATAGTAATTTGATTTTAAAATAATAAATTTATTATTGTTAGCCTAAGCAGATGGTAAGAGAATGATGAAAATTTTGATCAATCGCGACTTGATTATATTAGGTGTACTTTGGTATATTTAATCAAAAGAGGTTGTCGACCAAACTAAATTAAGGGATCTTTGTCAGCTACCATGAGTTGCACCATCTAAAGAGATCTCATAGACTTGAGGAAATGTTGCCTAAGAGGAATATTAAAGTTGATTTTAGCTAAGAAAGAGCTTTCCGTCATATTAAATACACTTTATAATTTATCATTTAAGGGATTTGGGCTATTGGGAGATTTATGAGATTTAAGAGATTTCGCTCCTCCGGTTCACCCTCTGACTTGTATTAGTGTTTTCAGATATTCGGGAATTTCTTCATTGGGTTTATTGTAGCTCTTAGGAGCATTAGCTTTGAGATTTTTTTCCCAACAAAAATTGTGTATCTTCTATTTCTGTTAATAATTTTTTTTATCTTTTTTTGGAAAATAAATATATGAGTATTAGTTATCATATTTTTCTTCATTCTGTTTAAAATTATTCAACTTATATACTCATAGGGATATTTATATTCGACACGAAGCGAGATTCTAAGCGAGTTTTCCAAACGAATCGATGCAAGAACTTGCCACCAAATTTCTTCTTCAAGCCTTCACAACCGAAAACTACAAAGCCTCTAAACAGCCAAGTCTTCTTCGCATAATTGTTCTCATCAATTCTTAGTGTAGAACAAAAATTGGGCTACTTGAAGAATCAAATTACAAATTAAAAGACTATCATTCGACATTTATGAGGTTAGCTGCGATCAACTTTGATCTAATCAACATAGCAGATCCATTATAACAAAAAGATGATTAACATTGGCTAGCGAATTTTATGTCATGGACAGACTTTCTCCAAAGCGGTAAGTGCAGCCTTAGCACACTTCCTTAGATGTAAAGTTAGCCTAATTCTTGTAATGTCGGGCTTAAAACACTAGGAACTAAAGAAGAAGAGTAAGGATAACTTTGTAGAAAAAAGAAAGTGCATTACTAAGCAAAGAGTGGAAACTTAGATGAATACAAATAAGGGGTGGTAGCTCCTATTTATAATCCTCCACCTCCCTAAGATAAATTTCTAGATTACGAAATACAAAGAAAAAATTCTAGAGAACTCTATATTACTCCTACGCATACATAAGATATATAATTTTATTTTTCAAATTAACTTTGAGTGCTAAGTATTCCATTTTAAGAATTTTAAAGATGTCTAGTCTCTGGTAAAGTTTTTCAAAATCTTCTAGAATATGCATGCTCTCTCTAGATCTTTCATGAGTTTCCATGGTCCATGACCAAAAAAATGTGGCTAACCAACTTTTGGGTGGCAGACTGAGACACTTAGGCTTTAGAACTGAAATAAATATCTTGATTATGCTTAATAAAATAAGAAAATTGCTTTGGTTGATCACATTAGACCATCACCTCAATCCAAATTGATTAATTTAAGGAACTTTGAGTTTATCAATAAGTACACGCTAGACCAACTTGGGTGATTGCATTTATTGGATGTTATACCCTACAGCTCTATGAATTATGACTAGCATGTCTTAGATCTTCATCTTCCTGTGAGCATAATGAATGGCCAATACTAGCGTCTAATTCTTTATTGGTAACTTGGTTTTCACAAATGCATGTAGGATTAGTTATGATAGGTGTTAAAGGATTACATAGAAAAAATTTAGGAACAAAGACGTTAGTTATCCTCTTTGATATGTTTCATACCCATCTTGTATATCAAGACAAAAATATGTGCATCTTCCTCAATGCCAAATTAATTCGTGGAAACATTTTCAAATTCAAATTCTACCATCATCATTCAAATTTAGTGGAACACATCAAAACAATCAATTGACACTCCCTTCAACAGTCAGGAGATTTTGTAACATTATACCATCGCATTACTCCCGATCCTAGTCAGATTTCTGATTATGCAGCAGATGAACAAACATGGCTTGAAGGCCTAGATGAGATGGCACTCCAAGCTATTGAGAATAGAATGGAACCATAGTGGCAGGAATAATTGAAAGCACTCATCAAAGCAACAATAATTAAAAGTAGAAGCAGATAAGGAAAAAGAAAAAGGAATAAAGTAAACAAGTAAGCCTCTGCAATACCATTACTTCGCGTCTCAGCAAACTAAAGATACCATATACAGCCTTTACAACACCATTAGGACATTATGAATGGTTGATCATGCCCTTCGGATTAAAAAATATACCTAGTATCTTTCAAAGAAAAATGGATAAAATATTTGGATATTTAGAATATGTCTTAGTATACATTGACGACATTCTTGTAACATCTCACACTTTACAGGAACATTATAAAGCCATTCGAGATTTATCCGAAGAATAGAATACAACTAGCTATAGAAACGTGTTCACATGTATTGTTTTTTCTACTGTTGTAATTTCCATCTATCTACTGCTTTAATTAATCCATCCATAGCATTGTCTGATGTTTGTGATTCATTATCTGAGTCATCGTCTGTTATACTATATATTGTATCTTTGGATTCATTTGATGATATACTGACAACATCGCCTTCTAATCCTTGAATTAATGTTTTTTTATTATAACTTGTTTATTGATTGATTGCTAAACGATGATCCACAAAATATAACAATGACATTTTCTTGTACTTGATCGTTTGACATTTCAATCTTTTCTATATATCGATCTTCATGATTTTCGAAGTATTTTTCTTTTCCTATCTGATTTTCAGAAAATGAAATGTGGAAAAGCAGTAGGACCGGATAATATTCCAGAAGTGTGGAAATGTTTAGGAGATCAGAATTTCTCTACAAATCTTTTAATGTATTTTAAAAAAAGACGCCGATGAGTGGAGAAAGACTTTGTTGGTTCCTATATTTAAGAATAAAGGTGATGCACAAGAGTGTGCAAATTAATATACATTAAAATTATGGGAGAGAAAGAGAAACGATGTGATACGTAAGTTTCTCACAATCAGTTTGGTTTCATGCCGTAGATCTACTATGGATGCTATATGTTAAGAGGTGGAAGCATAGAGAAAATAAAAAGGATCTACATATGATTTAGAAAGTTTATGATAAAGTCTCAAGAGATGTTCTTTGGAAGAAAAGAAGTTAATATTGGTTATATTCAAGTCAAGATATATATATAGCCACTTGTGTCCAAACACAGGAGGATTGACAAACTATTTTCCTATTTCGTTGGATTACATCAAGATCAACATTTTACTTTAGTTATGGATGTTCTTACGAGGCATTTACAAGAAGATGTACCTTGGTGTATGCTTTTTTGATGACATTCTCTTGTTGATAAGACAGAGAGGGAGTCCAAACTTGAATTATGGAGGTCAACTTTAGAGTCTAAGATCTAAAAAAACCCAATATATGGAGTGTAATTTTAGTTGTGAAGTTTTAGACAGGACTTTAAAGATCAGTCAATAAGAGTGATATTGATATTTAGCTTGTTCAAAATGAAGAAATAGATATTATTAGTAGAATTCAAGTTGGATGGTTGAAGGGAGAATGCATCCGCCTATTATGTGAAAAAGTTCCACTTAAACTTAAGGGAAAATTTTATAAGATGGTGGTAAGACCTGAGAATGACTTATATGCGAATGTCACAATAAAGAAAACATAAAGACAAGTTAAGTGTAGATGAGGAGTGGATGAGTGGCTTTACCCTTAGAGATAGAATGTAAAATGAAGTATGAGTGAAAAGTATTTGGTAGATAAGATTAGAGAGAAATGGCTTAGATTGGCCACATAAAGCGCCTAGTCATGACTTGGGAGAGTAGATGCATTAGATTTGCCTTATGTTAAGAAAGGTAGGTAGACCAAAAGACTTGGTTAAGATGTATAAAAAATGATCTTAGTAATAAAATGAGAATTTGACACATAAAGGACGTCAAAGAACGAAGAAAATTAATCACCCAAGGAAAATTCCCCTAATTGTGTATTCTCTGTGTAGATTTAAAACTTTTTCATCTACGCGTTAGTACTTCTTTTATTTCTTGAATTAAACATTCCATTATTTAACCAATCTATTTTCTTTGTGGGTTCCATTACTATGCACTGATACCAATTCGGGTGTTGGGTTTGTTTTTGTTATTTGTAGATAAAAAGCTCATTTCATTATTTATATGACAATGGAATGATCCATCAGAACTACTAGATAAAATCATAGGTATAGATGTCGGTATGCCTTTATAAATATGTTTTATCTTTGAAAAAATATCATAATCAAGATCATCGTGATTATATCAAACCAAAGGAAACTATTGACATAGCAAAAAACTTAGAAAAAATTAATTTTGAATTAGAGAAAATTCAGCTCAACATGGATAAAATACTCTTTCGATTAGACAAACTCGAAGAAAAGGATAAAACTCGAGAAACTCAAAATCAAAACTTAATTCAAACATACAAAAAAGATAAACGAAAATTCAAACTAAAAATCCGTAAATTAAAATTAGCTATAAAAGGAAAAAACACTTCATCACAATCCAAAGGATCATCTGTTGCCTCTAATACTATTAGTGACCCTGAGGATATCACGGACTATACCAATATCAATAAGTTAGATTTAGCGCAACAACAAATCGAAACATTGGTAGCTAAAACTTATCCAACATCATTAGCAAGAATTAAAAATCACATTAAAGATAAATCAAAATCATGTTATTAATGATAGGAAGACGCACGCCATAACAAAGAATTTACTAGCAGTATTATTCACACAATTTCACCCTACCAATACGACCACATACCTTGTAGGTACTCACACCTTATCCTTTGACAAATGCCTGAATAAATTCAATTCTCACGATTTAAACACTAGATCTCCAAACTAAAAGCTTCCAACACATAACTGCATGGTATTTTAGCTTGTAAAGCACCCCAAAATATTTTCAAGCGCAAGGATGAAGAAAATCTCAATGACAAAAGAAGAAATATTACTTCATCACCGCTTATACCAAATTGCTCATCTCCAGGAAGGATTTACTAAACCAATGTTTCATACCCATACTAAATACATTTGAACTTCATATCATTTAATGTCATTCCAATTTTGGATTGAATGAGATATCATTAATGTTTATTTTTTTTGTATGTAATCAAAATCTCATACTTGTATATGTACATATGATGACTTTTGGGATTAATATAGATTTTCAGGAATGTTTATAAATTCCATTCCTCTAATTTTAAAATTTCTTTCCTTCTGTGAACGCTGCTGCATAACATTAATTTAACGCTCATTATTTAGTTTAAATTTTACATTTGAATGTTCTTGATTTCCTATAAAGCAGAAAAAATGCACAAGATCTTCAAAGAAAAAATGGATAAAATATTTGGGCATTTAGAATATATCTTAGTATACATTGACGACATTCTTGTAACATCTCACACTTTACAGAAACATTACAAACACGTAGAGGAATTATTACAATTACGATTAAATACTGGCATTATCCTTTCCAAAAGAAAAATAAATGAAAAGAATACATAAACTTCTGAGAGAGAAAAGGAAGGAAAATTGAATTACAAGATCATATATCAAAAGAAATTTGATAAAATCAAGATACAGAATTACAAAAATTCATTATTAAATTATGCCGACCTTATATAAGACGTGGAAAAACTATTAAATCGTTATATAAGAAAACATCAACAACAGGTCAAAAATACTTCAATATAGAAGATATAAAAATTATTCAAAAAATTAAAGAACAAGACATCTCCCAAAATTAACGCTCCCTCTTAAAACAGATTATAAGATTGTAGTAGTTGATGCCTCACAAGACGGATGGGGAGTAGAATTAAAAGTCAAACCATATAAAGAAGTTTCGAATAGAAAATTACGTAGATATCAAAATTTTAAAATCTTTACATCAGTTAGATTATGAAATATTAAAGTCGTGCATTACGTAAACTTTAAATTATTGCTACAAAGATTTTCTTATTGAGCAGTTGTGAAGTATAGTTCGTTTATAAAATAAAAGTGAGAAGAAAATATATAGTAAGATATGGGTAAATTTTATAGCTTCTTATGAAGGAAATGGATATAATGTTATATTTGAGCGTATAAAGGGAAAAATAATTTTCTTACAGTTCTTATCAGGAAGCGGTTAAATGCAGAAAAAGGCGCAAATCTTGGATTTTAGGCCATAAATAATTGATGATTGAGAATTATCACTTAGGAAAATAAGGAATTTATCTACGGATAATTCAGTAGTTAGATGTAAGATAACACTTTTTCTATTTTTATGCAGGTACTACTCATGGATCAACAAAAACCTTCTTCACCACAAAAAGCCACTTCTTCCTCATATATACCACCACTAGCATATTTTGATTCTGTGGCAGCAGTTTGGTCACCTTTTCTCTGGTCGGCGGGGAACCAATTTACAATTTCGACCCAAAGTCCTTACAAAACCATTAAACCATTTCCAACGTACCCTACTAGATAACCTCTGGTGTTATCGCTCAGACACAAGCGTAATGATTAATACTTTAAATTGCTTAACTTTATGTTTTGTAGGGATAAATGACCAAATAACATTCATGCAAAACCAAGTTACCAATAAAGAATTAGACGCTAGTATTGGCCAAATTTCTTTAATTCCAAAAACACCTCCAAACCTACATAAGGTAGTAATTGCAAATCAAGAAAAGAAAATTCAAGAAATAGAACAATCATTAAAAAATGAAAAAGAAAAATTAATAAAGATTTAGTCATCCGTACCAAAGAATTAGAATACTCTCCTCTTGATAAGGAAGAATTTAAAGTCCAAATTAAAGAACTAAAAGACTTAGGTTTAATCCTCAAAATCGAGCATAGATCATTGCCATAGTGCGAGGGACCGAGAAATAGTTCGAGGAAAAACACATATGGTGATTAATTATAAACGTTTAAATGATAACACTGAAGAAGATGGATATAAAATACCTGATAAAGATATGTTAATCAATTTAATCCAAAATAAAAATACTTTAGTAAATTCGATTGTAAATGGATTACGAAATCAAATTAGATAATGAATCATATCTGCTTTATGCGAGTTACGTTAAAGGCTCGTTTATTTGTATTTTATTCTTCTGGATAAATCTCGAATGGCTTGATTGTAATAATTAATTATTTTTTTCTGTATGATCTATATGTGGATTTCTAGCTACCTTTTGTTCTAATGCTGTTAGTACTTTTTTTATTTCTTGAATTAAACATTCCATTAAAATTTCTATTTCTTTGTCATATGGGAAAATATTTACTTCAATAGGTAAGATATTTAGTTCTATGTGTTGGAACTGTTCAGGTAGTCCTACGGTCATTTTTACTTTTTGTTTGTCTTACACACTACACAATATGAGATGAGATAAATGTTCGCCCTTTAGGTAGATATGATCAATAACTCCTTCATGGGTAGCTCAAATATAAGCGTCATCACAGATCTTGTTTCATTTATATATTTTAACAGAGACATGATGAAATTCAGAATAACATATATTGAGAAACTATCGAGTCGAATTGATGACACACTTGCAGAAGCTAAGTGGGACTTATAAGCATCTTCATCGTTTAAATCATGAGGAATCCAGGTCATAGGGTTATTAGCGATTATATCGTACATAAATTCTACGTAAGAGTTAGTCATTATAACCTATATATTCGTAGGAAACAACAAAATTACCAAATGAGAGAATATTAATCATATCTCCCGGGAGAGAACAATAACTACTCACATAAAGATAAACAAACTAGAACATATATTAGATAATAAAAATACTTACAGACTCTTGGGGCTGAGGGGTTTTGAGGAAATGTTTACAAGAGGCACACTAATTAGAGATATCTTACAAGGTGACTGACGATAGACTTATATAGACCAGACATAATAGAAAACCATGGGCTGATTACAAAAAAAGAGAACAATAATTTAGCTTTACTGTTCCTAATGGAGAATCTTTTCTTTCCAGTATTTCTTTCTGCTGCTAGTGCTGCTTTTTGCCTAATGGTGGCTGGATCCCACCTCTTTAGTTTGCTGAGACGTGAAGTAATGGTATTGCAGAGGCTTACTGTTTACTTTATTCCTTTTTCTTTTTCCTTATCTGCTGGCGAATTTTCTACTTTTAATTATTGCTGCTGCTTTTCAGTAGTGCTTTCAATTATTCCTGCCACTATGGTTCCATTCTATTCTCAATAGCTTGGAGTGCCATCTCATCTAGGCCTTCGAGCCATGTTTGTTCATCTCGCATAATCAATCAGGATCGGAGTAATGTGATGGTATAATGTTACAAAATCTCCTGTTGAGTGCCATTTGATGTGTTCCACTAAATTTGAATGATGATAGAATTTGAATTTGAAGATGTTTCCACGAATTAATTTGGCATTGAGGAAGATGCACATATTTTTGTCTTGATATACAAGATGGGTATGAAACATTGGTTTAGTAAATCCTTCCTGGAGATGAGCAATTTGGTATAAGCGGTGATGAAGTAATATTTCTTCTGCTTTGTCGGGTTCAATTACAGCATGATTTTCTTCATCCTTTTGCCACGCTTGAAAATATTTTGGGGTCTTGATTATTTCGATATTATGCTTAGCTTCATCCATAAGACATTCATAGTATGGTGCGACTGATTTGATAAGTAGGGTGACTGAGCAAGTATCCTCATTTTCAAAGATGTGCCATAAGATTCTTCTGAGTTCTGGGTGCTGGAACACAGATATTTGTGCTTCCAAATTGTCTTCATTACTAATAATGATTTTTGATAGTAATCCATAATTTAATAATTCTTGGATATTCCAAGAATAGAATTCTTTGATATCAGCTAAGTGGATTGAGAGGGTGATCATTTGAAAACTATTTTTACAAAAACAACAGGGGCACCTATTAGTAATAACTAATGTTTGATTAACATAAGAGAGACCTTGGCGAGCTTCATTTAAGCAATAGGATAATATAATTTCCCTAGCACAGTTTATCATATCTTGTTTTTTTATCGGTTTTAATGATCTTGAAGATTTTACCTTTTACTTCTTCTGGAATTTCTGGTAAATAAATATATTGCAACTGTTTTTCTAGATTTGTTTGTGTAATATCTAGTATTATTTCGGCGAAATTCGTTCGTCTGATAGTTCATTATAGTCTTGGACCTATACCCACTTCTCCTCTTCCCCCTCTTGCCCAAGTTACCTATTTAGCGCTACAACAGAACCCATTCACGCATATCATATCCCGAAACCCTTAGAAAAACTCTTTCAGTTAGCAGAGAAAATCCAGATTATCGGTGAACATCCCTTAAAACATTGGGATAGGAATCACGAATTAACAAATATACCCATTATTAAATCTATCTAGCTGAGATTCGATATCAAGTATTTCTGATATTTTTCTATCAAATGTTGGAGATTTTTTCTTAAATAAAGCTAATGGTCCTTGATTACTTACCATATTTTATAACTTGTTGGTTTCGTATAGGGTATTATTTCCTTTCCAGTATTAATACTATCTGACAGTGTTTTTAGATCACTTTGCGTGGCTATGCCTATAGTTCTTTCTTCAAGCAGTTTAAGTTTATTTTCTACAGTTATTGTTTTTTGATATAGTTCTAATAAAAGTATTGTTTGAAAATTTAACATTTTGGGATAAGTTTGATCACTTCCCTGAAGTCCTATATAATTAGTTAATCCGATAGAATTGTCATGGTATTTTTTAGCTTCTTGTAAAGCTTCTTTATACAACATACCAAAGAAGAAATTAAAATGAAACCTTAGCTGAACAAAAAACTAAGTTGTGTATCAGATATTGATCAGATGAGTTTACCTATAATTGTAAAAGGGAATTGGGAACAGATAACACAACAACAACAATAACAACAACAACAACCTTAATCCCACTCGGTGGGGTCATTTTATGAATCGTCTCCATTGTGTCTATTATGTGTCAAATTCTCATTTAATTCGAGATACTAAGATCATTTTTATACATCTTAAAAGTCTTTTAGGTCTCTACCTTTCTTAACATAAGGAAAATCTAATGATCTACTCTCTGTCAGTTATTCGGACGTCAGGCTGTGGCCAAACCATCTAAGGCATTTTCTTCTTCTCTATACTTTACTCCAACTTTTCCGAACATACTCATTTTGCATTCTATCTCTGGTAAAGCCACTCATCCACACGAGCATCCTCATCTCGTAACACTTAGCAGTCTTATGTTTATCATTACACCATAAGTCATTCGGTCTTACAACCATCTTATAAAATTTTCTCTTAAGTCTAAATGGTACTTTTCTATCACATAATAAGTCAGATGCATTCCTCTACTTCAACCATCTAACTTGAATTCTACTAATATCTCCATCTATTTCACCATCATTTTGAACAATAGAGCCTAAATATCAGATATCACTCTTATTAATGACACGATCACAACACTTCACAAAAAACTAAAATTACACTCCATATATTCAGTTTAGATCTTAAACGAAAACCTTTAGACTCTCAAGTTGACCTCCATAATTCAAGTTTCGTTGGACTCCCTCTAGTCTTATCAACAAGAAGAATGTCATCAAAAAAGCATACACCGATCTTCTTGTAAATGTCTGTAAGAACATCCATAACTAAAGTAAAAAGATAAGGGCTTAATGTTGATCCTTGATGTAATCCAAAATAGGAAAATAGTTTGTCAATCCTCCTTGTGTTTGGACACAAGTGTGACTCAGTATACATATCCTTAATGACTTGAATATAACCAATATTAACTCGTTAGAACTCTCCAAAGAACATCTCTTGAGACTTTATCATAAGCTTTCTAAATCAATAAATATCATATGTAGATCCTTTTATTTTCTCTATGCTTCTCCATCAACCTCTTAACAAATGTATAGCATCCATAGTAGATCTACGCATAAAAGCGATTGTGAGAAACTTACATCACGTAACTATGCTCAATTACTCTCTCCCATAATTTTAATGTATGGCATTAACTTAAATTCTCTATAATTTGCATCTTGTATCACCTTCTCTTAAATATAGGAACCAACAAACTCTTTCTCCACTCATCGACATCTTTTTAGTTTTAAAATAACATTAAAAGATTTGTAAAAATTCCTTGATCTCTAAACATTTCCACACTTATTGGAATATTATCGGTCCTACTTGCTTTTTTCTTTCTTTTAAAAACTTGATTACTTAATCTGACGATAAAATGAAATTATCTATTTTTTTTAGGTAAGGTTCTTAAAATCAATCATACTTTCGGATTCTTCATTGAAAAGTTTATTAAAATATCTCATCCACTATTTTCAATATCTTTTTAAAAAACTTTATTATTTTCATCCTTAATACTCCTCACTTGACTATGTCTTTACTTCTCCTATCTCTTTGATTAACTTATACATCTTTCACTTCTCTTCTTCTAATCTCATTGTATCACTAAAAATTTAAATTTTTTCAGTTATATATCGCTTTCTTAGAATCTCTACGTATTTTATATCTTTCCCAATTCTCCAATTTTACATCTAAACCAAGTTTTATAACAATCTTGCTTATTCTTATCTTCTTCTTTCATCATTATTCTTATTAAAGAGCTTCCTTGATTAATCTTTAACAACTGTTTAATAAGACTTTCTTCCACATAACGTTAGCTTCCTGAACATCCCTTTAATTTCTTGTAGCTTAAAAATATTTTTTTGTGTTCTTTAAGTGTCATCTAATCAGGATAATAATTAAGTTTATTTTTTCTCTTTCATCTTAAAATCTAAAACTAATAATCGATGTTGAGTCTTAAAATTTCACTTGGAATGGCCTTCTGATCTTTCTGATCTAAACGATCTATTTTTCTTATCAAAAATAATCAATCGTGTTTTCTTAGATCCATTTTATAAGTAATAATATGTTCATCTCTTTTCTTAAATAAAGAGTATTACAAATCGTAAAATTTAAAAATCTAATATAGTCTACCTTCTTTTAATCACTCCAAATTAACCCAAATCTTTAAAATCTTACCACTTTCTTACCATTTAAATCTCCCCAATAAATACTTTTTTTGAGGGTATCTTTGTATTAATCATACAATTCGTTCCTACCTCCTACCTTAGGAGATAAACACTTATAACATTGATAATCTTAGTATCATAATCTTTAAAGTATAATTCTATCTCTATTAATACTTATCCTTCAAACTTTTATCATAATCACACATTTTTAATTCGACTTTTTGAATACCAAAGTTTAAAACCTAAACTATCAATCTCCTTGCCTTCTCCCCAACCCATTTAGTTTCTTGAACACATAAAATATTTATCTTCTATGAACCATAATATCTATTAATTCCATTAATTTCCAGTAAAATTCTATATTCCAAGATCTAACTAATTAGTTTCATGGACTAACTTCTTTGCCGATCCATAATGTGGGAACTTGCTTATTTAACAACACGGGGCGATCTTCTGCATTTTTCATTATTAAGCCTGTGCTCGCTTCCAAGCATAACACAATGATTTAAAGGATTCATGTCATGATTTTTTCGACAAATTTGACTACCTAACGCAACCCTCCACTTTTTGCATCCGGACTTGGGACCGGCAATGGTAGTGTTAAATGTCATAAATGCATGTAGGATTAGTTATGATAGGTGTTAAAGGATTATGATTGTTTTTTAACTTGTTTTTGTATTTTGTATTCTCTACATTTTTCTTGCAGAATGTTGAAGGTGAAAACTATTCTTGGTCCTATTCCAAGGAGATTTTGTAACATTATACCATCGTACTCCGATCTGATGATTTACGATTATCATGAGATGAACAAACATGGCTTGAAGGGCTAGATGAGATGGCATTCCAAGCTATTGAGAATAGAATGGAACCATAAGGCGGGAATAATTGAAAGCCTTCTTGAAAACAAGCATGATATGAGATGAGATAAATGTTCGCCCTTTAGGTAGATATGATCAATAACTCCTTCATAGGTGACGCTGGCTCTAGACCTCAAATATAAGCATCATACTAGCATCTTGTTTCATTTATATATTTTAACAGAGACATGATGAAATTCAGAAAATCTGGATTTCCTCTGCTAACTAAAAGAGTTAAATTTCTTTCCTTCTAGGGCGCGAATGCTTTATCCGAATGGCTTGATTGTAATAATTACGTATTTTTCTAATCTCTGTTGTATGATCTATATGTGGATTTCTAGCTACTTTTTGTTCTAATGCTGTTAGTACTTCTTTTATTTCTTGAATTAAACATTCCATTAAAATTTCTATTTCTTTGTCATATAGGAAAATATTTACTTCAATAGGTAAGATATTTATGAATGTCTTATGGATGAAGCTAAGCATAATATCGAAATAATCAAGACCCTAAAATATTTTCAAGCGTGGCAAAAGGATGAAGAAAATCATGCTGTAATTGACCCCGACAAAGCAGAAAAAATATTACTTCATCACCGCTTATACTAAATTGCTCATCTCCAGGAAGGATCAGGGGATCCACAAATATAACAATGACATTTTCTTGTACTTGGTCGTTTGACTGAGGAAGATGCACATATTTTTGTCTTGATATACAAGATGGGTATGAAACATTGGTTCTCTCTTATGTTAATCAAACATTAGTTATTACTAATATGTGCCCCTGTTATTTTTCTAAAAACAATTTTCAAATGATCACCCTCTCAATCCACTTAGCTGATATCAAAGAATTCTATACTTGGAATATCCAAGAATTATTATATTATGGATTATTATCAAAAATCATTAAATATAAGCATTATACTAGCATCTTGTTTCATTTATATATTTTAACGTGATGAAATTGAATAACATATCTTGAAACTCACTGTCGTGATTGATATTGATGACAAAGCATACAAATGGGACTTATAGCATACTTTCTGTTTAAATCATAGGAATCTAGAGGTTATTAGCAGAATTCATGTAACTGTCTAATACGTAAATTCTACATAAGAGTTATGATAAAATATTTGTAGTAGGGACAACTAATTACCAATGTATTTCATATCTCCCGTGAGGAGAACAATACAACTACTCACAGATAGGCATAATGAAACAAACTAGAACATATATTAGATAATAAAAATACTTACAGACTCTTGGGGAACAGGGAGTTTGCAAGAGGAAATGTTTACAAGAGGCACACTAATTAGAGATATCTTACAAGGTGATTGACGATAGACTTATATAGTAAACATAAAACCAGACATAATAGAAAACCATGGGCTGATTACAATGGGTGGAAAAAAGAGAACAATAATTTAGCTTTACTGTTCCTAATGGAGAATCTTTTCTTTCCAGTATTTCTTTCTGCTCCGAATTGGTTGCGGGTTTTTGTTTTATTGTTTATTTGTACGAGAGTTACCCGTTAAAGGCTCGTTTCTATAGCTAGTTGTATTCTATTCTTCGGATAAATCTCGAATGGCTTGATTGTAATAATTACGTATTTTTCTAATCTCTGTTGTATGATCTATATGTGGATTTCTAGCTACTTTTTGTTCTAATGCTGTTAGTACTTCTTTTATTTCTTGAATTAAAGATTCCATTAAAATTTCTATTTCTTTGTCATATGGGAAAATATTTACTTCAATAGGTAAGATATTTAGTTCTATGTGTTGGAACTGTTCACCTACGGTCATTTTACTTTTTGTTTGTCTTACACACTACACAATATGAGTATATTCAGAATTACAAAATAGATATAATTTTGAATTAGCATATGACAATAAATTAAATCCAAATTTTGATTGGAAGCTTATCGATTTACAACATACCAAAGAAGAAATTAAAATGAATCAACAATCTATGGATTTAGGAGAAGTAGTTACTGGACCATCAAATGTCGATAGAGGAAAAAGACCTAGATTTGGTCCTATACCTCCATCAAGAGAAGGAGGACCAGGAAGACTATATCGGCCTGGTACATCTAAAACAGATTTTAGAGAAGAAAATAACTATAAATATAAAGGAACTATTGAACCAGTAGAACGTATTAATCTTACGCCTAGAAAAATTCTAACAATTAACCTAAAACAATGTAACGATGTGAATCGATGATCTCAATTCGATGCGAGAAGCATGGACAAATAGTGATAAAAGTGGAGTGCCATCTCATCTGATACACAACTCAATTTTTGTTCAGCTAAGGTCTGTATGATGGAAGATTTGGATAATAATGAGGTATCATATATTTTCTTTTTAATATTGACTAAATTAAGTTTTCCATTATTAAATCTATCTAGCTGAGATTCGATATCAATTATTTATGATATTTTTCTATCAAATGTTGGAGATTTTTTCTTAAATAAAGCTAATGGTCCTTGATTACTTACCATATTTTATAACTTGTTGGTTTTGTATAGAGTATTATTTCCTCCAAAGACTAAATCACGCCTTCTGATTAAAAAAACGCACTAAAGATCTTCGTTAAAAAATCTGATAAAATATTCGGACATTTAATACCTTAAGATACATCAATTATTCTTTTGTAATATCTCACACACTTACAAGTAACATTATAAACATGTAGATGACGTATTACAATTATGCATTAAACATGACATTATCTACTGAATCTATGTTCCCTTCAGATGTCTGAACCGGCAAGGTGAACACAACTTCATTCTCAAGTATCACCACAATTTTCTCAATCACAGGATTGTCATCATTGTAGCTAAAACTAGGGGTCTTCTCAACCTTCTTATGACAATGACTGCTTTCAGATATCAGAAGTTCTGGTTCTACAGTTAATCTCAAATTTATAATTCACAGATTATTTTTTTTACTGTCAATACATGCAAAATTAAACCAATCTGAACCAAATCAATAAACTAATTTAAAATGAAACGAACCAATCAAAATGAGGGGAGGCAAAACTAATTTCAGAAGGATAACAGAATATGTGATATGTCAAAGTTCACATGGTTCTGAATAGCTTACAAGATCAATCTAAAATGCTATTTCACACCAAGTAAAAATTCAATGGGGATTTATACATACCACACAATTCTTACAGATTTAATATCGCGGTGGCAGCTCTCGGGGTGGGACACTCGCGGTGGCTGCTCACGCAGTCGAGGCGCTCGCTCTGGCAGCTCACGGGTCGGGATGCTCGCGGTGGCTGCTCACGCGGCCAGGGCGCTCGCTCTGGCAGCTCACGCACACGAGACGCTCGCAGTGGCAGCTCACGTGATCGGGTAGCTCGCGATTTGCAGGCGATTAATCGATCCCACCTCTTGCCGGCACTACTATTGCGGGTGAATATCGATCCCAAGAACTGCGACTCAGATCTCGCAGTCGCGGATCCCTTGTGTGGCAGTTATTGCGGGAGACGAAGGGGCATATGCGCGCTATCAGTTTTCTGCCCGTGATTTCTAATTGCGCTGAATTCGAGGTTATTTCATTTAGGAGAATAACTTATACGAAGTATTTCAAATACCATAAAATTTTATACAGATATTTAGTTTACAGCACATCAAACATCAAATAAGTTAAATTATATGTATTAATTTACATTACACTCCTACTTCCAACCAAACAACCCCTAAGAGGCTATTTGATTGTCTAAATTTTAGATATAAAATAAAGTAAATACAAAGATTTTAATTTTTTTAGTATTTAGCATGATACAAAATAAAATTAGATAATATAATATATTTAGAATACATTACAAAGATCATTTTTAGAGTATTTAAAATTCACCTGATTTAAACGAATTTTAAATATACCGATCAGTGTAAAATATTATGATCGCTATTGCCCGCCATCACTACTAATCGCCGCCGCTGTCACCGCTGATCGTCATTGCCGCCACCACAACCCTGCCTTCACCGCCAGCCACTGATTGTCATCAACGCTATCGCCGACACCGCTCGCCACTCACAACCTCAAAAATATTTTACATTACATTTATTTTACCAAAATAAATAAATAAACTCATGTATTTATAAAATTTTTAACCAAACTACTCTAAAATAATTCAAATATATTACATTCTTTTTACACTATTCTTTTGCAGACAACTAAATAACTCCTAAAACATTATACTTATATATAAATATATATATAAATTATGTTATATGCATATAATCTAAATAAAAACATCAAAATATTAATTTTATAAATATTCAATATATGGCCCCAAAAACAAAATATTTTCACTCAATTCAAAGGAAAAATTAAGCTGATAATATCCAGTATGACTCAAAATTGAGCATAGCACAAATTTTAATTTACTTCACACATCACTTTCATCTCAAAATAAATTCAACCACTTAAAAAATCCATTTTATTCAAAATTCTATTCAAAATAAGATCAGAATATCCTAACAGCAATTATTTCAATTCAAATCTAAATCAATAATTTAAGAACAAAACAAAATTCCTTAACAAATACTAAAACAAAGCTACTTCTTCATCCAGATACACCTCAGAAGCCCAAAAAAAAAAAAAACCTAATTCCCCCTCACAATCATCCCATGCATTATTATATTCAATAAAAAACAAATAAAACTCTTCCTTCAATCTCTCTCTCTCTGAACCAAATAATTCAAATCTGAAAATATCACAAGATTCCAACTAAACCAGAAGCCATTGAAGTACATTTGAAGCCTTTCAGCCTGAAGCTCCAGAACTGGTCAGAAGAGATTTGGCCACATACATCTGTCTCACTTTAGAAGAACCAAAATTCTTATTAGATTTATTGTTCCCATATTTTCCATGAAATGCATTATTTCTTCTTCCATACTGGTTTCCAGAACTCAATTTCTGAGAGGAAGAAGAAGAAGATCCTCTTGAATTATCAGACCTTCCTGTTTCTGAATCAGGAATAATACAATTTGAATCATTTTTAAGATCGGTTGTTGAAGAGCCGATGGTCTGCGCATTAATGGAGTTGGAAGGCGATGGTTCGACGAGGCTGAGCTCGTCCGGCAGATTGACGGCGGCGGCAGAACGAGGCGGATCAGAAGGCAGGCTCTGGAGCCGCTCAGAGGGTGCGGGTGGTGGTGCCATCGAGGGTCGGAGAGAATTGGAAGGATGAGGGTGTGGGATGGTGGGGGGCCATTGGGCTGGGAGTGACATCTCTGTTGAGGACTGGAAAATTAAAGATTTGGAGTTTAGGGTTTGCATGTGATGAAGAAATTTAGTTAAACAGTAAAAAATAATACAATAATAATAATAATAATAATACCGTTAAACAATTGCACAAGATCAAGAAATTAAACACGTATAAAAATAAAAAAAAAACAATTGTAAGTGATTTTAATGAAAGATCATTTACATATATATCACACAATTCTTATGTATTAGATATCTAACATCTAAAGTTTCATAATTGCATGGTGTTTTTTCAACTTTGACAAATAAATAATAGCAATATATTTGATATGATATTAAAAATTTAAATATTATATATGAAGATATTAAATTTAGAAATTAAATATGTAAATATATAAAAATTGTGCAACACATATGTAAATCCCTGTTCATGTTATCGGTGGAGGTTCAGATTATTTACATCAAAACTCCAAAATTGTCTTGTCTTATGGAACTCACAAGGGAAATTTCAATTTATCAATTCAGCAATCAACTAATAATGCAGAAAAGCTAGGCAATGATGAAGAGCAAGTTATTAGTATTCTCTCTTTTCATTAATTACAAAGTTAGAAATTGTAATCTGAAATTTATTAGTCATTAAAAATTGGGTGATTTACATACATACCACACAATTCTTATCTAATTACATATCAAACACCAAAATTTACTTATAAAACATCTAGAACATTAACATCATATCAAAAGTACTACTACTATTAATTTTTTTAAAAAGGAAACATACATTTTCATGCGTATATTGTGATTAGGGGTGTCAACGAGCCGAGCTTGAGTGAATAGAACCCTTGTTCGTGTTCGGCTCGTTTGAAATTTATTTTATTCGTATTTGACTAGTTTATATATCGAGCTTGAAATGTCTGTTCGTGCTCGATTCGTTTAATTAACGAGCAACACAAATGTCACAACAACGAGCTTTTGTCTATATGAGAGAGGATTCAAAATCAATAATATTTGTATAATAAAAATTTTAATCATCTACGCCAGATTTGTGATATATAAATGTGTTCGTATGTATATATAATAATAATAATAATAATAATAGTAATAAATAATTGTAATAAATAAAAATAATAATAATAAAATAATAATAATAATAGTAATAAATAATAATAATAATAATATATAATATAATATAATTTTTTATTTCGAGTTAAATCGAGCCGAATATGATCGAACAAATGATTGTTACGTCGACTGTTTATATATCGAAATATTTGTTAGTGTTCACTTATAATAATTAACGAATGAAGGCTTAGCAACGAACACGACCGTGCAACAACAAGCTTTTTTGATAGCCCTAATTGTGATGTGATTATGGTATAAAAGTGTTATATACATAGATATTAAAGTTTAAGGGTTAAATATGTAAATATATAAGAATTGTATGGTATGTGTAAATTTTCCTAAAAAACTTGTTATGGATGGCAAAAAATGTATAAGTGATTATACCATTTTAAATGATCAATGTCTAACTCTATTCTAATATAAAATTAAGGTACCAAAAACTAAACAAAGCATCTATCCTTATATATAAACCCACATATGGTTCGTTAAGACCCTCTTCCTGTAGATATCACAACATTCAACTTATGAAAGCGAACAATTCAACTAAATATTTAAATACAAACACAAATAAAACAACTATTCTACTTTTAATTAGCTTCTTTCCTCAATATTAGGCTGAAATATCCTTAGCATGCTTGCCTGATTAATCTAATTCAGAATTTGAAAAAAAAAAAAAATATGGGTGCGTATGATATTAAGCAACAAGATAGAAATGTACGTTGATTATTTTTTTAAAAAATTCTAAATGCATTATGACATTTATTAGACGGGGGTGGGACTAGCTTCAGTTCTCAGGAGGAGCAAATTTATATGTTAGAATAAAAATAAAGAATAAAAATAATTTTTAAGAGGGGCAAATAACTAATTTAACTATCTCATATAAAAAAATATAAAATTCAAGGGAAGCAATTACCCTTCATCAACTGTGTCTAAATCCACCCCTCATTATGATTGAACTCATAAAACAATTCGAACTTCTGAAAGATACTAAAATTTATAAAAGCATTAAAACATGAATAATACTGAATGATGATCAAAATAAATTTTACTGGTGGATTGCCATTGAAATCATATACAGTAACATTTTTAGCTCAAGAAAAATATTATACTTCTATAAAAAAAATTATATATGATACTAAAATATTATATTAAAAAATGAGTTAACTTGGGTATAATATATGGTTTATATAGTAGGATTGTTGCAAATGATACTTCTAGTGTTGAAATGCAGGTATTTTCAGTACTACTGACAAAAACTAGAGCAAGGAGGCAAGTTTATCAAGAATTTATATGTATGTGCATCAGGAGAGTAGAGTAAATCATCAAAAAGGTCCCTAAAATTTTAAATTCATCCATTTTAGTCCCAAACCTTTCATCCGTTCAGTTTAATTCTTTAGCTAATCAAATCTGAGGTAAGTTTATCCTACCATCAATTTTATATTTTTCCATAGATGAAAATAGGAGGAAAGTTTTTCATTAGTATTTTTGGACTTTTTAAGATCAATCTCAATAGTTAAAATCAGCTCAAATTAATAATATTGATACTAAAAAGTCTAAAATACCCTTTTAGAAAGCTTTCCTCCAAATTTTCATCCAAAGAGATGACAAAGTTGATAGTAAAATTAATTTATACATATTTGATGGGTTGAATAACTAAATTGAACATATGAAAAAATTAGATGAATAAAATGGACACACTTAAGAAGTCTAAGGACCATTTTGATCATTTACTCTAGAAGAATATAAAGCACAATTGCTAAATTCAAATAATAATAATAATAATAATAATAATAAAACATACCTTGAAGGGTCTAAGATTGAACAGAGTAAAAGGTGAAGTCACTTGCAAGACTCCTGATCCAGTAGACAAATGCTGAATTGAAGTAGGCACGTGAGCTGCATTTTGCTGTCCATAAACAACATTCAGAATGCTGGGATCAGCCTTGTTTGCATTCATTGTACTATTGGCCTCTGAGCTATGTTTCCAGTCAGGCTGTTTTCCAGTAGGCGGGTAAGTGCCGCCGCCCATATAACTAAGGCCAACTTGACCAAACTGCTTGATCGGAGCAAAATGATTGTAAAACACCATCGGAGGATGGCCATGGATGCCGGAAAGCCCGGCAGGGGAACTCATAAAAGGAGCAGCAAACCCTGCTGACGATCCATAGAATGATGATTCAACACCGGAGTGGCATTGTGGCCAAGCTCCAGTTGGCCCCGAAACAAAAGTCGGACTCTGTTGTTGCTGCGCCGGGGTGGTTCCAGTGGATTCATCCTGTGGTCTGTAGGCAAAAATGGGCGGCCCACCAAGCATGGGATTTGAATCAAAGAAGGGAAAAGGAGAAGGTTGTGGCCCAGCTATATCGGGGAGCATGGGAAGAGAAGATTGAATAATTGGTAAAGGAGGCGGCCACAATGAAAGCGGCATATCGACAGAAAGATCCGCTGGAAGAGTAACGATCAATGGCTCTTCACTTGTTAATTGGCCAGTTGTATCTGTGCAGCTAGTCACACCTGCCATAAGCATAGCATTTCGTGAGATATAGGGCTTAGGATTTAGATTTACCCAACAAATTCAACAAGCCTTTATCCCACTGTGGGGTCGGCTAAATAAATCCTTCTTTATTGTGTCCTATTAAGTGTCAAATTCTCATTTAATTCTAATAAAATAATATCATTTTTTATATTTTCCTAACCAAGTCTTTTTAAGGTCTACCTCTACCTTCTTAATAAATAATTTTATGTGATCAAATCATCTAAGATAACTCTCTCTAATCTTATCTGTCAATAGGACCACTCCAGCCTTTTCATGTGTACATATTTGTTTCGCATTTTTTCTGTGTAAAGCCACTCATTCACAAGAGCATCCTCATCTCTGCAACACTTAAATTTATGCTTCTCTTTTCAGGTATACCCAATGCAGGAAAAAGATAAATACCTGGACGACTTAGCCCCTTAGTTCCAACACGAGAAATCGAGCCGGTACCTTTGGTGGTAGAAGCAGTCATCTCATCATTAGTAATTACAGCAACAGCAACAGCAGAAGCAGCAGCCTCTGCTTCAGCCTCAGTGTCATCCAAGTGCGTACAAGACTCATTAGAGCACTTCTCTTTATCAAAAAAAATTCTCTCACTGTGGTCATTCACAGGGAAGTTGTGAATAATTGATGAATTCAGTATAACAGAGCCTGAAGACCATATGCCACTTGGGGCAGCTTGGCTGGAAGGAGGCAGAGGTGGGTGTGACACAACAGCTCCTGGCATCAGTAAAATCTGCTGTCAGAGCGCTTGAAAATCACATCAAAATAATTTTAAAAAAATAATAATAAAATAAAATACTCACCAAACTGAATTTTCTCCCCATCAAATGGGAAATTGGGCAGGTTCTCAGAGGAAAATGATGGGTTTTCCTTTGTCAGACTAGTTATTGGATGGTTCTTGTCATCTGAAGAAACTCTAGCAACTCCAACTGGGTTACATTGCACAGGAATTGAGGTCTCATCAAGTTTAGACTGGGTAGGGGTAACCGTCTGTGACACGAGAAACTTTTAGAGAATGCAAAAACTCAAAAAATCTAACGAGCGTAAATTTTATATGACCATACATAAATATGCAAAGATGAATTCTAAGTGAACTTTTAAAACTAGCTACAGATCCTTTACCAAGCAATGATGTGTAGATACAATCATGAAAGCACTGCACAAAACATCAATCAACTTCCAGCAACTAAAAATAATGATATATCCAGTTCAAGTAGCCATAGAGAAGCAGCTTGCTGTGCAAGACCATGATAATATGTTTACCAAATTATCAAAACTGTTTCCATTGTTTAGGGTTAACAAAAAACTCAAGAAAATGATATCGAAATCTGGCAATTGATGGTGTAACTCTGAAGCTGCGAGCTTTTGAATTGAGTTTTTCTGTTTTAATCAAGTTTCTAATACCCAAACAAAGGAATAATCAAATTCTAAACAGACTAAAACAAGACTCTCATGGGCCTCATTCAATGAAGTTCATATATCTCTCTTTTTTTTTTTTCCAGGTTAAAAATGAAAAACCCAAGCCACAGTTGCAAAAAAACATAAAACCAAAACCTATGCATATATTTAGATTATGACCAAGATTTCCATAATCAAGCATTGAATGACCATAACAGATTAAGTTAGCAAATATAATATTGGCATATATAAAGATTAGACCATGATATTCAGAGAAACAAATCATTGGTACGTAAATGACACAAACATGTGCACATATCAATATAGAAGCACACATACAAACAAAGATGTATAAAATTAATTTAATTAAGTTTTCTTCAGCAAGTGAAATTTAAATGGGAAAGAAGTGTTGAGCAAAAGGAGAAAACTAAGCAAGGGGAGAAGTTTCAGTTCTTCCTGACATATATTAACCTTTATATTGCCATTTGCATGGGGCTTAAACAAGACAGCCAACTAATCTCTTGTTCCCGATTAACAAAAATCAATTGTGCTTTTCACCAACCAAAAATAAAAAGACAGCTTCAAAGCAAGAGAATTCATCAAATATACCCAACTTAGCAGTAAAAAATATAAAATCAACATTTGATATCAACAAAGTTGGCCATTTATGTCTAAATGAATAAACAAAATCTAGGACCAAGAAAATAATCTAAAGATTATTTCCACTAATTTTATTAATAGAATTAACTTTAATTCAAATTAGATGAATATAAGAATTCAAATTAGTTTACTTTTCTGTGTAACTCTATTTCTATAAATAAGGGGGATGCACATCGGAAATTTAAACCATCGAATACGCAAATCATGCGCACTTAAGCTGTTTTAGTCGTTTTATTTTATGCTTTCTGGTTTATTTCGTTGGAAAAATGCCTATAATGAGGATACCTACAAGAACGGTAGATGTTCTCAAATGTTTTTAGACAAGTATACACCACTTGTTCCAAAAGTTAGCTTACATATAGAGATTATGCCCACCATTGATAAAAGATATCAAGAGTATCTTGAGCATTGGGATGATAAATATATGATAATTCATTCATTACTCTTGTAACGAGCACAAAAGTCATATCTGAATATGCTTGACAAATATAAAATGATAAATTCACCGAAGTTAATACCCAAATATGATAGAATAATGTAAATCTAAAAATACATAGTTGTCAGATATGAAAATTATGTGAATTATTATTCATTGATTGTTTGTTCTCTACATTGAGTTTATTTCATTGTAAACATGCCTATGATGAGCATCTGTAAAAATGTGTTCACTATTATTTTTAATTATATAGGTCAATCTTGAATTAAGCTTTAATTGTAATCAAGTCGATTTAGCTTTCATTGAATTCCTAAGCTCAAAAATTTTGAAGCCCTCATTTCAGTTAAATTTGCAACCTCTATTTATTAAAAAATTATTAGTATTTGCAAAAAGGAAGCATAAAGATATTGTTGCGCTAAGGAATAAACTTCAAAACAAAGCCCCTATATTTTTCATGTCCTTCTTAGTGATTCATGTGATCTGTTGCATCCCTCAATTCATGGGTCTATGCCTTTCCTTAGGACTGAGGCAGAAATTGCTTGATTGTAGGTTTGGCATTGTTGCTGAGATTGAGTGCTTGGAGTCAATGGTAGCCTTTCTTTTAAGGATGTCACTGATTTGGTACCCTTGATTGATATTTTGGTCTTCCTTCCATGCAAAATTATATTATTGAAGGGGGTGTGTTTTGCTATTTTTGACCATGTGGAAATTAAAATTTGATGATCGAAAACTTGGATTAGACAAATCCTGATTTTTTGTGAACCTATTAATTATGAGTCTAATTTTAAATATAAATAGGTCTCCAAACTTCTAAAATTGAGTATTAGTTTAATATTTTTTTAAAATTTTCAAATTGGAGTGTTCATTGTTGGATGTGAATTCGTCAAACAGATTACATGTCTTAACAACAAGTTCTGGACAAAGCATCTTTCTTATATTGACATAAGACCCACACAACTTTGATTACTTCTATTTTTGTTCTTCATATAAAATAATAAAATTCTTTGTGATTGATTTGGTATGTTTGATTGAGATTTAATCAAATCTACTACATTTTTTTTTTCTTTTTCATGATTATTAAGTTAATGTAGGCACGAGTTTTAAATGCTCACCATCACAAGAGATAAATTTTGTCTGAACTAATGGTTAGAGGAAAGCGAATTTTGATGTTTTTGCATGTTCTTTTAAATCTTATCACCAATTTGCATTAATAAAACTCTAAGATGATAAGATCTCTAGTATTGAGGCATTATATGGCTTGAAATTGATGATCAAAAAATGAATTAAAACTAAAAGATTCTCTCTCTTGCCAATCCTAATTGACGGTTCATCTCTCTCATGATAAAATATATGCGGTGATATTCCTCCTCCCTCTTTTGATATTGTAATTGCTCCTGTATCCTCCCAAAGCTACAACCTATTGTATCTCTCAATTACAGGCAACAGTTGATATCTTCCTCCGTTCTCCATGAACTTTTTCTAACATAAATATTCACAAAAAAAACTTTCCAAGGAAACTAATCTGTCTTGATCTCCAACATTTATCTGACTTGTTATTGATTATTCAAGAACAAATAGAAATTGAAAGATTCTCTCTCCTTCTATTCCCTCTCTCTCTCTCTCTCTCTCTCTCTCTCTCTCTCTCCCCCCCCTTTTTATCCAATGATTAACACATCCATCCAATGGCAAATAAGAAGTCCCCATATTTCTCCCTCTCTTTCTAATATTATAATTGCTCCAAAATCTTGTCATCTCTAATTCCACTCCCTCAACAATTTCATTTCTCATCTTCAAATTTCAAGTAGCACCCGAGAGCGCCTTACTCCAACAACCCAATTTCTAAGTGAGCATCTTCTACTGAAAATGTTCAAAAGAAATTGTAACGGCAGCTAAGCTCTCTTACTCTCCACAAGCTTATACAAGTATTTGGCATCAGAGTAATCCTTCCTTCTACATCAAGTAACAGCATATTGATAAAAGTATGAAAGTAAAATACGAAGCAGAAAACAGGGGCATATTACTCAAAAGGATATTTAGGAAGTTACCTGCTGTCCCAAATGAACAGTTCCCCGGGTGCCTAAAGGTACTGGAGCCTTATCCAGAGCAATAATATTGTTACCAAACGGCAAGCTTGGCTCAATATTCGCTCCATCATTAGCAACGGCTATATCAGAACCTGTGCCACTGGACCTGTAAGAGATAGTGTGAGAATAACTAGAACAGAAATTATTTCAACAAAAATAATTCAAATAAAGCCTTACTTTAAACTAATGAATTTTGAATCACAATCGGTAGAGTTCACATCAGGGTTGCTAATTGTTGCTGTTGTCTGGTATGTCAAGCTTGTGGTGGTTAACTTTGTGGCCTCCAGATCAGGAGATGGTCTTCTGTAAGCAGAGGAAGGATCAGAATGGACGCTTTTTGCAACAGCTCTACCTGAAAAAGTTGCCCCCATATCTGATTTATAGGCAATTCCATTATTAGACAGAGTAGCATGATGCCTGTGAGGTTCCTGATAGCAAAGCAACATGTAAGCTACTAAAGATGTATTAGTCATACCAACAGATTAGAACTTAAGTTGCCTGGTTAAGCAAGGGATATAAGCAGCAGTTCATTACCCTAGTCACCTTATGCTTGGGTTTGGTTTCTCTCTCCCTCTGCCCTCGCCGTTCATTTGATATCTTCCTTTTAGACCTTACCTCAACAAAGCCATCACCATCAGAAGAAGCTTCAATTCCAGGCTGATTAAAGATCCTGACAATGCCACTCAGCAAAGGAGCATCAATATCATCCTCTAGAAGCTCATTCTTGTTTAGATTTCCTTGGCCACCATAAAAATTATTAGAAGCAGACATGCTGTTCTGTAAAGTTTCTTTCTTGTTGTCTCGACTCATATTATTATCTGCACGCACAACTTGTGAACCATAAAAGACTGCTTCTTCATTCATCAGCTTTTTTGATTTATTTATAACACCACCCTTCTTGTCAGCATTTCTTAAGGGAACCCCAACAGGATTGTTACCAGAAATGGGCTTCACACTGTTGCTACCATAGTCAAAACTCTCACTGCATTGCATTTGCTTTGGTCCACTCTCCTTAACTCTATATTCAGTCCCCCGGTTATGCCTCCGAACCCTTCTTTGAGATCGATTTGAATGTACATAAGAGGTTTCTGCCCTTGTAAAGGGAGATTGGGAATTAGCATTTCTTATATTGTAAGTTAATTTGTTCCCTCTAATATTAGACATGATTCCAGGTGTATTCAGCCCAGTCAAAGATTTTCTAGCTGAAGAGAATGAATCAATATGTGGTCTGACTCGTGCCTGTCTAGAATAAACCATGGATCTGAAGTTCTTACCTGAGATAGCATCAGGATTACCTGAATGGGAAATCAAGTTGTGAAAATCTTTCTTATCATCAGAAACAGCTAAAGTTATCCGTCTCTTTGAAATAAAAACATCATCCCTTGGTACATCCAACAATGCAGTAGGCTGTTTAGGATCCAAATTACTTTGAGATGTGTTATTTATCCCTGGAGCACAAACAGGCTGCTTATCTGCTGAAGAAAAAGGCTGTCCTCCATTCAAGCTCTTTGTTGTAGTAGAATCTTGATTCACTTGGTTCTTTGAAGAGCTTCCAGAGTTACCATTAATATGATCGTGAGTCAAAGGAGAATTATGTGTGTAGGACAAGGTCTGTGTTGCTATTGGCAGCACATTTTGAGAGGTGGGCGGTGAGTATACTATCTGGCCAAATTGAAAAATTGGAAGATGTGGAGGATGCGTATGAGTATAAGAATCAATCTGAGCATTTAAAGGAAGTGGCATCTGAAATGAACCAATTTGAATAGTGGGAAGAGGAGATGGTATCAAAGGAGGACTAGAAAAAAGTCCAAACTGAAGCTTAGCAGGCACTTCATTCTGACCAGAAGAGGTAGGAACTGAGGCTAAGGTAGAACAAAGTGTTGATGTTGAGGGCAATGGAAAACGTGATACAGCTGCAATAGGATTTTGGCCCGAGTTTTTAGATGCTTTGATGCTATCAGGAGGATAATCAGCAGTTGTTGCTAGACCATAAAGTATATCTTCATGCTCCTTGACAGTTTCTTCTGCAATTTCAGAAGAGGCATTCACAATCTTACAATGTGTTGTCTCTTCTGATTTCAAATTACCTGCACTGTTATCAGCATAAATATGTTCTGCAGTGAAATCGCTACCATGTCCCACATTCATGATTGTCATTTCATGATACTCAGAATCCTTGTCAAGCAAATATTGATCAGAAGCTCCTAATTGAACATGACTTTCAATGCCATAAGCGGTATGACCTATTTCCATTGGATTCTCCATAATTACATTAAAGTTGTCACACTTATTTTTAATTTGGAGCTCCCAAGCATCACTTTCATGTGCCTCATTATCTTCCTGGTTACTATCAGGACCTTCATCATGATATTCTTCTTCTGGCATTTTTTTGTTGTCCACAATAGCCCAGTCATCATCTTCACCATGAGATTGAGAAAAAGGTATAATCTCTGCATCAATTTTCCCAGCATCCAATTCTTGCATCATGGATTTGCCCTCAGAGAAGGTCATATTTTCCTCTTCCGCAGAAGTTGTTATGGCAGGGGAACCTCCACAATCATCAAATTCATCATGCGAAAGTTGGGTTGGTGAACTAGGGGGGTTAGAGATTGAGAGAGAGGACTGAGAGTCATATCTTGGACTATTCTTCTCCTCTGCTTGCAACAAAGAACAAGTAGGTTCTTCCATCAATTCAGGCATTCTGGGTTCAGCAATGGATTCTATGATTCTTTGATGATAACTACAACCATGCACAATCTGCGCATCAGATTCTTCTTCTCTGCTAGTATGATTGATTATTGCATCAACATGCACTGAAAGTGATGAACTAGGGCCTGCTGATGCAGATCCACGATGATTCTTACGAATTGAGGATGACACAGATGGAGGTGGGGGAACACGTGGCTGCCTTATGGTATGGCGAACCCTACTAAATGAGTCTATGTCATCCACCTCACCATTTTGGAAAGATCTTTCTGAATATGAGTCAAGCTGGCTTCCATCAAAATGACCATGGTCCCATCCACCTATTATTGCATCAAGATTGGATCTCCCATTGAATTGATCACAATCCCTGTTTCTATCCCAGCTATGCCCAGTTTGAGCCTGATCACCTGACATCCCTCTCTTAAAAGATGCTGTAATTGGCTTTGACCCATGAATGCCCTGGAACTGTTTCTTGTGAAAGCTTCTGTTCAAAGAAAAGCCATCCTGCCGTGAGATTAGATAACCACTACCTTGATCTTGGAATTTAAAACTTGAATTGTTGATATTACTACTGTTTTTTTCGGTCTTTCTATGTTGAACAAATGAATGGTTCTCAACATTTGAAGTGTAAGGCCGGAACCCTGCTTCCGACAACCTATTCACACCAGATGAATCAAATGTGGTAGAGCTGGTAAGGTGTTCCACCATTGTTTCAGTTTTCTCGCATTTAGCAAGATCAGGATCCGTCAAAGAATTTCTTTCCTTCATCCTATCATTGTCATTAGCTTCAGTCTGCCTACTTGCAATCCTGGCTTCCAATTCTAACAGCTTTTGCCTTGCAGCTTCTTTTCTTCTTTCCTCCTCCATAAGAATCTTCTTCTTCTTCTCTAATCTTGCAATCCTTAGTTCCTCAGCTCTCCTTGCACCTTCAAACTTCTCTTGTTCGGCCCTCCAAGCAGCCTCCCTCGCCTCTTCTTCAAGTAACCGCCTCCTCTCTTCCTCCTCCCTGGCTATTCTCTCCCTCTCTTCAGCTTCTCTACGAGCAACCTCCATTATTCTAGCTTGTTCTTCCATCACCCGCTGCCTCTCCTGCTCTTGTAGCTGTTGAACCCTTTCAAGCTCGGCTTCAAAGGATTCCCTTGCAGGGTCAAAGATATCAGTGTGTTTGATTACTTCTTTCTTTTTTCTGAACGTTTTAGCCTTCAAATCTAATGTGGCATGACTAGAAAAATTATCCTTCTCACCCCAACTAGCATCCTCAGCATGAGATCTCCCAAAATTAGACATTAACTTTTCTTTAGTGAAATTTTGTACAGGGTCCTTTGCAGAAAAAGCTTTAATAGAGATCGTGGAGTTTGTAAAAGTTCCTCTTTGCCAATTGTTGGAAACTTCGGCCCTGTCATTGGAACCATCAGTAACTCCTGCATTCCCAAAGTCCATACTGGAAACAAATTGTTTTTTATCTCCATAAGACAATCGATCATGACTGCTTTCTTTGCCTGTTCCTCTACTCAAAGCTGAATTCCTATGACCAAAATGATCCTTATCAACATGCAATGCACGGGAACTCAAAATTTCTCTGTTTGGCTCAGCCGTTACCCTCCAAGAACTAAAATTACGATCTTCCTTTTTGAAAGCCGTGAACTCTTTCCCATATGGATCGCCTCTGCCTGAATCCCTTGACAAAGACCTATGAGTTTCACCATCCGGAAACACGCGGCCATCATAATGATCTACATGATTCCTGTCTCGCTCATCATCATCCCAATCAGATGCGTGCCTCAGTTTCACAAGTGGGAGAGGGCCTGGAAAATTACTGCCCCCCTGCCTAGATGGCTCCAGAGAATCCAAAACCCGATTTGATCCTCCTTCACTGCCCTGGACATTCTTCTTAGTGGGAGGCAACGTTCTCAACTTTGAAGACGATAGCTCTGATTTCTCTGCCAACCCATCAGGGTTCTCGCTAACTTGTTTCTGCATCTGCTTTGAGAAATAGGTGGACGTTGCATTAAGAGAAGGAAAATCCTCTCCTCTCAAAATCACAGTTTTCTCCGTAGATCCTTGTCGCTGAGAACTGCTGCTAAAACCTCGTTGCTCGACCGTGGACAGAGATCTTGAACCACCATCTTTCTCACCAAAATCTGGCATAGGCAGCGCCGGCCTGGTCCAGCTCATAGAAGAGCTGCTCCCGATCCCCAGACCGGACCCGCCATGGCCTAACGAGGGCTTTGACAAAGCTGGATCGAGACGCTCATGCTCCTTCCTTAACGAAGGCAGGTTCACGGGGGGTGGAACCGCAAGCCTCTGCGCAGGCTTATGCACAGTTGCCCCGGAGGAGCTCCGAGGCCGTGAGAGGACCACCATCCCGCCGCCACCACCAGCGGATCGCGGGCGTCCATTTCCATAACTAACAGCAGAGTACGACAATGGAGACAACGTGGACGGCTTGCCGTACGATTTGTTCAGATTAACAGAAAGAAATTTGCTGTGATGGGCCATACACAATACGACCTCCCAGAAACCAAAACGACATGAACCTTCTCAATCTCCCCACCGCACGCAAGCTATAACCTAAAAACAATCTCGTGGCCGATGGCTAGGGTTAGGGTTTCAACGTTTCAGCCTTCAATAGGGAGGTAGGTGAAGAGACAAAGAGATGGCGGAAAGTGAGACTACCGCCGATCCTCTCGATCTCGGCGATGTCGACGGATGTTCTTGCTACAGCAGGGAGTTAGGGTACAGGCGCCGTTGAGGTGCAGGCGTGCAGCAGCGGGAAGGCTCGGACCTGAGAGAGAATCCCGGCTCGAAGAGAGAAAGGGGAAGAGGAAATGGTTTTGTATTCACGTGAAATGCTACGACTTTTAAATATGGGAAAAAATATAAAAAAAATTCAGCCGTCCATTAATTGCGCTTTTTTTTTTCGTATTTGTGTGATCGATAATTATCGTAATTTGAGTGATCAGAAAAATATATATATCATTTGAAAGCACATAAATTTTATAAATTTATATATCAAATATTTAAATATTTATATTTGTTTATATAATATTTAAATTTTTATTCTTATATAAAACAGCTTTATCATTATTAATTTTAAGTAAAATACATCTTTTTAAATATAAGAAAAATATTATTATTTTTAAATATGAAACTATGTGTTAAATATATAAATATATATGATTATATGTAAATAAAAATTATTATTAATTAAAATATAATAGAATATGATTTTATTTATACATGTAATAATTAATTAAATGTAAAGTAACATGAATACAGAATACTAAGGTATTAGTTTGGAATCGATATAAAAGAAATCTGAGAAAAGGAAAAGTGAATAGTTGTTTGATTGGCTTTTACAAATTCAGTGATTTTATATTTTTTGTCACTGACAAAAAAGTGATTGAAGGTTTGGACGTACGGGGATGCGTTCTCTGAACCCACGGTCGGCTGGGCGGCGGCATACCAAGCCCCGCATCACTTTATTGTGTAGGAATCGCCTGATTTGGGCAAATTCCAAATACACGAACCTACTTCTGCCAGTATTTGAAATGACGTTGGAATTTCTTACTTTCCAAACGCAAATAAAATACGTGCATTTAACGCAGCATTCCAAATGCACGCTACCAAACAGCCCCTTAATGTTTAAGATGTCGTGTAGAACTTGGTTATAAAAATTTATTTCAATTATTTTAATTAATATTTAAAATAAAAAAAGTAATTACTAATTAATTTTATGAGATTAATTAAATTTATTAATTAAGATAATGTCTTATTAGTTAGACCTAATTAAATGATACATAAGTTTTGTCAAGATTTATATTTTTATATTCAATAATTTGTTTTAAGACAATAGATTTAAATGTTTAAGATCTACTTTAAAATTAGTGTATTATAGAATATTTAGGCAATATATTTATCTTAAATTTTTAAATATTATATTTCAAGAATTAGTAAAAATTATAAAATTGGAATATAACAGAAATAAATTAAATTAAATAATTCAATAATGAAAAAATAATAATAAGAGAGTATACTTTTTATTGCTATCTAAAAATTATTTTAATAGAAGGCTTTGAATAATTAATAAATAAATAAAATAATTTATCTTTTAATGTGCCTATTATTCTTGAGTTTATTTCTAATTAGTATGCATGATCCAATTCACACCGACTCTTGAGTTTTTAAAACCCTATTTGCAATATTTTTTACTATTTTTAGTATTTTTTTTAAATATTATAAATTTATTTTATGATTTATTTGATTGTAATATTTATTTAAAATCACCTATTATAAAACAGCTTAAGCCTACCCTCTATTCTCATTTTAATTCTTCTTCTTTTTTTTTTTTTTTTGCTTTAAATTTTTTTAGTTCATGTCATAATCTAAAATAGTTTTTTTTATAACTGAAATGTATATTTTTTAAAAATAATAATATAGTTATAATAAATGCATTCCAGTTCTTCATAACGCATGAATTAATGATTCTAGTTAAAAATGCCGCTCCTTGTGCAAAGAGCTTTGATTCTTTGAACAATCCCCACAGATTGCTCACTCCCTCGATGCTCAGTTCCTTCCTCAACCGATGCGTCGGTATCAAATCTCTCTATAAGTTTCAGGCTTTCGTCATCGTCAATGGGATCTCAGAACACGAATCCATAGTAAGAGAATCAGTCGATAAGTATCTCTTCTTCAACGATCTCCATTCCGCTGCATCCCTTTACCTTTCAGTTAAAAACCCCACCTTGCTCTTGCAAAACTTGGTTCTCCGGAGCTTTTCGAATCATGGGTACTATGCCCATCTGTTGTCCCTGTATGCAGAATCACAGAACTCGAACTGTAGAAGACCTGATAACTTCACATTTCCTGTTGTGATTAAAGCCTGCGCCGCTGTTACGGCATGTAGGGCTGGAAAGCAGGTACATTGTGCAGCTCTCAGAAGCGGTTATGGTGGAAATTTGCTGGCTCAGACTGCTCTTGTAGATTTCTACGCCAAGATCGGGCTTTCGGAATATGCACGAAAGGTGTTTGATGCAATTACTGAACCAGATTTGGTATCATGGAACGCACTAATCTCTGGCTATTCTTTGAATGGATTCAGTCAAGAAGCGTTTGAGTTATTGAGAGAGATGCTTTTGTCTGATTTGAAGCCTAATGGAAGCAATTTTGTTAGTGTTATCCCTCTATGTGTTAGGTTAAGAGCTCCGGGTCTTGGTGGATCCTTGCATGTTTTGGCTCTCAAGTGTGGTGTGTTAGCTGATGATGCTTTGGTGCCTAGTCTGATCTCAATGTATTCTGCCTTTGGTGACTTGAGTGCTGCTAGAATTTTGTTTGAGATGCATGAGGTGAAAGAATTGGTTTCATGGAATTCTATGATATCTTCTTATTCACAGAATGGAAAACCAGAGAAAGCATTAGAAATTTTTCAGCTCATGAATTTTGAAGGTGAAAAACCTGATTTTGTCACAATGGTATCCGTCATTTCCTCCTGCTGTGACCTCTCCTGCATCAGCTATGGCGAGTCGATTCATGCTGTTGTAATCAAGGATGGACTGCTGGATGAAATTGCGGTAGTAGCTACACTGGTGTCTATGTATGCTAAGAGTAATGAACTCCAAGCAGCTGAGCTTTTGTTTCAGACTGCACCAGAGAAGAATCTTCTTTTATTTAATTCTATCCTCTCTGGCTATCTTCTTAATGGCATGGCAAGCTTGGCTCTGTCTACTTTCTGCGATATGATCTTTCAGAGAGTTAATCCCGATTCAATCTCTTTAATAAGTGCCATATCTGCTTGTGCAATGTCTGTCTATCTACACTTGGGAAAATCCCTTCATGCTTATAGCGTCAGAAATGGATTTTATTCAAATATCAATGTGATGAATGCCTTGTTGGCATTCTATTCTGATTGCAATCAGTTTCAATTCGCCCTCAAGTTATTCAATATGATGGAAGCTAGAAATTTGGTTTCTTGGAACACTGTGATATGTGGATGGACTGATATTGGGGACAGTCAGTCTGCTGTGGCCTTCTTTAAGCAAATTGGTAGAGAAGATATGAAATTTGATTTGATAACAGTGATCAGTATACTACCTAGCTTCTATAAATCAGAAAATATTGCTCTTGGGAAGTCATTTCATGCTCTTTCAATTAAGAGTGGTTTTGATTCTGATACAACCCTGACAAATGCACTCATAAGCATGTACGCTAATTGTGGTTTCATGGATGATAGTCATGTCCTATTTCAGTCTGTAGCTTTTAGAAGCACTGTCTCTTGGAATGCATTAATGACAGGCTATAGAAAATTCAATTCATCAAAAGAAGTAATGAAATTGTTTGATCTGATGAAAGAAGACGGACAAAAGCTGAATTCAGTTACCTTGCTCAGTATATTACCGAGCTGCGAGACACTGATTCAAGGGAAATCAATCCATGCATTTGCTCTAAGAAATTTCTACAATCTAGAGACCACTGTCCATACTTCAGCACTCTGCATGTATGCCAGATTTCAGAACTTTGAATACTGTTGCCGCCTCTTCGGCTTGATGGATAGAAATAATGTTGTTTCTTGGAATACTATGATGTCAATCTATCCACATACTAAGCATGCAGAGGTGTTGAATTTTTTCAAGGAAATGCTTAACAGTCAAGTGAGTCCAGATGTAGTGACAATGATTACTCTGGTTTCTGCTTGTTCTCAATTGGGTAGTCTAGATTTAGCACAATGCATTCATGGCTTCATCATTCGAAATGGCTTCGAGAAGAGGACCTCTCTGATCAATTCTTTCATCGACATGTATGCTAGAACTGGAAGTATTCCTGCTGCAAAGAGACTGTTTGATGAGTTGCAGGAGAAGGATTTGATCTCTTGGAGCACCATGATCAATGGATATGGATTGCATGGAGATGGAGAAGCAGCTATTGAGCTGTTTTCAAAGATGCAAGAAACTGGTGCTTTGCCTGATGATGTAACCTTTGTTAGCATCCTGTCGGCTTGCAGTCATGCTGGTTTAGTCGAGGAAGGACGAATGTTCTTCAAATCGATGGTGGAGAAGCATCATATCACTCCGAGAATGGAGCATTATGCATGCTTGATTGATCTCTTCAGTCGTAGTGGACATTTGGTCGAAGCATTTAATATTGTTAGGACACTTCCATTTAAACCTTCGACTGAGTTGCTTGAATCCTTGCTTGGAGCCTGCCATGGCCTTGGAGATGCTGAAGTAGGAGAAGCGGTTGGAAAGATGCTGATTGAACTCCATCCTACTACAAGTTCATACGTGATGCTCTCAAATATCTATTCAGCAGCAAAGAGATGGGAAGATTCTGGGAGATTGAGGTTAGACATGAGAGCAAAGGCAATGAGAAAAGAGCCTGGTACCAGTTTTGCAAGTATGGGCTGACAAGCTGTATATATATGTATATATGAAAACCCTTTTAGAGCAGAAACGGACTAACCAGATTTCTTCCTTGCCGCCTTGCTATGTTTTTTAATACTGAGTCTTAGGGCTCCAAAGAGGACAGTGGGGGCAAGAGATGACAAAGTGAGAAAGCAAGGTGTAAGAAATGGAAATAGGAATGAGGTGATTGTGTGGGAATCAAGGTTATGATTGATGTCCTAGTGCACTCAACGTCTGAGCGAGGAAGAACTTTTTGTCATGTAGTCGGCAGCTTTGGTGGCTTTGACAACTTTGATTGAGTGGAAGTCAAAGGAGGAGAAGAATGTAAGAAGTGCTGATATCTTCTCTTTCTTTTTCTTCTTACACCGCCATCTTTCTTGGAGCAACAGGTAAAATTTCAACCCCTAATTTTATTTTTGATCCGTTTCTGGTTTTATGTGGAGATGAATAATGCATACTTAAGTACTTTTAGAGCGATACTGCTTAAGTATTAAAATTATGATTTTATATACTTATTTATTAAGATGATGCATAAGAATACATTGATATATATGCATATGAAATAAGTCCTAATTGAAATTGTGAAATTTAATTCATATACCTTTAAATTATAGTACCTTGAGTTAATGAGATCTATGCAACTCAAAGTATAACTAAATCATTAATTTAGATGAAAGGATATCAAATTGTATATTACTAACAATTATTTAGTGGGTTACTTTAACAATACAACTTTTAAGGATATTGTATAAAAAGTTCATTGTTATTTGGGATTTTTACATACAAACCCGAAACATGTCTATTTACATGTTTCACACCCCAAACTTAAATATTACTTACATAGCACTCAAAAGTGGTATAGCTGCACAAAAATAGACTTCCGTTAGACTTCCGTGAACCTATTCTAGCGTGGAAACTCAAACGGAGACTAACAGAGTGTTATGTAAGTAATATTTAAGTTTGTGTGCTGTAAATAAACATCTTCTATATATGTAAAATCCCCTTGTTATTTATGAGATTAATATTAGATTAATTTGTGTTTATTATGATTATAAATTAAGAGAAATGCATAAACATTACTAATCAAAATAATGTGCTTAAATTAGTTAGTTTGATTTCTTTTTGATCTTTGATGTTCTATGTGTTAAGCGCATATTTAATATAAGCTTTCTTAATTTAGGATGTGAAGCAATATGCTTTGAAGTGGAAGTTGAGTGAAGTCATGGCTAATGTATTGGACTGCTTGTAATCTCCATCAGGTAAGCGACTCTTTACAAATTAAGAGATAAACATATTCTTTCTCATTAGAGGCATATTTCATGGCATACAGTTATAAGTATCACGTCTTAAGATGATCTACACTATGGTGATGTTCATGATAATTTATATAATAGTAGTGCTTAAAATATTCATGTATAAACATCTTTACATGCAACCATATCAAATATAATCATATATATATATATATATATATATATATATATATATTTATATTCGTCTCATTGGTTATTAATCTTTTTTTATATACGTAGACATCTTTAGTTAGTTTTATTAAGGCACCATAAAATCAGGGACATAAATATCAACTCATAAAAATCTAATGATTTCTTATCAAGCTAACTAGTCAATATCATAAAAAAGTTTTACTAACCTACGCATCTCTTGCAAATAAGTATGCATATTCTATATATTATAAACAAATGTTTGATAGGTGTTTTATAATCAACTAGTAATATTGCACGTGCACAAAGTACACTTGAATAATATTTTAAAAATAAAAATAATTATTTTCTCTAAAAAAAGTTTCTTTAAAAAATTTTTATTTTCAATGACAAAATCATTTTTTTTTGAGATAATTGCAAAGGTATATATCATATTACATGATTAGTTTACATAACAAAATATTTTGAAATATTTTATATTAGGGTGATAAGTAAATATCTTTTAAAATCATAATAATATCCAAAGTTATAATTCAATATAATATTTAACTATATATAAATTTATATAAAGAGAAAATTGAGCTTATTATTTTGAATGCTTCATTAAAAAATATATTTGCATGATAAGATAAAAATTGGTAAAATATAAGATCTTTTAAGATAATGAGGTAAGCATATATTAAATTAATAATTATTTATTTTATTCTAAATTTATAAGCTAAAATAAATTTAATTTTTTTATTAGGATTTTATAAATAAATAATTTTATATATCTCATAAATATTAGGATATCATTTTGTTATGTCATAATTTTGCATTGTTTAAAAATTAATGAGTATATATAAAGTTTGAATTCTATATATCTTTCAACTTCTAAATTTATGATGAAAGAATTATCTATTAAGTTAATAATATTATACAGTCTAAATGTTAATGAGTTATTATGAATAATTATCTATTTAGTTGATCATATTAATTTATTGATTATTAAATCAGAATATTAAATTAATAATCATCTATGGTGTTCTTAATTTGCAAGATAAAAAAATATATACTTTATATATGCCATAGGGTTGAATTAATTAATATATAAATTATATAATCACAAATATTATGATCTCATTTTGTTATCTCATAATCTTGTGTAGTTTAAATCTTAATGAGTGCATTTAAAGTTAGAATTTTAACTGCCTTTCAATTTCTAAATTAGTGATTGAACAATTACTTTGTTGTTACTCATGTTAAGATAATGATGAATTTTTACTTTTTTATAATCTAAGTTTACTTTAATTATATATAGAGTTTATTCCTAAAAAATTTAAAAATATATATATAAATTATCAAAAAATATTTAAGATATTCAACATTCATATGAATCAAAATAAGATTTTATGAATTGTGAAAAAATAATATCATGAAATTATGTGTGACTTAATTTAATCATGCATATAGAAATATAAAAGAATAAAAAAATTAATAATATTATAATAAAATTAAAAAATTAATTTGCTAAGTGCAAAACTAATTGATGTAAAATCAACAATTTGACAAGTACAAAAACTTTATTGAAAAAAAAAATAAAGATAAGTACATTAAAGAGATATAAAGAAAGATATATAATACATTAGTTCTATTTAACTGATTAAAGTGTTAAACTATAAGAATAATTTCATATACCTTAAAACTTGATATTAATATGCAAAATAAATAATGTAGAAATTATGAAATTAAATAGACTTATTATTATTTTTATTATATTCAATACCAAATTAATTTAATAAAATTTATAGTTGATTATAATTCAGTGATAAGTTTAGAAGATGGTCCACTTTTCAATTTGCACAAATAATAGTTTAATGTTTAGGGAATAGAGAAAATTATAAGCACAATTTTTTGTAATTTAAATGTAATTGAAATTATTAATCTTCTTAGGAGGATTCATAATTAATGTTGGGATGATAAGTAAATATCTTTTAAATTCATAATAATATCCAAAGTTATAATTCAATATAATATTTATCATTATATAAATTTTATACAAAGAGAAATTTGAGCTTATTATTTTGAACACTTCATTAAAAAAAATTAAATAATTATTAAATAAGAGTTTATAACATTAGTCAATATTCTCATAAATTTATTATTCAGAAGCATTTGGTGCATGAGTAATTATTTTGCAGAGATTATTAAGAAAGATTTATAAATATTCTTCTTATGTATATAATTATTTCATGAATTAATGCTTTAATGTTTGATTTATGCACAAATATTTTATATATGTGTTTTATAATGATATTTTGTATTTGATTTAATTTTATATTAATTATTTATATTTCAATAATTAATATTTATCAAACAATTACAAAATGAAAATGGTTGTTGCATATGGTATGTTTATAATTGAAATTAGAAAATCAAATTAATTTCACATTAATTATATATATTTCATTAATTAGTATTTAATTTTTTTAAGTATTTACAAAATTAAGATGGTTGTTATGCAATGTAGTTTTATGATTGAAATCACAAAAATAAATTAATAAAATTAAAAGGTTATATAATAAAATGAAAGTAGATCAATAAGATATAACAGTATCACTTTCATAATTATTTTTAAAATATTTATAAAACATATCTATAAAAGGAAATAATTTAAAATGTCGGAGAGAAAATTTGATTGCAATCTAAATGTTATCATAATTAAAGAAAAAATAAGAAGGCAAGATTGGTGAGCAAGAGTGCGAAGTAGATAAAAAGATTGATAATTTTTATAGTTAATTATATAACATAATTTATATGAGACTAATAAGTGAATATGCTAAATTAAGATCCTTATTTAAGTTAAATAAGATGTAAAGATGATTATTTAAAAAATTCATCCACACTTTTTGATGTGTAAGAGTAAAAAGTAATTTGTTTATATCATATTATCAAATTAAATAGAGATTAAAATTATACAATTATGTGTGATCTAAGTGCTAATAAGTTATTGCAAAGTTTACATGAATTTTATATCTCTTATAAGTTTATAACTTGTGATCGAAGAATATTACATTCATTATGTCATATTAAGGTGATCGATTAAAGTGTTTTTAAAGTCTAACTTAACCTTAATTATATTTATACTTTTTCTCACATTTATAAAAATTAAATATAAAAAATTATCAATAAATATGTAAGAATTTCAAAATGCATATCTATAAAAGAATGTTATTACAAATTGTAAATAAGAATATCAAAAATATATGTGTGATTTAATTTAATCATTCATATGTAAAAGTAAAATTTCATAAATCTATAATGTATATTATAAAAATAAATAATAAATAATTTATAAAGAAAATCAATAGTGTGACAAGAATAAAATTTATCTATAAGAAAATAGAAAAAAAAAATACATTAGAGAGGCAACAAAAAGATATGTGATCTATTAATTTTTTTTAATAATAATAAAATATTTATCAAATTATCACACACACGCATACACAAGATTTCATTACATAGTATTAGAGTGGCAAGTGAAAATAGAGTATAAATAAATAAAAAGTGTAGATTTGAATTATCTATATTTAAAACTTACGTGCAAGAGAGATTTATCTCTATTGCGGATTACACAACAAAATATATTCAAAAGAAAGGAAATAATTGTAAGATATAGATGTTAGATAAGAATATAAAAGAACTTAAAAATATGAACTAGGGAACTAAATAGATAGAAACAACTTTTGAAAAATCAGTTGTTGGCTGAACACACATGCAACCTTTCATAGCCAAAATAGAGAATTTTGTACACAGCACACAATTCTTATGCATTTACATATCTAACTCATAAAATTTGATATTTACAAGAACTACTCTTTTTCTATGCATAAAAAAGTGCATTTGACTTTAAAAAATAATGATGGTATTATTTTTATGTAATAATAGAGATTTGAGTACTATTTAAGTGAAAAATAAAAGTTTAGGTGGTGGATATGTAAATATATAAGAAATATATGCTTTATATGAAAATAAGTCAAAGCCATGGCTTTCAAAAATAGGAAATTTTGCATACATAGCACAATTTTTATGCATTTACATCCTAACTCATAAAGTTTAATAGTTAAAAAAATGACTCTTTTTCTTTGCATAAAAATATGCATTTGATTTTAAAAATTAATGATGATATAAACTTTAATGTAATAATAGAGATTTAAGTGTTATTTAAGAAAAAAAAAATTTAGATGATAGATTTGTGAATATATAAGAAATATATGTTTTGTTTATAAATAACATAAATTGTCATTTCATATATAAGATGCACTGTTTGGACTTTTTGACTATAACCGATTGTAAAACTATCACCTCACATCACTCACATAAAAAATGGATGGCCAGGATTTCCTATTGGAAGAAACACAAGTCACTTTTTAATAGTAGTATAAATATGCATAGTATTATCTTAATAATAAAATAAGACTTGTAGTAATAAAATTTATGACATTCAACAATGGCATCATAAATAGCTATTGTTATTACATGAATTATTTTAATATTCAAAGATTTAACTAAAGTGGGTATATCTTGATTGACCTAAGTTATCCCACCATTGACCTAGACTAATTATTGCAATGACGTTAGTGTCCTTGTGGTCTTAAACATGATTTCTCTAAATTAGTTCAAAGCACTAATATGAAAATTTAAGATATTTTAATCTAATATAAACAATACAGTAACATACTGTAATTTATCTTTTACAAATTAAAAGACTTAATCTTCTCCCAACATCTTGGGCAAAAAAGACTGTGAGTTTATTTCAATAGTAATGAAGAGGAAGGAGAACACTGTGAAGAAGATGAAGACTTCTGGTTGCCTCTTGTTGAAAGAGAGAGACTAAGAAAATACTTGTTGTTGGAGTCTTTTGTCAAGGAGAAAGAAGGGCGAAGGGTTGCTGGTTGCAAGAAAGAAAAGATCGAGCAACTATGCAATCCCATTGCATCAATTTTAAATGAGTTGAAGCCGGTGAATTGTGTACTTTTCTGAATTGAAAGAGCGAAAGCAATTAGGCATTGCATGAGGGAGTCAAGTTGGGGTCATGATCAACTCGCATAAAGGGGTTTGGGTTGGTGGGTCTGGTCATAAAGTTCAGGTTAGTTTGTTGTAACTTGTTGCAGATATTTCTATGAAATTTATGTACATTATTTTGATTGTTGAGAAATTATTATCCCATGTTATAAATTTAGATTATAAATATCTTAAAATGTTCATCATAGAACTTTTATCATAATATAATATTTATTTAATGCATGTTTTTGTATGTGATGTATGTATAGTTTTTGTATATATCAGCTATACCAACAAGTCCTTAGAATAATGGGATTTTAGAGAACCATTGGATTTACATAGGTTGGTGAAAACTTTATCAGTATAAATATCTTAAAATGTTCATCTTGTTTCCTTGATCTTATTGAATCTATCTATTAGCTTATCTCCAAGTTATAAATGTCTCGAGGAAGCCTAGTAACACTAACTCTATCCTCATGGTTGCTATAAAATGATTAATCAGAAGAAAATACTTAATAAATTTTAGTTAAGAATGATCACTGCTAACCACATAGGGGTCTCAACATACACTTTTGCATGTTGTATAGTTATGCCATGCAAGTAAGGTTAACCTTTACTATTTCTGAATCAACATATATTCTACCTATCTGACAGGAGACTAAATTTAATATTCTTATGTATCTTAAGCTGCCTGATATGAGCTCAGGGGAAGATTACACCCCCTAAACATAATTAGCATCTTCTGTATTGCTATTCCCACTGCATTAGATTCTGTATTGATGTTCCTTTGAAGGAATCATCAAAAGCTTTGGTCTGCAATGGCTGCTGCAAGAATCAAACTTTAACAAAGCTTGTTTTTAGATTCTTCAGTTAGGCCTCAGTCCAATTTGATTGATTAAACCAAAATTAACACAAAAAATAAATAAATAAACCATTATTCTATTTAAATAAGCATTTGATAACCTTCTGAATTACTTATTACTTGAGAATCATCCATAAAAGTGAGAATGTTAGAAGGTAGATTTTACAAAATATTACTTAATTTTAGGAAAAAAGAAAAGAAATTGAATGTGAGAGTATTGGGATTAATCCCACATCACTTAGCTGAAAATATGTTAGGTGTTGAAACACCGAAGGGTCATAAGATTAAATTTTGAATTTGAAATTGAGTTTGAACACCGATCTATCTAGCCTAGCTATTGATAAATCGATATCTGAAACTTGATATGCTGCTGATATAAGTGCTCAACCATTCCTATGTCCTTATCATACAGTTTACATTATTATCATAACAATTAGTTCTTATCATAACGACCTCTATACATCCTTACCGTTCATCCTTACCAAGTGCAGCAATCACCACCGTGCATATGTAACAAACTTTCCCTTACTCCTCTATATAAACAGACCACTATGCTAGGCAAAAAGGGTGAACTACAGAATGTAATACTCTGAGAATGATAATAATATACTTCTGCATTTAGGAGAGTTTTTCCTTCCAGCTCCTTTTCAGTGTGCCTCTCTTCAATGTTTTCTTTATGGTATCAGAGCCTTTCTTCGCCTTCTTCCTCTTCTAGTCGCCAGAGACAGCATCCTTAGAGGGAAGGCGCTTCTCACCCTTGGGCTTCTTCACCGCTTCTTCTTGGCCTTAGGAACCATCAGGTTGATCAAAAGCAAGAGTAAAAGTTGGTAAGAGAATCTGAAAAATTGCTCTGTTTGAGTCACCAATTTTTCGTAAACACTTCCATTCATTTTATCATATCCATGGATACATCGGCTTCCCCTACTTCAGCTACATCACACCACAATCAGTCAATGACAGATATAACTATCCCTTCTCAGCTGAAATTCCTTATGGCAAATGTTAGAACGGTGATAAATATCCAATTAACATCTGAAAACTATCCTTTGTGGCGATCCCAAATTCTGAAATTATTCACAGCTAATGGATTTGACGGATATCTAAATGGAACTATGTCCAAACCACCACAGCAAATAGTAGACGAATCTGGTAATATTACAGCCAATCATAACTACAATACTTGGATTCTTGTGGATTAAAACTTAGCCGCAGCTCTTTTTTTCACAATTTCATCACAACTTTTGCCATATGTTACCAACCTGGATACATGTTCTGAAATTTGGGGAACTATTGAAAAGAGACTTCAATCCACCCGTTCTCATCTTACTCAAGAATGAACTACATCATATACAAATGAAAGATAAAACCATGATGAACTATTTATCTGAAATCAAAAGCAAATGTGATGCTATAGCAATTTCTGGATAACCACTTTCTCCTGAAGATATAATACTCTATACTTTAAATGATCTTCCTTCTTCTTACCAAGCATTCAAGGCTGCCATACGTACAAATCTTCAACCAATACATTTGGATGATTTTTATGCTCTTTTATGCAGTGAAGAGCTTAATATAGCAGCAGATGCAGTTCAAGAAACATTTTCAATCAACACTTCAGAACAACAATTTGCTCTTGCTACCAAACATAAAGGAAGAATTCGCATCCCATACAAACCATCTAGAGGGCATTCACCTTCATTCAACAACAGATTTCAATGTGGTACAAATAGTAACTTCATGGAATCAAAACAAATCTGCTTCTACACTTGTTGAATGCCAAATATGCCGCAAACAAGGACATTCTGCATTCAAATGTTGGTATCGTGCTGACCTCTCCTACAAACCGTCGCATAAAGCCTTTTTTTCTGGACCAAATTCAGATTGGATACTAGACTCCGCTGCTACTTCTCATTTAACACCAGATATTGAACAATTACAACACCCCAAACAATATTATGGTTCTCAACAAGTATCAGTTGCAAATGGTGATTTTCTTCCTATCCATAATACCGGACAAGGTGTTTTGCCTACACCAACCCGTAAGTTACACCTAAATTCATTGCTTCAAATACCTCATTTATCCCAAAATCTCATTTCCATCTATAAACTCACGAAGGATAACAATTGTTCTATTACATTTAATTCTTCTGGTTTTGTGAGTAAGGATCTGAAGACCAACAAAGTTCTACTTCAAGGCCCTTCACACCAAGGTCTCTATCGCACTAAATATTCTTTATTGACAAAACCAATTGAAGCTCATGCATCAACTAATATTTCCTCTGATATTTGGCATCGTCGGTTGGGCCATCCCTCCCAAGCAATTCAATCCCAGCTTCACCTACCAACAAATCACCATCATTGTCCTTCATGTGCAACTGCCAAAATTCATAGATTACCTTTTTCTATTTCTAGTTCCAAAACTTGTATGCCGTTAGATTTAATACATAGTGATGTATGAGAACCTTCCCCAGTTTTATCTATTGATGGATATCAATATTATCTTTTTTTTGTTGATGACTTCTCTCGTTTTATTTGGGTATACCCTGAGGCAATCAGTGTTTTCCCATTTCCTCAAATTTCAAGCATACCGACGATTTTTAATAAGTCCATAAAATTCTGCATTCGATGCAGAATATATCTCCACTAATTTCAAACAGCACCTACAAAAAATCGGCATTATTCATCAATTTTATATACTCCCAATAATGGAATTCTGAGCAAAACATCATCATCTTATCGAGACAATTGCACTCTTTTATTCCAAGCTCAACTTCCATATCAATTTTGGATTTGCACTTCATACATCTGTATACCTCATTAACGCCTTCCTTCCTCAACTCAACATAAATCTCCCTTACACTATTCAATAAAACCCACAGTACAAACACCTTTGCGTTTTTGGATGCTTATGTTATCCTCTACTACCTAGCTCCTCACGCCATAAATTCCAACCCAAATCTTCTTCATGCATTTTCTTAGGATACTCCAGCAATCATAAAGCGTATAAATGTTATAATCTCCAAACCAAAATCATCCACATCTCTAGACATGTATGCTTCTCATATTTCTACTTACTCTACCACAACCATCACCATGTCTCCTTTCTTCTTGTTCCTATTTCAAACAACATTTCATCCTCCTCCACCTACCTACACCTTCTTTTTTCTTATTATTTTAAATCCTTCTCATCACTATTCTCTACTCACAGTCCTCTCTTCCAATTTCAAAATCATATCCTATGGTCTCCAAGCGAACTCTAAAGCCAAAACACTTCACCTTTTCTTATTCAATCAGATCCGTCTTATAAAGAAGCGCCAAATACTGAATAACTATGAAAACTGAATTTGATGCTCTTCTAGCCCAACATACCTGGACACTTGTTCCTAGACCAGCATCTCAAATAATTCTAGGCTGCAAATGGCTTTACAAAACAAAATACAATGCTAATGGTACTATTGCTCGACATAAGGCACGGCTTGTAGCTCAAGGTCATAAACAGGAATATGGCTTAAATTACTTTGACACCTTCAGTCCAGTGGCAAAACTTCCTACAATTCGCATGTTTATTACTGTTGCAACTTCTTTTCAATGGAACATACTACAACTTGATGTTTCTAATGCATTCTTACATGGAACATTGGATGATACGGTATACATGTCACAACCATCAGGTTTTCGAGATCCAACTTATCCTGATCATATTTGTTTACTCAAAAAGTCCATCTATGGGCTTAAACAATCATCAAGACAATGGTTTTCTACATTCACTTCTCATTTAGAGCAATTGGGTTTTTTGTCTAGTTATCCATCTCTATTTTTTCTAAAAATCTGGACAGCAAATCTTCATTTTAGTATATGTTGACGACATACTTATCACTTTGAAAATGACAATACATCAACTCCTTAATGAATTACATAATCGTTTTCAACTCGAAGGCAAACTTCACTATTTCCTTGGCATGAAGCACGCCATTCTACATCGCATATTTCTTCATCAAGCAAAATATGCCACAAGCATTTTACAGAAAGCTGGAATGTTTCAATCCAAATCAGTGACAACTCCCTCTCCACCGAAATATCAGTTAACCACTACTACAACATTATCTTCTGCAGATTCCCGCATGTTTCGTCAACTCATTGGATCCTTGCAATATCTTACTATCATATTTTGACATAGCATTTTCTCTAAATAAATTATCTCAACATATGCAGTCCTACTATTCATCATTATCAACTCCTCAAACGCCTTTTAACGCTATATCAAAGGAATTCTCTCATATGGCTTACCAATATTCCCTGGACCATTGATTTTAACAGCATTTTCTGATGCTGATTGGGCTAGCGATCTAATCGACAGGCGTTCTACAACTGGGTATTGTGTTTTCCTTGGTCATACTCTAGTTTCCTGGCAAGTTAAGAAACAACCGACTGTTGCTCGTTCTCCACGCTTTGGCTTCTACTGCTACAGATCTTATTTGGTTACGACGTCTCGCTCAAGAATTTGGCTTACCGACATCTTCTCCATCCCAGTTATATTGTGACAACACTTCTGCTCTCTCTTTGGCGACTAATCCAGTTTTTTATGCTCGAACAAAGCACATTGAAATAGATTTTCATTTCCTTCGGGAATATGTCAAAAACAAAATAATTTCAGTATCTCATATACCCTCCAGAGACCAACCAGCAGATATATTTACAAAACCTCTTCCGATTTCCAGATTTACTGAACTTCGACACAAGCTTACTGTCACATCTAGTGTCATCAGCTTGAGGGGGGATGATAAGCAATCTGATATACAGGAAACTTGATATGCTGCTGATATAAGTGCTCAACCATTCCTATGTCCTTATCATAACAGATTTCTGTTCTTATCATAACAGCCTTCTATACATCCTTACCGTTCAGCCTTACCAAGTGCAGCAATCACCACCGTGCATCTGTAACAAACTTTCCCTTACTCCTCTATATAAATAGACCACTATGCTAGGCAAAAGGTGAACTACAGTATGTAATAGTCTGAGAATGATAATAATATACTTCTGTATTCATGAGAGTTTTTCCTTCCAGCTCCTTTTCGGTATGCCTCTCTTCAATGTTTTCTTTAGCTATGACACCTTTTGCTTACTTTATTAAAAAGAAGAATTCTATTTTTCAAGCATGTTTATCACATTTATTACTATTAGAAGCATATTTTTTCCCATCACTTCTAAAGGATAAGGTTGGACACGCCTTAACCTAAGAGCTTAAGTTAATGCGTAAAATCTCCACCAATATATTAGAGATTAAACATTTATTTTATTTTTGATGTGAGATTATTCCTTGTAATTAAGCAAACACCTATATTCTAATAGATAACACGGAATAAAGTGCAGGATAACACCACCTCATGCCGTGAGGCTTCTCCCTCCCCCAACAACACTGGTAGTTTCTATATAAACTGTCAAGTAAGCAACTTGAACTCGTCTCCTCATCTTCTTCCTTCTCCCTCTCTTCTCAATCAATCTCCTCCTTTCATTTCTCCTTCAGCTGCCATGGCTATCAAACACGTGCGCTCATTGAACTCGGGCATGACGGTGGAGGAGTTCAAGGACTGGCTCACCCACTTCGACTCGGATGGCGACGGCCGAATCAGCAGGGACGAGCTCCGGAAGGCGATTCGTAGCATCGGCTGCCGGTTCAGTTGGTGGAAGAGCCGGAGGGGACTCCGGCAGGCCGACTCGAATGCCGATGGATTCATCGATGATGCAGAGATTGAAAATCTCGTTAGCTTTGCGCAGAAGAAGATGGGGTTGAAGATAGCAGCAAATTAACCAGTTGTGTTCTACCTTGCCTTTACTGTTTAATAAGCTTATGCTGCCGCTTCTTCTGATTTGGTTTTAGATAATATCAAGTTGTATTATCTCAGTTATCTCTGATCTTTAAAGACTGGTTGGAGCTTCATAATATATATATATATATATATATATATATATATATTGTTGGAATTTGTAAGGGAAAGTGAATCTTTTAAATGTTTTAAGTTTTAAAGAAAGCTTTGTTGAACTTTAACTCAAGGTGTATTTGGGATAATTTTTTGATTGATTTTCAGAAAATTTTTTGATGAAAAATTATTTTGTGAAATAGAATTATTAGAGTGTGGTGAACGTCAGAAAGTTATTTTTTGAATTTTTTAAAAAAAATATTTATAACATACATAATAATTTTTTCAAAAAAAATATTTTTTTCATAATAGATACTTGAGATTGTTTAATAAGATTATGTTGGTTCTACTTCTAGGTTATGTTATGTTGACTTATATTTTCTCTACACACAAAAAAAAAAAAGAAAAAAAAAAAGGCTCGTTATTGATATTTTAAGTAAAATATTTGAATGTTTAATATCATATTAAAAATATTATGATTATGATATTTTAAAGAGTTAATATATCTTTTTATGTACAGATAAAATGTTTGAAATATGAATATTATATTTTAAATATTAGATATATAAATATATAAAAATTATGTGATATATATGTAACTATTTTTTATACATAATTTGAAATTAATTATTTTTTAATTAATTATTTTTTTTAATGAGTCAAATATGCATAATGCTTTGTTCGGCTGATTAAAGAATATTTTAATTTTTATATTTTAATTATTGTTTGTAGGAGATTGATAAATGAGGTTTTGATTTTTTTTTTTTTTGAGCTTTATTTATTAAAATGATAAAAAGAGTTTAAGTTAAGATGGATTAGAAGTCACTTTTAAATTTTTAAATATAATATTAAAAAAGGATATTTATTGACACAGACTATCAAATATATATGAATAAACTTAAAAATGACCTTTAATTTTAACTCTTACATATATGCCATGATTAGTTAACGTTAAACCAAAGAAAAATAGTTTGTTAAAAATTAAAAATGCTCTAAAAAATGTAAAAATTAAGATGAGATAGAGAGAGAGAGAGAGAGAGAGAGAGAGAGAGAGGAGAGTGGGAGAAAGTAATTATCTTTCTGTTTAGGTTAGGGGTATAAGTGAGTCAAGTCGGCTCGCAAGTTGACTCGAGCTCGGCTCGTTAACGAGCTTACGAGTCAAGCTTATCGAGGCACGAGCTCATAAACAAGCTCTAAAATTTTTCGAGCTTGACTTTGAGCTTAGTTTGCCTCGGCTCATTTATATAATGACGAGCTGTAATTATCGTATATTACGTTATCAATTTAATAATTTATCGAGCTTTTTAAATGAGATTGAGCTTTTGAAACAAGCTTGAGCTTGATTTTCTTTAAATCGAGTCGAGCTTGAGCTTAACAGGGTTTAAACAAACTTAGCTTGATTAACTCAAAACTCCACTCGACTAGTTTACACCCCAAATTTAGGTACTTCACACAAATATTCATGTAAATAGAGAAAAAAACCATAAAATTTGGCCTAATTTAAATATTTTTTTATTTTTTAATTTTAATTGAATGCTGGAAATAAAAGATCTAAATTAAAAATAATAGATAGTTAAATTATCAAAATGTAAAATTTTATTTAAATTTATGTTTAAAATAGCTTATTGTAAATTATCTTGAATTTAAATATTATATATTATATTAGTGAGACTATTATTATTATATCATCACTATAATATTTTAGGTTTGTTGCGTGCTAGAAAATCAGTTGTGGTAGAGTGAAAATTTTACAATTATTATGAAATCCAAACACACAAGTATTTAAAGAGTGAACAAAAAAATTCCAGAAATTTCTACGTGGAAAACCTCGAAAGAGGAAAAATCATTATAGAATCTTCCACAATGTATTTGTTTTAGAGTACAAAATTTTCTGATAACGGGATTACAAAGTTGTACATGAGAAGAGCGACAACAAGAATCCCGAATCGATGTGATCATATAGTCCGCGTTGATTGTAGCGGTTCTTAGTAGTAGCGAGATGATGATGAAATGGGATCGGCGGACGATGAAGGTCGTCATGATGGTGACACGGAGATTGAAAACGGCAAGGATCGATGGCGGCATGGTAAGCGTGGCGTGGTTGATAATGTCGACATTGCTTGGAAGATTTTCAAGCTTTAGAGCTCTCTCCTCTCCCACCTTGGTTCTCGTATGAAATGATGGGCTATTTATAAATTGGAGGCGGCGTCGTAAATACATGCAAAATCAACCACTCCCTCCATTCGGACTCGAAATGATTCTTTTGATCATTTGATGTATTTTAAGTATTTGAATGCTCGAATGAAGTCGAAATTATAAGATCTTGGGCTTGTTAGATCCGGCTCGTCAAAACGCTCGATTTGACTATAAACACTCCATGTTTAAGAGCTATTTAGATTTAACTGATATCCTAAAGTTTTCAATGATATTTTAAGTGCTTGACCTCGACTAATTTCAACTGAGGATCAACTTACTTTGGACATCAAGATTCGTGCTTCAATTAGTAGAATTTTCAGTGTCATATCAGTTGAGGTGAAAATTTACGCTATCACAAATGGAATCCAACACTGTTGCATGAGCTTATAACCCAAGTGAAAAATTTTACACAACTGGTTTTCTACAAGACATCGTCGCCGGCATTAAAGCTTGCGTCTTAGAAAATCGATTCTTGTAGAGTAAAATTTTATGCTTTTCTTGAATCCAATACATAGATATTTGAAGAATTAATGATAAAACTCAATTTTACATGGAAAACCTCGAAAGAGGAAAAAACCTTAGCTAAAAAAAATCTTCCTATGTATCTTTGAGTACAAAATTTTCCGATAACGGGATTACATAATTGTATATGAAGACTAACAATAGAATCCCATAATCACAATGGCGATTATATAGACATGGTTGTATATGATTCTTAGTGGTAGGAGATGGCTGAACAGGGTCAACGGCAACGATAACATCATCGGTGGTGGTGACCAGCGGAGTTGGCGGTGATGACCGGCGACAATGACCGACGGTAATGATCGGCGGTGGCGGCTGACGGCGGTGGCCGGCGGTGGTGGTTGGCGGCCGTGGGGTGATCATGATCGTCAGTGGTACGCGATTATCTTGGAGGATTTTCATGCTTTAAAACTCTCTCCTCTCTTTAGCTTAGGCCTCCCCTCATCTGAAGAATGAGGGGCTATTTATAGATTAGATGGGTGGCATTTTGTAAATACATGCAAAATCCGAACCACTCCTCCATCAGGCGGCTCAAAATGATTCCCTTGATCATCTGATGTATTTTGTGTATTTGAATGCTCAAATGAAGTCAGAATTATGAGATCTTGGGCTTGTTAAATCTGACTCATCAATACGCTCGATTTGAATATAAACACTCCATGTTTAAGAGTCGATTTGATAATAAGCTGATCAGGTTAGTCTTGATTGATCAGTTACTTTACATCAAGATTCGTGCCTTGGTAAATTTTGAGTCATATTTACTATTTTGGATAACATTATCTCAATCATCCAAAAATATATACGTCAAATACTTGAAAATAATAAATTCTTCAATGAAAATTGCAGGTCCATTAACCATATATTTTGAGAGAACAGATCTTCATGGAAGCACGAGATTATGATCACGGGCGACGCGGATGTATCGATTTACATACAAGCATAAGATTTGGGGTTATGGACCCATTTGGGTACTTCTGGAGCTCTGAGCACCAGCATATGGTATGGCAATCTTCCATGCGGCGGCAGGCGCTTCGTCGCATGAACTTGTGGTAATATTAACGCGGATCGCGAGCTTGAACTGGCCGAGACGGGTCGATGAGTGGCGTGGCGGGTTTGATAAGCGGTTCTTGTGGGTTTAAGTATGACCGGGCCGCCTGAAACGTGGAAAAGGCAGCGTCCGTGGTGCATGGCGGTAGCAAATGTCCATGTTTGTTCGTTTTGGTCCGTTTTGATCCATTTTAGCTTTGGCTTTTCTTTGATTTTACTTTTTTTTTGCCCGTATAGTCTATAAAACCCCAAGCGAGGAGAAGTCACACTCGTCATATCTATCTCCGTAGTTCATCTGGCGAGGCTCGACGGCCCGCTTGGCGGTCGGCGATGATAATACGGCAGTTAATAATGACAACGATTGATGGTGGTGACAGCGGAGATGGTCGGCGATAATCAGCAATGATTAATGACCAATAATGTAATGACCACAGTGCGGGCAAGTGATGGCAGAGCGGCCATGGTGGTTAATATGCCCAGTTGATATTGGTGACCAGCGATGACCAGCAATATGGCGTCGTAAAGCGGCGCGGTGGTTAGCGGCAACGGGGTAATCAGTAGTAATAGCAAAGTAGCCAGCCGATCAGACGATATGGTAGCCGTGAAATGGGATGAGTTAGCGTGTGATAGCGGATGGCTTAATGCCAGCGATAGTTGCGGCCGAGTGGTCAGCAGCGCAGAAAACGGTAGTCAGCAATTGATGGCGTCGGTAGTGGCGAGGGATATGACCGCGATGTTATGATGACCGTCGGTAATAACGGCACGTCCGTAGTTTCTACTTCTTCTTGTAGGAAATTGGATTTCTTGAAACTTCAATGGATGGATCAACAGTTGATAACTGCCAAGATGACATGGAAGCGTTAATTAGGAACCGTCATTCGAGCAACTCAGAAAGTCTGATAGATAATTTCAAAGTATCATTCTCCATGATGTTACTTGTTGCCGTTTACTTGCATGTGAGGGTAGAAGAATCCGAGGATTTTGACACATCGAATTGTTTGTCAAAGTGTTACTTGATGACATTAACAGAAGAATTAGAATCCGTTGAGGATTTTAACTATCTAGGTTGTTTGTCGAAGTGTTACGATGGCGTTAACAGTATAAAGAGGTCAATTGAATCCGAGATTTTGACCTATCAAGTTTGTTTGTCGAGTTTTACCCGATGGCGTTAACTGGAAGAGGTCAAATTATCCGCGAGGATTTTGACCTATCGAGGTCGTTTGTGAGTGTTACCGATGGCGTTAACACTATGGAAGAGGTGAATTATCCGATTTTGACATATCAGGTTGTTTGTTAGAGTGTTACCCGATGGCGTTAACTATATGGAAGAGGTCGAATTGAATCCGAAGATTTTTTGATTAATCAGGGTTATTTGTCGAGTGTTACTTGATGGCGTTAACATATATGGAAGAGGTCAATTGAATCCAGAATTTTGACATTAGGTTATTTTTAGAGTGTTACTCGATGGCGTTAACATGGAAGAGGTTGCGGAAGTCCACCAAGGACCTTTTGACCTATCTAGGTATTAGCCAAAGTGTTATTTGACTTCTTACCTATGTGGAGTAGGTGTGGAGTTTTGACCTATCCGAGATTGTTTGTCAGAGTCTTTGCTCGATGAAGTTAACCTGTGTGGAGTAGGTGTAAAGTTTTGATTTATCCGAGGTTGTTTGTCAGAGACTTTGCTCGATGACGTTAACCTGTATGGAAGAGATCAAATTGAATCCGCTGAGGATTTTTGACCTATCCGATGTTTTTTGTCAGAGTGTTACTCGATGGCATTAACCTGTATGGAAGAGGTCATGGGAAGTCCACCAAAGACCTTTTGACTTATCCTAGGTATCAGCCAAAGTGTTATTTGACTTCTTACCTGTGTGGAGTAGGTGCAGAGTTTTGACCTATCTAAGGTTGTTTGTCAGAGTCCTTGCTCGATGACGTTAACCTGTGTGGAGTAGGTGTGAAGTTTTGATCTATTCGAGGTTATTTGTCAGAGTCTTTGCTCGATGAAGTTAACCTGTATGGAAGAGATCAAATTGAATCTGCTAAGAATTTTTTACCTATCCGAGGTTGTTTGTCAGAGTGTTACTCGATGACGTTAACCTCTATAGAAGAGGTCGTGGGAAGTCCACCAAGGACCTTTTGACCTATCCTAGGTATTAGCCAAAGTGTTATTTGACTTCTTGCCTGTGTGGAGTAAGTCCGCAATTTTGACCTATCTGAGGTTGTTTTTCAGAGTCTTTGCTCGATGACATTAACCTGTGTGGAGTAGGTGTGAAGTTTTGATCTATCTGCGGTTGTTTGTCAAAGTCTTTGCTCGATGAAGTTAACATGTATGGAAGATCAATTGAATCCGGTGACCTATCCGAGGTTGTTTGTCAAAGTATTACTTGATGACGTTAACCTGTATGGAAGAGGTTGAATCAAAACATCCATTTGTGGTTGTAGCCAAAGTTGCTCTTTAACCTTGGTCTTGTTTTTTCAAGAGTATGATTGGAAAATCATAATTTGCAAAGCTATATCTCTTCTCAATGTTGAAATATCCTCCAACTTTGACTTATTTATTAGGATGGTAATCGATTAGATGCTTAACATATTAACATGAATGATCTTCTGAGATTAAGAGTTGCCCCGGCAAAATCAAGGAGCAGTTTGATGAATCTTCATTCTTCGCTTGCGCTCCTTAAAAGCTTGAAATGCTCCACCTCGATGATGGTTTTGATCATGTTGGGAAACTTGGTCACCATACAAGATGAAATAATGGGAATCAGTTCTCACAGACGGCATCAAACGATTGCGTGCTAGAAAACTAATTGCGGTAGAGTAAAAGTTTATGCCTTAGCTTTGTTGCGGAATCCAACATGTTTGGAGAATTAATGATAAAACTCTAAAATTTTTACGTGAAAAAATCTTGAAAAGAGGGAAAAAAACCACGGGGCCTAGCACAGTAAAAATCTTCCTCTATGTATCTATTTCAGAGTACAAAATTTTCTTGATAATGGGATTACAGAATTGTTTATGAGAAGAGCAATGGATTCAAATCGAGCAACAACTATATAGTCATGGTTAGAGTGTAACGGTTTCTAGTGGTAGTAGATGATGGTGAATACGGGTCGGCGGCCGAACGATCTCGTCGGTGATCCGGAGATGGCGGCGATAATGGTCGGAGAGTAACCGCTCTAGTGGCAGCGATGTCAGCGGCAATGGTCGGCAACAATACCCCAGCGATGGTGGCAGTGATAGTTGGCGGCGATAACCAGCGATGGTGGCGAGATATCAGCAGCGATGGTTCGATGACATTGATGGTGGTGGCACAACAGCGGTTGACATTAGTCAACGCTCGCGAATTCAGCTGGCAGCATCGATGTCAGCGGGATCCAAACGATGGTGGTGACCGGCGAAAATGGCTGGCAATGGTCAGCGATGACTCGGTAATGGCCGGCGGTGGCGGCGATGGCGGCCACGATGATGGTTGTCGGCCGACGTGGCTCTGGCCGTCGGCGGGCATGATTATGCTTGGAGGATTTTCAAGCTTTAGAGCTATCTCCTATCTTTTGCTTAGCCTTCCTTCATGTGAAGAATAAGGAGCTATTTATAGATTAGAGGGGTGGCGTTTCTGTAAATACATGCAAAATCCGAACCACTCCTCCATCGGACGGCTCAAAATGATTTTCTTGATCATCTGATGTATTTTGTATATTTGAATGCTTAAATGAAGTCAGAATTATAAGATCTTAGGCTTGTTAGATCCGGCTCGTCAAGACGCTCGATTTGACTATAAACACTTTATGTTTAAGAGTCAATTTGATAATAAGCACTTGATCCACTGAAACTAAATTCAGAAAATCAGGAGCAATATTATCACTTCCATTGAAGTCGTGGACATACTACTGAGGCATGCAAACAACTCAAAGAAGAAATTGAGAGGCTCATTCAACAAGGATATCTACATCAATTTGTGAATAATCAATCGACTAAAATAAACATACCTCCAACTGGGGGGGCAACCAGACAATCATCACAGAAATAATAAAATAATCATCAAATAGTTGGGAAAACTGAAACAATCACATGAGTACCAATACTATCTAATCAAGTTCTCATTATCTCCTCTGAAGAGTCAGAGTTAAAGAAGTCTCGTATTGATCATTCCATCACTTTTAATGACTCGGACTTAAAAGGAGTCCATGTTTCTCATCAAGATCCACTTGTCATCAACCCAGGGATCGGTGACCCATGCTATAATGTTAAGAGAAATTTGATTGACAATGAGAGTTATGTTGATGTCTTATTTTACTCCACATTTCTTAGCATGGGCCTGGTTAGGGAAAAGCTCCAACCCGCTGCAGGACCATTATACGGGTTTGATAATCACCCTGTGCGAGTAGAGGGGACAATCACCCTTCTCATTGTCCTTGGTGAATTTCTTCGACAAGTGACTCATTTAATCCAATTCATGGTGATCAAGTCGGATATGCTATCTTGAAGGCCTCTCAAATTAATTTTGGTGCATCACTTGATTATCTCATCTTAAGATGAAATTTCTAACTCCGTCAGTTGGGGTGGTGTGGAAATCAGATAAGCAGATCATGTTACCTGAAGCTCAACCACGCCCTTCGTGACCTTGACATCGATTTTAATTTTTTGAGATGAAGAAACACCAAGCTGTAGAAGACTTGCTCTCTGTTGCATTATCAGATGACCAACCACTACGAACAGTGCAAGTGGGATCCCTACTCTCAGAAGAACAAAGAGAAAAATACATAGACTTCTTGTGCGGTCAAGACATCTTGCAGTCCAACGGATATGTGACAATGTGATCATGCAGATTGATGCAACATTGAGCCGATCGTCAAAAGAAGCAAAGTTTTGCACTGATGCCTCAGGGCTATTGAGCAAGAAGTTAACAAGCTCTAGAAGCGGATTCATCACGAGAGGTACATTACCCTACATGGCTAGCAAATGTTTTCATGGTTAAGAAAATAAATGGAACATGGAGAATGTGTATTGATTACAACTATGAGCTTGCGAAAGATAGTTTTCCTCTTCCTCGAATTGATCAATTGGTTGATCTTGCGATGCGGACATCAAATGCTCAAGTTTTTTGGATGCTTACTCCGGTTACAACCAAATAAAAATGGAACCAACGGATGAAGAAGCTACAACATTTCAAACATATAAAGGTTTATACTGTTACCAAGTTATGTCGTTTGGGTTAAAAAATGCTGGTGCTACCTATCAACGTCTTATGAATAAGGTTTTTAAAGACCTATTAGGCCGCACAATGGAGGTATATATGGATGACATGTTAGTGAAAAGCTTGGAAGAATCACAACATATTTCTAACTTAGAAATATGCTTTAACCTTCTTCGACGTTATAACATGCGACTCAACCCGACCAAATGTGCTTTTGGGATTACGTCGAGAAAATTTCTTGGATTTATGGTAACCCAGGTGGGATAGAGGCCAACCAGAAAATCAAAGCTCTCAAAGATATGACTCCTCAAAGAATATCAAGAAGTTCAACGTTTGAATGGACATTCGCATTATCCACTTCTAGCCCATTATAGGGATAAATACTTGTCATTTTTTAAAATATTAAAGCTAAAAATAATAATTTTGATTGGACTAATGAATGTCGATACTTTTAAGCAACTAAGGGGTATTTAGCATCTCCACCTCTACTATCAAGCCTATTCAAGGAGAGATGTTATACTTATATCTCAGTCTCTTCCCAGATAAGCTCTAATGCGAAGAAAATGGGATACGACAATTTACTATGTCAAAAATCTCTCGATATAGAAAGTCTTATCCACTTGCGGATAAGGTGGTAGCTCTTTAGTTTTCTCAGCGTGAAAATTACGTCCATACTTTCAAGCTCACACTATCGGTGTTTACACTCATTTACCATTAAGGGTCATCCTACAAAAAATAGAAGCATCTGGGAGGTTAATCAAATGGTCTGTAGAATTGGGAGAGTTTGACATAAATTTCCTATATTAGCCTGCTATAAAGTCTCAAGTACTCACAGACTTTATAGTGGAATGCAACTCTAGAGCTATCTACTACATGTCTCCTCAATGGACCCTCTATGTTGATGGAGCTTCAATCTGGTGTTGGTGAATCTTACTTATTTCCCCAGTGATACCTTAGAGTATGGATTAGCTTCTGCAACTAATAATATGGTTGAATATGAGGCTCTTCATAGGTTGAGACTCACCATTGATTGTGAAGCTCAAGACTTAGTGATCCACACTGACTCTCAGTTTGTTGCCTCCCAAGTTGAGGGAAACTTTAATACTCATAATCTTCAGCTGACACAATACCTCCACTTGGTAAAGTTTCTTCTTGCCCACTTCAAGACACATCAAATCATTCACATATTGCAAGAGAAGAATACTTGAGTAGATGTTCTCACTAAGCTTGCTACATCTACTACTGGAGATCTATTTAAGAGAATGTTGAAGAAATATATTTTTCCTAGTATCCAAGGGTCATGGTAATATAAGCAATTAATGAGATAAAGAAACATTTGGATGGACCCCATCTTTTCTATAAGTAACCCTTCACGAAGACCCAACTTATCTCGTCTCAGAAGACAAGAACTTTACTGGGTGAACTATACAAATGAGCTTTTTTAGGGCCATACCTCAAATGCCTCTCACCATGAGGATTATTACATTAAGAGAGTTCACTCGGGGATATGTGGAGAACACACTGGAGGAAGGGTAGCCCTTAAAATTATAAGGCAAGGGTTCTATTGGCTACTGAAAAAAAGGCGTCTTGGAGTTCACAAAAAATGTGCAAGTTGTTAGTTGCACTCTAACCTCCCTCACACAGCTCTGAGCTCTCATTCAAAGCGTGGCCTTTTGTTGATGGGGAATTGATATCATGGGACCTTTTTAGCATCGGGGCAATAAAGTTTATCATTTTAGCCATCGACTACTTTAAATGGGTGGAAGCGAACCACTCGCTAAAATCAGAGGCAAATGCTAAACAATTTATTTGAAAAATATAGTATGTCGATTGTCTTCTGCAAAGATCATCACGACAATGGAACTTAATTTCTTGAAAAGTCTTTACGTCCTTTTGCAAAGATCTTCACATTCAATTTGTTGCATATGCAGTAGCACATCCTCACTAAGGGACAAGCGAAGCTACCAACAGGACTATACTCAAAGGTCTAAAAACACGTCTTGAGAAGGCCGGGGGGCAATGGGTTGATGAGCTTTCTAATGTTCTTTGGGCTTACCGCACTACATCGCGCACCCAAACTGGTGAGACACCATATAACTTGTGTTTTGGCACAAAAGCTATTATACCAGTAGATATCGGGGTTCCAAGTCCAAGAGTTCAATTATTCGATCATAATGGTGATGAAGAAAAACTCCGACAACACCTGGACCTACTCCCCAAAACTCGTGACATGGACTGCCGGTTATTTTCATCGCAAAGGGTAGCTCATCACTTTACGGAAGAGTAAAATCTCATCTATCTGTGACTTGGTCCTGAAGTCGAAGGCTGCAGGGCTCCAATAAACTCTCACCTCTTTGGGATGGACCATATGTAGTTATAATTATGGTCAAGCTAGGAACATTCAAGCTCAAGGATCCAGAAGGAAAAACTTTACATCGAACTTGGAACATTGAGAATCTCCAAAAATATTATCAATAACTCCTATTGCATAATTATTGCAACTTTTATCTTGTCTCGTTTTTCATTTACTCTTCAAACTCATATTTGTATTAAAATCATCTTATGATTGTATCACCGACTTTATCAGAGTAATGAGTTTATGGCTTTTTTCTTACAAGCTTATTTCTTCTTCATCTAATCCTCTCACTTGAGAAATATACAACTCACGTTGTATCTCGATCGGGCGTGATCAATCCCAAGGGGACTTGATCGGACCTCTTCCATACAGGTAAGAAGTCAAGTAACACTTTGACTAAAACCTAGGATAGGCCAAAAGGTCCTTGGTGGACTTTCCATGGCCTCATCCATGAGTTAGCGTCATCAATAATATTAGGAATCACCTGGACGTAAAATAAAATAAGAGCATATCAAAATAATAATAATAATAATAATAATAATAATAATAATAATAATAATAATAATAATATAATAATAATTTAATTGACATCATTAACATGATGATATAAGAAAGAATTAAAATTCTGATACACAATAATAACAATACATAGATAAAAAAAAAAGCATCCACAAGTGATGCTACATCATATCAGTTGGTGATATCAACATTCTCCTCACCACTAGGAGATGCTCTCTTGGACATACTCTCAACTCCTTCATCTCCTAAATCTGACGAAGAGTCTTCAGATACTTAGCTGGGAGATAGATCCTCAATACTAGCTCCGGTCTTGTGATGTACTAAGCGGATTCTTTTTAGAAACCCTCGGATGAAGCCCTCCTCTAAACATTGGTGCTCCAAGTCCTTCACTTCAACATCAAGAATATGATTACGAGCTTCCTGGACATGGTCTTTGATTGTACCGCGATAAGCTAGGGAACTCTTAAAGTCTTCAACTGCCTTCAAGAAGATTTCATTTGCTTTCCGACATTATATGCTCCTTCTCGGAAGACGATCTTGTAATCTTTCTTCTCAGTTCGAGCTTTCTTCTCGTTGCAAGTGCCCTTGAGTCTTTTTCTCTTTCTAGATAGTCTCATCACCTCAATCGCTCATCACGAGTGCTCCCTCGATTGGAGAGAAAGAGAATTCGACATGTTAGCTTCAGTTCGCACCGGTCGGTGATCCTCCAAAGTCGCCACTTCTTTGGCCTTAACACTCATCTTTCGCTCATTTTCGATATATTTTACCTTCACAAATTCAGTATTTCACTCATCTAAAGCGACACCCAAATGAGCCATCAGCCCTAATATTTGAGATACCTAAAAAAATCACAAATATTACACAAAGAAAAAAAAAGAAGGATGAAGGGAAGACAACGTACCAATTCATCTGCTCGTTGACGTCCAATGCATATGTGATTTAACACCTCCTCAGGAATGTGTGGATTTGAGAAACAAACTCCCTCATCATGGGTTGAAACAACTAAACTCTTAGAGGCCAACTATGGCACATCTTCTTCATAGATATCTGACGTAGTCACTTCAGCACATGTCTTTTTTTTCTTTAGAAAAGAAACATTGCTACCACCATGATTTTGTGATGGGCTTCTTGAAAGAACCTTATGAATATAATGAGACATTTCATCGCCTTTACTTGACATCTTTAACAAAAAAGCATGAGATCTCCCTACCTATATGGAAAGGCCAACCTTGAATATTCTATCTTCAACTATATATTTGCTAATGTGACGTAACTCATCTTTGTAAGCTTCTACATCGGGAATATTAAGTTGCCAAGATTTCATTCTCTTCAATCGAATGGATCACGGAAGGTCATTCAATCTTCCCCATCTCAAGACTCATTTTTCACAAAAGAATCCATTAGACCAATTTTTAGATGGATCAAAAAAATTCTATCAATTCTTTATAGTAAGAAACATGTCCCTGAGCATCACATGTGAATCTACACAATCAGCACAAGTATTTGATGTTCAAAGTAACACCACGCTCTCTAAAGAAGATAGTCAACCAATGATGACCACTAAAGCTCAAATGAAAATTGTGACAAAGGTACGCCATATATTTTGAAGATCTCAATCAACTCGGGAGCCAAAGGGAATCACAGTCCTGCACGAAGAATCATCTTAGAAATAATAAAGTACCCTGGCAGAGGTGAACGGGCTCGGTTAGACTTTTTGGCAACAATGACCACCAACTCATTAGGGAAGTGAAATTTTCTGTAGAACACCATTAAACTATCTGATGTGACAGTGGATGATATATCATCTGTAGCCATCACGTTATGGGTTTTCTTCTGGCCATCACCATGTGAAAATACATAATAAATAAAGAGGAAGAAATAACAAAAATTTGAGAATTTTGTGAAGCAACTCACTCACCCCAATACTTGGGCGCATCCTTTTTTGACTCTCGCGCTCACGGATAGCTTAGGATAAAATTTTTCTCCTATGATCTGATGAAAAGGATACAGATACATATGAGAAAAAAATAGAGAAAGAGAAGTTATCTCTCTAAATGCTGAAATTACACATCAAACTTTAAGTCGTTGAATGATGGTTCCTAACTAATGCTTCCCCACCATCTTGGCAATTATCAACTATTGAACCATCCATTGAAATAGTAAGAAATCCAATTTCTTACAAGAAGAAGTAGGAACTACGGGCTTGATGCCTCAAACGATTGATTGACAAGGCAGTGCCTCTTTGAGGAAAATAGCCTCAGGTATGAACTTCTGGTCTTGATGCCTCTCCGAATCGATCGGCGAGGCGGTTGATGCCTCTTTCAAGGAAAATCGAGCCTCGCAGTATGAATTACGGGCCGATCTCAAACGTCGGTCCAGAGGCGGTTGGCCTCTTTGAGGAAAATCAGCGTATGAACTACGGGCCTTGATCGCCTCCGAATAACCTTCACTCAAGAAGAAATACCAGAGCATTTGGGAAGTGTGCCTTCTTCTGGGGGTTTTATAGACCCTGGGAAAAAAGATAAAAAATTATTGTAAATTGCGCGCATTTGCACCCAGCGCATGGCGCGTCGTGTATCGCATCATCGCGACAACCGCGACTCGCCGGCCCGACTGCGTGACCTGCAACCCGTGACCCGACCCATGCGGCCGCGACCCCGCGACCGCCAGCGGCGTGTGGACTGCGACCATCCATGGGCCAGCGCCTTCGCTTCGCCCGTGCTCCGTGCGTGCGCGTGGTGCCAGTAGCGCGTGAGAGATGGGTTCATAACCGAAATCTTGCGCGTAGCATATCGCCACATCCACACCTGCGTACTCATAATCTTGTGCTCCCATGAAGATCTGTTTTCTCAAAATGTATGGTTAATGGACTCAAATTTTATTGAAGAATTTGTTACTTTTAAGTATTTAACATATATATATTTGGATGATTGAGATAATGTCATCCAAAAATGAGGCAAGCGATATCTGAAAATTCTTAGTGAGCATCTTGATGTAAAAGTTGATCCTCAGTCAAAATTAGTTGAGATCAAGCACTGAAAATATCATTGAAAACTTTGAAATATCAGTTAAATCTCTAAATAGCTCTTAAACATGGAGTGTTTATAGTCAAATTGAGCGTTTTGATGAGCGGATCTAACATCATCTCATAATTGACTTCATTTGAGCATTCAAATAAAAATACATCAAATGATCAAAGGAATCATTTGAGCCGTCCGATGGAGTGGGTGGTTATTTTGCATGTATTTCTGAGGCGCCCTCCCTATAAATAGCCCTCATTCATCTATGAGGGGAGCCCAACAAGAGAGGAGAGAGCTCTAAAGCTTGAAAATCCTCCAAAACACAATCGTGCCACCACTGACGGTTGTACACCACCCTGCCGTCGTAGATGTCGTTGATCATCAATCGTCATCTTGTCACCATCGTGATGACCTTCATCGTCGGTCGATCCATTATTCATCATCACTTCTTTCATTTATTCAACGAGCGTCCTTATATGGCATTGTCGGTTTTTGGGATTCTCATTTTCCCTTCTCATGTACAATTTTGTAATCCGTTATCGGAAATTTTGTACTTTGAAATAAATATAGTGGAAGATTCTTCTGGGCCAGTGATTTTCCCTCTTTTGAGATTTTTCATGTAAAATTTTAGAGTTTTCTTGTTACTCTTTAAATCACATTATTGTGTGTTGTATTTTAACAAAGCGTAAATTTTACTCTACCATAGCTGGTTTTCTCAACATTGAAGAAAATTATCCTTTCATGAATTTTATAAATCATTTATATATATGAACAAAATCAAATTAAAAACAAATTATTAAAAATCTTATTATATTTGTACAAAATGATAAAAAATTACATGAGAATTGACAATGAAAAATGCAAATATTTTTTAACGATTCTTATTGATGATGAAAATGTTAATAAATATATCATGATGATAAAATGATGAAAATTAATAATGGCTATATTTTTAATATAAAAGAATTTTGAGCTTTCTAAATCAAAACAAATGAGATTAATTTAGACTCTATAAATACATGCAAAAGAAAACCACTAATTTTGATTTAATTTTCATTTAATATATTTAATTTAAATGCTCAATAATTCAGATTTAAAATCAAAATATATTTTATATTTAAAATTAAACTGATATCGTTTTGATATTAAAAATCTGATAATTCACAAAGGATCAAATGACTATCAAATTTCATCTGATTAATTTTAAAAGAAATTGGTCACTATTTGATATTCACATATACATCTTTTTTTTAAAATCATTTGACTTAAATCAATGATGATGTACATTTTAGAAAGAGGTATCAAAAATAAATTTCAATATGATCGGCCTTGATTGGTGTGACATGCTACATTGTCGCGGTCACATGATTTCATATATAATTATAATATGGTGATGATTCATTAATTTGCGGTAATGAAAAGATGGTTCAATCAAATGGTAAAGCTATAAACATTTGATTTTTAAAATGAGGATTTTATTATCAATTGTTTGTGAGATGATTTAATTTATGTATAAAGATATTGATAGAATAAATTTTTGACATATCAATGTTTGATGTGACTTCGATAACGTTAACTGCCAAGGATTTTGAACTATCCGGTTGTTTCGCGAGAAAGTGTAACCGCTGACGTTAACCTGTATGAAAGAGGTTGAATTGAATCCACTAAGGATTTTTGACCTATCCGAGACTATTTATCAGAGTGTGACTCGAAGACGTTAACCTGTATGGAAGAGGTTGAATTGAATCTTTTTGAGGATTTTTGACCTATCCAAGATTGTTTGTCAGAGTGTGACTCGATGACGTTAACCTGTATAGAAGAGGTCGTTGGATGTCCACCAAGGACCTTTTGACTTATCCTAGGTATTAGCCAAAGTGTTACTTGACTTCTTACCTCATGAAAGAGATCTGATCAAGTCCTCTTGGGATTGATCATTCCCCGATTGAGATACAATGCGAGTTGTGTATTTCTCAAGTGGGAGGATTAAATGAAGAAGAAATAAGCTTGTAAGAAAAAGCCATAAACTCATTACTTTGATAATATCGGTGATACAATATTGTCATAAGATATAACGAAAGGGATGAGATACATTTTTAGAGGGAGTTAACAAAAGACAAGAGGTGGAGAGGAAAAGACAAACAGAGTAAATTAAATGTTACAATATTTATGCACCAAAGATTACATATAACACTTTTCAGAGACCCTCTATGTTCCAAGTTTTAGGGAATATTTTTTCCTCTGGATCTTTGGTCATAGCTTGACGGTTGGTCATCTTATAATGAGTCAAGTCTTTACTGAAAACCCTCTGAGGTACTTCTTTATCTTGAAGATTAAAATTCTCGATGTTGAAGGTTACCGAAGGGCGTGGTTGAGCTTATCTGAGGTAACATGATTGTGTTATTTGTTGGTTTTCACATACCACTCCAACCCCAATGGGAGTTTGAAATTTCATCTTAAGATGAGGTATCGAGGTGACAACACCGAAGATTGATTGGAGGGGTCTTCCAAAGATAGCGTTGTATGCTGAATTTGACTTGACCACTATGAATTGAACTGAGTGAGTGACTTGTTGAGGATGTTCTCCGAGAACAACGGGAAGGGTGATTGTCCCCTCCACTCATACAGGGCGATTATCAAACCCATATAATGGTCCTGCAATGGGTTAAAGTTTTTCCTTAATCAGGCCCATACTAAGAAAGGTGGAGTAAAATAAAATATCAACAGAACTCCCATTATCAATCAAAATTCTCTTAACAAAATAAAAGGGGTCACCAATTCCCGCACTGATGATAAGAGGATCTTGATGCGGAACTTGGACTCCTTCCAAGTCTGAGTCATTAAAAGTGATGGGATGATTAATACAAGATTTTTTTTAACTACTCTTCAAAGGTGGCGATGAAGACTTGATTAGATAGTAGTAGCCCACTTGCAATCATTTCAATTTCTCCAACTATTACTATTGTGTTACGTGATGATTGTCCCGCTGTTTGGAGCTATGTTTGCTTAAGTTGGTTGGTTTTGCACAAATTGACGTAGATATCCCTGTTAAATGAGCCTCTTAATCTCTTCTTTAATTTGTTTACACTCCTCTGTAGTATGTCCACTATTTCGATGGAAGTGACAATATTGCTCCTGATTTCCCGAATTTAGTTTCAGTGGATGTGGCCACTTGAGGGTCTCTTCATCTTAATGGCCAACAAGATGTTAACATGAGATGTGTTCAATGGCGTGTATTCTAGTCGTGGTTCGTGTCGTTGATGTGGGGGCCATGGAGGGAGATCATGACTACCTTGCTTCTTCTGAGATTGTGATTTCCTAGAGCACTCTTATATTTTCCTGGATTGTTCAAATTATTTTGATGAGCATTAATAGCCATCAGAATTACGCTACACGGTGAACCAAATTGGCATAAGGAGGACCGATCTCGCATTAGTGACGCAGTAAAGGCCCGGAAGGAGCCTCCAAGAAAAACTCATCTAATGAATTCTTATTTTGAAGCTTCGAGGAGAATCTCGAAGTATTCTTTAAGTGATTCACCCTCATTTTGATGAATGCCGAGAGATGGGAGGAATCTTTAATGATCCTCCTTTGCAATGAACCTCTACAAAAAATCTTGGTGAGTTCGTCAAAGGTATGGATGGATCTCCTTAAGGGAGAGAACCGTGAAGCTTGCCCAAGAGTAATGGAAAGACTTGACAAAGGTGGTGTCGAGCTCGTTGGATATGCATGATGGTCCTGTAATGATCGATGTGTTCATATGGGTCAGTTTCCCCATCATAAGAGTCAATGCTCGGAAGCTTGAACCCTATGGGAATGACATGTTGAAGAATAGCTTCAGCTAAAGGTGAAGACTCCTCGTAGCCGCGGTAAGGGGGAAGATGATTTTTGTCTTTAAGGTGAAATTCATCTTGCATTAAGTGTTATAATTCTGCACGTATAATGTGACGGGTGGAGTCAACAGAAACGCCAACCCAAAGAATAATTAATGGACAATGGCCGAGCTACGGAATGAGTGAACTCGACAAGGAGCGACATCGTGCGGAAGCGGAGAAACTTCAGGTCAAGGAGATTAGCATTTTGACCTCCCGCTAACGATCGATCTTGGGGGAGATGTGTTTGCCATGGTAGTCGCATTCCTCGTAAAAGTCGGATCATCTCATTTTGAGACTTCCATTCGACACGATCTTCTAAAGAGATTTCCCGCCTTCATTCACACCCTATCGGGGAGTGAGGCAGAAGCTTGACGTCTTTGGTTCAAGAATTGGTTTTGAGAGTGATTGGAGTTGGAGCGGGAGGCTCGTTGTTATGAGTATTGCGCCTATTGGCCATGACGCGGGTGTTCACGGAAATTATGATTGAGGGTTCTTTCTCACAACGGCCAAATTGCATGCTAGAAAACTTGTAGAGTGAAAATTTACGCCTTGTTATGAAATCCAAAGACACAATAGTATTTAAAGAGTGAACAAAAAACTCCGTAAATTTTACGTGGAAAAATCAAAAAAGAAAAACCACTGGCCTACCCAAGAATCTTCCACTATGTATTTGTTTGAGTACAAAATTCGATAACGGATTACAAAGTTGTACATGATAAGAGATGAGAAATAATTGAGAAATAATGTTATGTGAATGTAGTTTATGATGATGAATATAATGGGATCACGATCGACGATGAAGGTCGCCATGATGGTGACCAAATTGACAACGCGACGCGATGGCGATGGGCCAAGCGATGGTTGACAACCGCCGAATGCGGCGGAGGATTTTCAAGTTTTAGAGCTCTCTCCTCTCGCCGCCTCCTCATATGAGGGCTTATAGATGGAGTACGTAAATACATACAAAATGAACCACTCCTCCATGGATTTTGATTTTGATCATTTGATATATTTTAACTTTAAGTATTTGAATGCTCAATAATTATGAGATCTTGATCTTGATTTGTTAAACACTTCAGAGCTATTTGAGATTTAACGAGATTTAGGGCTCTATTAATTTCAACCGAGATCAACTTGTTTGACATCAAGATGCTTTCACTGAATTTTCAATGTCATATCAAGGTTATTCTATTCAATTCAGATTGAATAATATTGAACTTTTTCTTCTATAAATTTAATATTTAATCTAAATTTTTAAAATCTTTATTTTTTGATAAAATATATTTTAATAATCTATCATAAAATTACACTCATTATTTACATTGGGAATTGAGTTATCTTATAAAGTTTTATTTTTCATAAAGTTGGCTTTATATCCAAAGTTAGGGCTTCAAATGAGTCGAACGGAGTCGAGCATATTCGTGCTCAAGTTTGATTCTAACTTCTTAGGGTGGCGTTCAAGCTTGAGCTTGTTTAGCGTTATCGAGCTCAAACTAGGTTCAATTTGGATTATTAAGCTAATTAAAGAGCAGCTTGTTTAATAAAATGAACGAACTTTAATCAGGCATTAATCTCACTTGTTCGCGATGAGCACTATTAATTAAAATGTATTAAGCCTAGAAAAATAAAAATTAAAAAATATTGTTCGCAAACAAGCCATAATTAAACTCCTTAACGAGCTTATTCATGAACTTTGAACAATATTATTCATGAACATAAACGAATGGAATAACAAGCTGTTCAAGCTTCTTCATTTAGCAATCGAGTATTTTAAAAGGGTTCAAAGTTGTTTGATCAGTTAATCAAACGATCATGAACGAGCTATAATCGAGTCAACTCATGAGTAATTTGTCAAACACTTGGCTCATTTGTAATCTTATCCAACATTAATAAATTAAATTAGGATAAATAAATTATATATAATTTTAATGTAGAGAGAGAGAGAGTGCTCGTGTCTTGCACGTGAGAGGGGAGGAAAGTGAAGAGAGAGAAAGGAGACATTCCTGATCCCATACCACATAAGTCACGGTTTAATATTATCACATGTGAAGCAGATCCAACGGATATTATAAAATATTATAATAATTATAATTATTTGGAGCACATTAATAGAAAAATATTATGATTAATTATAATTATATGATACTGTAATTCACATTAAAAATGTTTTTTTTATAAAACAAAAAAAATATATATAATGAAAATTTGGATAGGATAATTATTACAGGATGTGGGCCCTTTTGCAGTCAATAAATTGAACATAAAAATTAGAATTTTGTTATCGATTATTATGTTTAGTGAAGGCTCGATTGATCATAAATTTGCTCTTTTTAAATTTTAGTCCCAAAAAATGGGGGAATTGCATAAATACCAATCAGTTTTTATATATTTATAAAATTATCATCTCTTATTTTCAAATTATCATCTGAATAATAAAAATTTAACTCGTTTTTTTTTATTTTTATAAAGTTCCTAAAAAATTAATCTTGGCATGTGTAATTAATTACTTGAGTTTGATACTTTTAAAAAATAAAGAGGATGTTAGATTTATAAATATATAATTTTATAAATTTATAAAATTATCATCAGCTTATTTTCAAATTATCATCCGAATAATAGAAATTTAACTCATATTTTTTAATTTTTTAAAAGTTTTTAAAAATTTAATCTTCACACGTGTAATTATATGAATTTGATACTTTTAAAAAAGAATGAGGATGCTAGATTTGTAAATATATAAGAATGGAATGCTATCTATGTAATTCTCTAAAAAAATAATCATGATGTAAATGATTGCCTCAGAAGAATTAAAAACCTAACATATATTTATTTAGAGAAAAAAAATATTTGTGGCATATAACACTTGCAATTTATAACACCTTTGTAAGTAGCACCGATCATAATAAAGTATCTTATAAGAATTCAAGCACAAATCTTTATATATATTTATCGGTTCATTTAAATCACTTTTATCATTGAGTTTTTTCTAATAGACTAGAAACGAAGCTCAGTTGGTGCGGTTGGTACTCAACCCGTCTCGATTCGAGCGTAACCCGCGGAAAATAAGCGGAACCCAGGATAGTTGCAGGAGGCTGGGATTAGTATAGTCTTAACGCCACAAAGTGGGTGGGATCGAGGGACACCGTACCAAAAAAAAAAAAGACTAAGGGCTCTTTGATTGCCTGTATTTAGAGTATAAATTAAACTAAATGTAATATAAAAGAAATACAATATTTTTGGATTACTTTAATTTATTTAGTTGAAAACTCTACAAATACATGAATTTTTTTTTTCTTGTTTGACAAAATAAATGTAATGTAAAATATTTTTGAGATAATGTCGTCTGACACGGCCGGAATGATTTGGTGGTAGGACTACCGACGATGAATGACAATGGTCAACAATATGGCATAGACATACAAGGGATCGAAAACCAAATCAAATATGGTCGATGAAATGAGTAAAACATTTATATTTTAAATATTTAGAATTACCAAATCAAACGATACAACCAAAATCATTCCAATGCATTTCAAATACACTACAAATGCATTAAAAATTTTATTTTGCATCATACCAAACACTCAAAAAATTAAATTTCCTAAATTAAATTTCCTACATTTGATTTACTTTACACTCTAATGCAAGCAATCAAATAGCCCCTAAATCTAATCAGTTGTTTTTAATACTATCAACATTGATTTCTAAATCTTAAACTAGGTAGACCAATTCATAACGATAAGAATATGATATAACTCGTTTCGCCACTCTCTAATTAATCAGATGACTAAAATATTCTAAATTAGCATTCATTTTAGTTTGAATTTTTTTTTTCATAATATAGTTGGCAAAGATTGATATGACACTTAAAATACCACTAGTCGAAGTACGAATCTTGATGTCAAAAACAAGTTGATCCTAAGTTAAAACTGATCGAGATCAAGCACTTAAAATATCATTGAAAACTTTGTGATATCAATTAAATTCTTAAATAGCTCTTAAACATGGAGTGTTTATAGTCAAATCAAGCGTCTCGACGAGGCAGATCTAACAAGCCCAAGATCTCATAATTCTGACTTCATTTGAGCATTCAAATACTTAAAATACATCAAATGATTAAATGAATCATTTTGTGTCGTCCCATGGAGTGGAGTGGTATGGGTTTTGCATGTATTTACAGAGATGTCACTCCTCCAATATATAAATAGCCTCTCATTCTTCACATGAGAGGAGCCTAAGCAGAAGAGAAGAGAGAGTTCTAAAGCTTCAAAATCCTTCAAGCAATCGTTACTCTGACGGCCACACACCCCCGTTCCAACCATCACGCCGCCGCCGCCGCCACCGCGATCTCGCCGCCATTCTCCGCCATTCGTCACCGATGACCACTATCGCCGGCAACCGGCGCCGGTCATCGTCGTCAGTCATCATCGCCGACCATCGATGCCGGTCACCGCCGCCAACTACTATCATCGGTCACTATCGCCGACCATTGCCGGTCACCATCACGACGACCTTATCGAATCGCCACCCATCGCTCACCATAATCGCTAGAATTGTTACAACTCAACGACTATATAGTTGTTGTCGATTAGGATTCCCATTGCCCATTTTCATATAATCAGTAATCCTATTATCGGGAAGATTTTGTACTAAATATATACATAGTGAAAGATTTTCTTGGCTAGGCCCCGTTTTTTCCTCTTTCGAGATTTTTCACGCAAAAAATTCTGGAGTTCTCTTATTAATTCTTCGAACATTTGTGTGTGTGCTGGATTCTGCAATAATGTTAAGGCATAAACTTTTATTCTACCTTAACTGGTTTTCTAACATGCAACAATTTGGCGCCATCTATGGAAAAAAAAATCCCTCAATCACAATTTTCGTGAACACCCGCATCATGGCCAATAGGCATAATACTTGTAACAACGGAGCCTCCTGCTCCAACTCCCATAACTCTCGAAACCAATCCTTGAACCAAGGACGCCAAGCTTCTGCCCCACTTCCTCGATAGCATGACCGTTGAAGAATCTCTTTAGAAGATCGAGCGAATGGAAGAGTCTCAAAATGAGATGATCCGACTTTACGAGGAACATGACCGCCACAAACACACCCACAAACACATCTCCACTAATCTCCTCGACAATGAAGTTCCACCGCTTCCAGACCGTGATGCCGATCTCCTTGACACTGCTAGTTATACTCATCCACCACGTGCAACTCAACCGACCGCTAATCCATTAATTATTACTGGTAGCTTGGCACATTCTCGTCCTGTTGACCCCACTCATCATGTTATACGTGCATAGTTACGATGCTTAATGCAAAATAAATTTCATCTTAGAGACATAAATCATCCTCCCCCTCACTGCGGCTTTGAGAAGTCCTCACCTTTAGCTGAAGCTATTCTTCAACATTCTATTCCCGTAGGTTTCAAGCTTCCGAGCATTAATTCCTATGATGGGGCAACTGACCCACATGAATACATCGACCATTACAGGACCATCATGCATATCCAACGAGCTCGACACACGCTTTGTCAAGTCTTTCCGATCCCTCAAGGGACAAGTGCTTGGTTCTACTCCTTCCAAGGGGATCCATCCATACCTTTGACGAACTCGACAAGATCTGTGGAGCTTCATGAAACCGGAGGATCATTAAATATTCCTCCCATCTCTCAACATTCAAAATGAGGAATGAATTAAGGAATACTTGAGTTAGAAGCTCGTCAAATACCTGGGGTAGACCCTGAATTACTAAGAGGAGTTTTCCTTGGAGGGCTCCGTCCAGGACCTTTTTATTCATCACTAATATGAGATACAGTCTGCTCATATGTCCACTTGGTTCATCACGTGGAAGCACAAATTTCTGCTGATGAGGCTATTAATTCCAATCACAAATAATTGAAATAATCTACAGAAAAATGTAAGAGCTCCCAGGGAATCACCCATCAAGAACAAAGGCAAGCGCGTGATCTCCATGACCCTCACATCAATAACGTGAACCACAACCAGAAAAAGAATACACACCTCTGAACACATCCCGTGTTAACATCCTGATGGCATTCGAGATGAAGAAAATATCAAGTGGCCACATCCACTGAAACCAAATTCAGAAAATTAGGAGCAATATTTTACTTCCATCGAAGTCGTGGACATACGACTGAGGCATGCAAACAACTCAAAGAAGAAATCGAGTGGCTCATTCAATAAGAATATCTACGTTATTTCGTGAAGAATCAATCGACTCAAACAAACATAACTCCAACTGGGGGCAATGAGGACAATAATTATAGAAATAATAAAATAGTCATCAAACAGTTGGGGAAATTGAAACAATCGCAGGAGGACCAATACTATCTAATCAAGTTCTCATTACCACCTCTGAAGAGCTAGAGTTCAAGAAATATTGTATTAATCATTCCATCACTTTTAATGACTTAGACTTAGAAGGAGTCCATGTTCCTCATCAAGATCCACTTGTCATCAACACAGGGATCAGTGACCCATGCTATAATATTAAGATAATTTTGATTGACAATTAGAGTTCTGTTGATATCTTATTTTACTCCATATTTTTTAGCATGAGCTTGGTTAGGGAAAATCTCCAACTCGCTGCAGGATCATTATATGGGTTTGATAATCGTCCTGTGCGAGTAGAGGGGACAAGTGACTCATTCAATCAAATTCATGGTGGTCAAGTGAGATTCAACATATAACGCTATCTTCGGAAGACCCCCTCCAATCAATTTTCAGTGTCGTCACTTCAGTATCTCATCTTAAGATGAAATTTCCAACCCCCGTTGAGGTTGGGGTGGTCTGTGAAAATCAACAGATAACACAATCATGTTACCTCAGACAAGCTCAACCACGCCCTTCTGTGACCCTCAACATCAAAGATTTTAATTTTTGGGATGAAGAAGTACCCCGTAAAGCTTCCCCTATCGAAGACTTGCTCTATGTTGCATTATCAGATGACCAACTGCTACGAACAGTGCAAGTTGGATCCCTGCTCTCAGATGAACAGAGGAAAAATTACATAGACTTCTTGCACAAAAATCAAGACATTTTCGCTTAGAGTCTGACGGATATGCCGAGAGTCGACCCTAATGTGATCATGAACTCCCTCAAGATTGATCCAATATTCAAACCGATCATCCAAAAGAAGGAGTTTTGTACCTGAACGCCTCCAAGCTATTGAACAAGAAGTTAACAAGCTCCTAGAAGCAAGATTCATACGATAGGTACATTACCCTACATGGCTAGCAAATATTTTCATAGTGAAGAGGACGAATGGAACATGGAGAATGTGTATTGATTACACTGACCTCAATAAAGCTTGCCCGAAAGATAGTTTTTCACTTTCTCGAATCAATCAATTGGTCGATGCCACGTCTGGACATCAAATGCTCAATTTTTTTGATATTTACTCTGGTTACAACCAAATAAAAATGAACCCAACGGATGAAGAAGCCACAATATTTCAAATATATAAAGGTTTATACTGTTACCAAGTTATATCGTTTGGGTTAAAAATCTTTTATCAACACCTTATGAATAAGGTTTTTAAAGACCTACTAGGCCGCACAATGGAGGTATATGTGGATGACATGTTAGTAAAAGCTTGGAAGAATCACAGCATATTTTTGACTTAGAAATATGCTTTAACCTTCTTTGACGTTATAACATGCGACTTAACCTGACCAAGTGTGCTTTTGGGGTTACCTCGAGAAAATTTCTTGGGTTTATGGTAACCCATCGTGAGATAGAGGCCAATCCCGAGAAAATTAAAGCTCTCAAAGATATGACTCCTCCGAAGAATATCAAAGAAGTTCAACGTTTGAATGGACGAATTATTGCCTTATCCCATTTCTTAGCCCATTCTTGGGATAAATACTTGTCATTCTTTAAAATACTGAAGGGAGCTAAAAATAATAATTTTTAGTTAACTGATGAATGTCAGTCTACTTTTGAGCAACTAAGGGAGTATTTAGCATCTCCACCCCTATTATCCTAGCCTATTCAAGGAGAGATGTTATACTTATATCTCGCAGTCTCTTCCCACACAATAAGCTCAATTTTAGTGCGAGAAGAAAATGAGATACAATGACCAATTTATTATGTCAGCAAAATTCTCTCTGATATAGAAAGTCGTTATCCACTAGCAGATAAGGTGGCTCTAGCTTTAGTTTTCTCAGCATGAAAATTAAGTTCATACTTCTAAGCTCACACTATTGGTGTTTACACTCATTTACCATTAAGGGTCATTCTACAAAAACCAGAGGCATCTGGGAGGTTAATTGAATGGTATATAGAATTGAGAAAGTTCGATATCCATTTCTTACCTCGGTCTGATATAAAGTCTCAAATACTTGCAGGCTTTATAGTGGAATGCACTGCCCCAACTCCAAATGAGCTATCCACTACACGCCTTTCATCTCCTCAATGGACCCCCTATGTTGATGGAGCTTCAGAAAATACTGGTGCTAGAGCAAGAATCTTACTTATTCCCCCCAGCAGAATATATTAGAGTGTGGACTTCACCTAAAATTTATTGTAATTAATAATATGGTTGAATATGAGGCTCTCATCGCAGGGTTGAGACTCACCATCGATTGTGGAGCTCAAGACTTAGTGATCCACATTGACTCTTAGCTTATCGCCTTCTAGGTTAAGGGAAACTTTAATACTCATAATCCTCAGCTGACACAATACCTCAACTTAGTAAAGTCACTTCTTACCCGTTTTAAGACACATCAAATCATTCACATCGCGAGAAGAATAGAATTGACGCTTGGTTGCTAAGTTACATCTCGCTCGGAGATCTATTTAAGAGAAGACATATTGAAAAAAATATATTTTCCTAGTATCCAAGGGTCATGGGTAATACAAGTAATTAATGAGATAAAGGAACCTTCGTGGATGGACCCCATCCTATCTTTTCTACAAGAAGTGACCCTTCTTGAAGACCTAACTGCTGCAACTCGTCTCCGAAGATAAGCTTCAAAATTTATTATTATCGAAGGCGAACTATACAAACGAGCTTTTCTCATATACCTCAAATGCTCCCCGTTAGAGGCGACACACACATTAAGAGAGGTTCACTCTGGGATATGTGGAGAACACCTAAGAGGAAGGGCGCTAGCCCTTAAAATTATAATGCAAGGGTTCTATTGGCCTACGATGAAACAAGACGCCTTAGAGTTCACAAAAAAATGTGTAATTTGTCAGTTGCACTCTAACCTCTCTCACATGCCGCATATAGAGCTCACATCCCTTCAAAGCCCGTGGCCTTTTGCTCAGTGGGGAATTGATATCATGCGACCTTTTCTGATAGCATTAGGGCAACGAAAGTTATCATTTTAGCCATCGACTACTTTACTAAATGGGTTGAAGCTGAACCACTCGCTAAAATCACGGAGGCAAATATTAAATAACTTGTTTGGAAAAATATAGTATGTCGATTCCGTCTTCCTGTAAAGATCATCACTGACAATGGAACCCAATTTATTAGAAAAATCTTTATGTCTTTTTACAAAGATCTTCACATTCAGCTGCCGCATACGGCTGTAGCATATCCTCAAACTAATGGATAAACTGAAGCTACCAACAAGACTATACTCAAAGGACTAAAAACACATCTTGAGAAGATTGGGGGGAAATTGGTTGATGAGCTTTCTAATGTCCTTTTGGCTTACCGCACTACATCACAAACCCCAACTGGTGAGACACCATATAGCTTGTGTTTCGGCACAAAAGCTATTATACCAGTTGATATCAGAGTTCTAAGTCCAAGAGTTCAATTATTTGATCATGATAATAATGAAGAAAAACTCCAACAGCACTTGGACCTACTCCCCGAAACTTGTGACATAGCCCTACTCGCTTTATCACCAAAGGGTAGCTCACTTCAACAAGAGTAAAACCCCCCATATCTGACTTGGTCCCGCAAGTCTTGAAGTCAGCAAAGGCCCTCAAAGTAATAAACTCTCACCTCTTTGGGATGACCCATATGTAGTTACAGCTATGGTAAAGCCAGGAACATTCAAGCTCAAGGATCCAGAGGGAAAAACTTTACCTCGAACTTGGAACACTGAGAATCATCAAAAATATTATCAGTAATTTCTATTACATAATTATTGCAACTTTTATTTTGTTTTGTTTGTCTTTTTCTCTTCAGACTCATATCTATATTAAAATCATATTATGATTGTATCACCGACCTTATCAGAGTAATTAGTTTATAGCTTTTTCTTTCAAGCTTGTTGCATATGAATAATCACCTTCATTTAATCCTCCTACTTGAGAATAACTCACGCGGTATTCGGGGCATGATCAATCCCATGGGGACTTGAAACCTCTTCCATCTGTAAGAAGTCAAATAACGCTTTGGCTAACACCTAGGATAGGTCAAAAGATCCCTGGTGGACATCCAATGCCCTCTTCCATATATGTAAGATGTCAAATAATGTTTTGACTAATACCTAGGATCCAAAAGGTCGTTGGTGGACTTCCCACGGCCTCATCCATACAGGTTAGCGTCATCAAATAATATTCCGATCAATCACCTCGGATATGTAAAAATAAAACAAGAGTATATCACCTAAAAAAAATATTGACAGCATTAACATGATGACATAAGGAATAATCAATATTCTGATACCAAATAATACATAGATAAAAGAAAAAAATGCACTCTCAAAAGATGCTACATGATATCAACATCCTCTTCACCACTAGGAGATGCTCCCTTGAACTCACTCTCGACTCCTTCATCTCTTGAATCTGGCAAAGGGTCTTTAAATGCTTGGCTGGGAGATAGATCCTCAATACTAGCTCCGATTTTACGATGTACTAAGCGGATTCCTTTTAGGAACCCTCGGATGAAGCCCTTCTCTAAACATTGGTGCTCCAAGTCCTTCACTTTAACATCAAGAATATGATTACGAGCTTCCTGAATATGATCTTCGATAGTGTCACGATAAGCCAAGGAGTTCTTAAAGTCTTCCACTGCCTTCAAGGAAATTTCATTTTCTTCTGCTTCTAACATTATAAGCTCCTCCTCAGAAAGGCGATCTTGTAATATTTTCTTCTCCAGTTCGAGAGCTTTCTTCTCAATTCATTGCAAGTGCCTTGAGTTTTTTTTTTCTCGCAAGTCTCGCCTCACCTCAATCAACTCATCAGCTCCACCTCGAAGTTGGAGAGAAAGAGAAGTCGACATATATTCGCTAGCTCGTTCTACACGGATCCTCTAGAGTCGCCACTTCTTTGGACTTAACACTCATCTTTCGCTCATACTCGCATTGTAGATACTTTACCTTCACAAATTCAGTATTCCACTCGTGTAGAGTGACACCCAAATGAGCCATCATCCCTAATGTTTGAGTTACATATAAATAAAAAATAAAAAAAATCATCACAAATAAATCACAAAGAAAAGAAGAAAAGAAGGAGTAAGAGAAGACAATGTAGTAATTCATCTGCTCGTTGACGTCCAGTGCATACATGCTTTAACACTTATTCAGGAATTTGTGGCTTCGAGAAATGAACTCCCTCATTATGAGTTGAAATAGCTAACCTCTCGTGAGGCCAATGGGCTAACATCTTCTCCAGATAGACCGACGTAGTCACTTCGACACATGTCTTCTTTTTCTTTAAAGAAGAAACATTGCTACCACTGTGATTTCGTAACGGCCTTCCTCAAAGAATTCTATGAATACGAAGAGACCTGTCATCACCTTTACTCGACCTTTTCAGTGGAAGAACATGAGATCTCCCTGCCTGGATGGAAAGGCCAACCTTGAACATTTTATCTTTAATAATATATTTGATAATGTGACGTAACTCATGCTGTAAGCTTCCTGCATCAGGAATATTAAAAGTTGTTAAGATTTCATTCTTTTCAATCAGCATTGGATTTGGAAGGTCATTCAATATTTCCCATCTCTCAGAGAGGCTCTACTCATTTTTCACAAAAAGAATCCATTAGACCAATTTCTAGATGGATCCCGTGCTGAAAATTTTATCTAATTATTTATACCCCGATAAGAAACACGTCCTTGAGCATCACATGTGAATCTACACATTCGACACAAGTATTTGATGTTCAAAGTAACACCATGCTCTCTAAAAAAGACAGTCAAACCAACGATGATCACTAGAGCTCAAATTGAAAATTGTGACAAAGCTACGCCACATATTTTAAAGATCTCAATCAACTCAGGAGCCAAAGGGAATCGCCCCATCGAAGAATCATCTCGAAACAAGAAAGTATCTAGGTGAGAACGGACGATCGACACTTTTGGCAACAAGTACCACCAACTCATTAGGGAAGTAAAATTTCTTACAGAGCATCATTAAACTATCCACTGTAATAGTGGATAGTACATCGTCTGTAGTTGTTACGCTATGGGTTTTCTTCCGACCATCACCCTGTGAAAATACATAATAAATAAATAAAGAGAGAGAAATGACTAAAATTTGAGAATTTTTGTAAAACAACTTACTCACCCCAATACTTGGGCATATCCTTTCCCGACTCTATTGCTCACGAACAGCTTGTGATAAAATTTTTTGCTGACGATTTGACGAAAAGAATGCATATACATTTGAGATCAAAAAGAGAGAGAGAAAGAGAGTTATTCCCCTCTAATGATGCCATGAAATTACCTACCAAACTTTCTGAGTCGTTCGAACGATGGTTCCTAGCTAACGCTTCCTCGCCATCTTGGCGGTTATCAACCGTTGAATCATCCATTGAAGTTGTAAGAAATCTAATTTTCTACAAGAAAAGTAACTACGGCCTTGATCATCTAAACCCGGTCCGACGAGGACATCTCTTTCTGGGAAAAGCACGACGATGCCACTGATCGCTCATACATAGGCCGGTCTAAGGGATACCTCTTTCGGAAAATCGAGCTACGATGTATGTATTGCCTTGATCGCCTCCAAACCCGATCGGTCCGACGAGGTTTGATCCTATTTCGAAAACTGGAACCGATGTATCGGCATGAGCCTTGATCACCTCAGCGGTCAAGACGAGGCGTTGACGCCTCTTCGAGGGAAAATCGAACCTCGGCCTATATCTTAATCCTCCGAATGACTTCTCCTAAGAAGAAGAGAAACAGAGCATATGTGTGCCATCTCCCAGTGGAGATTATAGACTCTTAGCTGTTAAAACAAAAATGTCAAAATGGGCCGGCGATGGCCAGCGCGTTTGTTGGGCGTCCGCTTATGCGATGACCAAGGTATAGGCATTGACGCTGGCTGGCAATTCCATGACCGCCAGCTGGCAAGGCCCTGCCATCGACCCAAACCCTGCCTGACCGCCAACCCAAGCTCGGCCGCCATGGTCGCTGTCAGCGGCAAGTGCCTATATGGGTCCATAAAATCTCCGCGCGACGCAGACTTACATCACCACCGCACCCGCCTCGTGATCATAATCTTGTGCTCCCATGAAGATCTGTTCTTTCAAAATATATGATTAATGAACCCGCAAATTTCATTGAAGAATTTACTATTTTCAAGTATTTGGCGTATATATTTTTGGACAATTGAGATAATGTCATCCAAAAATAAAGGGCATCTGATATGACACTTAAAATACCACTAGTCGAAGTATGAATCTTGATGTCAAAAAGCAAGTTGATCCTAAGTTGAAACTGGTCGAGATCAAGCACTTAAAATATCATTGAAAACTTTGGGATATTAATTGAATCTCTAAATAGCTCTTAAACATAGAGTGTTTATAGTCAAATCGAGCGCCTCGATGAGTCGGATCTAACAAGCCCAATATCTCATAAGACTTCATTTTCAAATACTTAAAATACATCAAATGATCAAAGGAATCATTTTGAGCCGTCAGATGGAGTGGAGTGGTCGGGTTTTGGTATTACGAGACGCCACTCCTCCACCTATAAATAGCCTCATTCTTTACATGAGAGCGAAGAGAAGAGAGAGCTCTAAAGCTTGAAAATTCTCCAAGCACAATGGCCACCACTCGGCGCAAACCCTCGTTGGTTGTCAACCATCGCCGCTCGCCGCCGCTTAACCGCCACCGCTAGATGCATCGTTAAACTGGCTGCCACTACCATATCGAACGTGGGTCCATCATCGTCGGGCCATCATCGCCGACCACCGCCGCCGACTACTATCGTTGCACCGCATCACGCCATCGCCAAATACCACCTCGTCGATCATCACGATGACCTTCTTCATCGCCAATCGCGACCAGTTTCACCATCATCTGCTAGTTATGGGTATATTATCATTGATCCTTTCTTCTTTAAAAATTTTAAATTTAAAGTTATTATTATTTTTAAATATTTGAATAAATTTAATCGTTAAATTCATACACAGATCAAAATACTTTGCATAAGTCTATTGAATTAATTTTAATTATTATTTTTGCCTTAATTAATGAGTTATTCCTCAAAGGCGCTTTTTTGGTGTTAGGACCCTCATGTAGGGAACATATAATTTATTTATTGTTATGCGTACGCAGAAAGAGAGTGGCGCTCAATTCTATGCGTAGAAATTAATACGTAATCAAAAGTCAACTTGGCTTATGGGAAAATCAATTCTTATGATCTCATTTAGGAGCTATTTAATTGGCTGAAAAAAAATATAATATAAAAAAAATATAATTTAAAGTAAATATAGTAAATTTTAAATATTTTATAATTATTTGATTGTATATAAAGTAAATATATAAAAATTATATTTTATGTTTGATTGGACATATGTAAAATAAATTAAATATCTGTATTCTGAATATTATTATATATAGAGTAATTAGAGAAATTTTTTTTCATTAATTAAATTATTAAATTAATAAATTAAATGTATATTAAAATATAAATAAATTATAAATAAAAATTTACTACTGGGTTAAAAAAAGGATTATGATATATTTATTTTTGATACATCCTCAGAAAATTAATCTGATCAAGACGAATCAAGCGCAATTTGAAATGCCGATCTAATCACATTTCAAACTTATAAAACAGCTCACGGACGAACATATGAAATCTAGTCGATCCGAAGCTCAATACTCGACGTTTATCAGATGAAAGATCCGTTTAATGGTCACCAAACGACATATTTATAGTCGATCGGCTTTCCAAGCGAATCCAACGAATCCAAGATCACCCAACATCATTAAGGCACCGGGATCATCAAAATACACCGTCATCGGGGGATCGCATGGGCCGTCCAGATGGAGGTTGGAGTTTTCCAATTTACAAGGCCGCCACTCCAAAATCTATAAATGAGCTTCATTCTCACCTTAGGGACCGGAATGATTTGAAGACCGAGAGCTCGAGAACCACCGACCTCGACGCCGTGGCATCTATCTCACCAGGTACCACCAAGTAGTCAAGATCGAGCTCGCCTGGAGATCGGAGGACTAGAAAAGATCGCTTGCCGCTCCTTTCTCCTCGAAGATCAAGAGGTTGCTCCCGGAAGATCGCCTCGCCGCTTTTGGGAAACTTCTCCGGGTTGGAGTTGACATATTGTATTTTCTACACTCTAATATTGTTTCCCAGCACCTTCTTCTCCTAACTAACGAAGCAAGGACTGTATCAACACATAGTGAAAGTTCTGAGGCAAGGCCCTGGTTTTTCCATTAACGGGTTTTCCAATGATAACCTGTGTTCATATCCCGCTTGTGTGTTGGATAATTTTTGGCTACGACGAAGATCTCATCTAGAAATAAAATTCTCAACGCATACCGTCTGGGAATAGCTCCCCATTGCTATATCTCCAATATGGTTGGTAAGCGCTCCAACGCCTCATTCTCGGGATCGCGACGCCAAGTCCAACACTTCTACATAACAGACTGTCCCCGGTGAGGTCCGGCCCCTCTTTGGAAGATCGTGTTCAAAGGATGGAGGATTCCCGTGAACAAATTCTTCGACTCTGAGGACCGACAAAACGTTCCAACACCGGAAGAGCCACGTGTTCCGACGATAATCCATTTTCTTCGAGAATGATTACCGGAATGCGGATCAAAAGTGAGAACCCCTTGGCATCACATCCGGATGTCAACTGGATACCGCTCTACTCACCCCACACGAATGGCTCACGGTGAAACTCCACGCCACCTTATACGATGAACTACGACGTGCGGTGGAAGAGTTCACAAACAATTGAATGATCCATTCTCCCGCCGCTCTTCCAAAACTCGTTCGCCGCTAAGATCATCTTGCAATATTCGACGAGATTCAAGCTTCCCAAAGATGGATACGATGATGCAACCGATGCGAGCATATCGATCACTTTCGCGATCATGCACATTCGGGCAAAATGACTCGTTTGTGTCGTATTCCGACTCTCAAAGGACGTGCTCGATTGCTCTATTCGCCACATTATCCGTCCATCAGAGAGCCCAGATTTTTTGTAGAGCTTCTCAACAAGAGAATCATCGTGATTCATCACATCTCTCCGCCGAACGATGGAGAGTCCTCAAAGAATACTTGAGGTTCTCCTCAAGTCTGATACAGAGTAGATCCGAACTTTGAGGGTACTTGGAGGACCGCCGTGGATACTTATTCATCATTAACGCGAGACACCATTCTATGCGACTGGTCCACCGAATAGAGGCACAAATCTCCGACAGTTATCGCTCATCGCAATGATTTGAACCACCAAGCGAAGAAGAAGGTTCCCAAAGGTGATGTTCAAACATCTCTAAAAGAAGAGAGAAAAGAACCTCCCCAAAACCTCCTCAAATGACCTCATGACTCAATCGAGGAAATATACGGCTCAACACGTCATACGTAACATCCCACATTCGTGATAGATAGGAAGTACACCTTTAAAGCCCGGAATTAGAAATCAAATTCTTTCACCATGAGGGGCACACCATCAAGAGTGCCACCAATCAAGGAGATTGAAAGACTAATACGCCGGTATCTAGCCGCTTTATACAAAACCAACCCGCTCCCAAGCAAATGCGGGGAAACCTAGGAACCGCCAAGTGCCGGAGAGATAAAACAATGCGGAGGGCTGTTATCTAGTCAAATATTCATCGCCCTTCAAGAGCCGAAGAAGTCTCGGGTTGACCATTCTATCACCTTTGATGATTTAGATCTAGAGGCACATCCCACATCAAGATCCCCTGTCATCGGTTGATCCATGCTTCAATATTAAAAGGATATTGATCGACAATGGGAGTTCTGATGTTCTCGCTTTCAAGCATGGGTATGTAAAGAGAGAAGCTTCAACCCGGCCACTGTATGGATTTGATAATCGTATTAGTGGAAGGGACAATCTTCCCGTAACTCTTGGAGAATTTCCACACAAACCCACTTGACAATTTATTGTAGTCAAGTCGAGTCCTGATACAATGCAATATTTGGGAGACTTCTCCAAGCGCATCACATCGGCTCACCAAGATGAAATTCACACCGCCATCGGTAAGTGGAATCAACAATAAGGCGTCTATATCAAGCAAGCCCAGCCATTTACGCCAGTAACCCTCAACATCGAGAACTTCGACCTACGAGATGAGGATGCCTCTGAAAGGGCTTCTCAGGTTGAAGATGTAATTTGTCTTCCCATCTCAAGTTGATCCATCGCGAAGGTGAAGGTGGGATCGTGTACTAATCGAAATCGAATACGTAGATTTTCAGCGTAAAATCAAGATATCTTTGCCCGAGCGCTCGATATTCCGGCATCACGCACTCCCTCAAAGTTGCCTCAACCTACAGCTGATACGTAAGAAAAGAACCTTCGCTTCAAGCGTTTGCAGTCATGAACAAGAAATCACCAAACTCGGAAGTCAGTTCCCATCCACACCAGATCCATCCACATAAAGATCCCATCCACAGTAAATGGGACAAGTCAATAATACTAAAGGGCTGACCAACCACGGGCAATGGGTCAAGAACTATCCAATGTTCTTTGGGTTTACCGCACTACATCGAGGACCCTACCAGAGAAACGCCGTACAATGTGTTTGAACGAGGTTTATTCCACGACATCGGGTCCGCCTAGAACCCATAACTTTGATGCCAAGAACTATAAGCGATTCCATCTGGATCGAAGAGACGCGACATGTCGACTCAGAATGGCTTCCATCATCAAAGGATGTCTCGAGGTTTCAACCGAAGGGGTAAGACCAATATCTGTTGGGGACCTCGCCCCTCAGTCTCGACTTCAGAGAAAGGCCACATGTAACAAACTCACCGCTTGGGAAGGCGGTATGTGGTGGTGTCTAAAATCAAGCGGCATGTTCAAGCTTAAGGATAGTATGGGAAGACTCCCACATACCGGAATGCTACAAACCTCCTAAGTACTATGATGTATCGCCTTTTTTATTCTAGTGAATGCGGAAAACATTATCATCGTGTATGTTTGTATTGTTGTTATCGAATTAAACATTTATCGATACTCGTTTGTCATTTTATTGTCCAACCTTGGCATCAAGGTGTTTGGATTTATGTTTCTATCTATGTTAAAGTTCTCATACTTATTGTGACTTTTTCTTGCTTATGCTTGCATTTTAAAACACCCGACTCAAGAGATACGCAACTATTATTGTATCTCATTCAGGGTAAGATCGATCCCCAGGGAATTCGATCTGATCTTCCTATACAGGTTAACATCGCCAGTAACGCCTCGATAAACAACCTTGGATAAGTTAGCAATCCTCTATAGCCTACAACTTTCTCCATAGTTAACATCATCGAGAAACGCCCGATACACAACCTAGATAGATCGAGAGGTTAGAGAACCTCTATAAATATATTCCGCAAGTTTATCATCAAGTAACGCCCGGTAATGATCTTAGAATAGATGAATTATCCTAAAGGGATTCATGATCTCTTCTACGAATCTTTATCATCGAAAGTACACTTTGACACACAACTCGAAATATTCACAAACAATTTTGTGGATTGTTAATATTTCTCGCAACATACAAGTACAATCAACCGAAATAATATACAACATCTACTGCAATATAAACTACAACTACACGCTTGATGGTCTCATCGGTAGATGATGAAGAACTATCTCGAGTCATCCTCGTCCGCTAAGGGTCGGGAAGCAAGGCTAGAGAAAGGACCTCAACACCGCCTCCTGCTTGCGCCAAGCGTGTCCCTTCAAGAAACCTCGGATGAAGCCTTCATCAACACACCGCCGCTCAAAGCCTTCACCTCTACATCATATACGTGGTCTCGGCCTCAACGTGATCTGAGATGATACTCTTGAAGGCTCGAAGTCTCCACGCTGTGATCCGGCTCCCGCTTCTACCCGAGATAAGGCGCCTCTTTCCGAAAGGCGAATCTCTTTGCCTCAAGACTAAACCTTCTCGGAAAAGATCTTCGATCCTTTGCGCAACCCCTCTCTAGCCTCCACTAATTCATCCGAGTCCACTCAACTTCCGACAAAAGAAAGAGAAGTCGCTGGTCGCCAACTCGCCCCGGACTCACTCATCAAGTTGATTCTCCAACAAGGACATCTCTTTTACTTTCTCCACATACCGCTTCTTATATTCACCATGGAGAAACTTGACCTTCAACTAAATTCAACACAATGTTCATTTTGAAGTCAAGTTCTTGCTTCTTCGATCAAATAAGAAAATTACGTTAAGCACAAGAAAATGGGAAATAAAAGATGATGAACACAATGATTAGCTTCTGATGCGACCTACTGTGAGAATGATTCAACATGTCCTCGAATGAAGATCCTTGGGACTACACTCAAGGGCACTTTTGGTATTCGATATCACCATCACCTCTTCGCTCCTTTTCCTCTTCTCTATTGGAGATGGGTCCTTCTGCTGGGAAGAAGCCAGAGGACGCTTGGGAGATCGGCTGGAAACCTCTTTGTTGGGGTTTCTCAACGCAACTGCATAAGACCGCCGGGATGAATAGAAAGCCCGCCTCAACAAAGATTCCTCCCACACAAATTGTTGATATATCAATCTCAAATCAAGATCTTCAATACGGAATTTCGTCCAGGATATCTTCATCACCAACTCAGGGAATGGGTAAATCTCTTTCCCCATTTCGAGAAGACCTATTCTTCACAAAAGAATCGCTTGCCCAACTCTTGGGAGGATCCCCGTCGAGGTCAAGTAGTCGAATGATACACATGTGCATCGCAGTAAACTTGCACATCCGCAGGTAATCGATGGTCGCACGCTCTCGAAAAGACTATAAGTCCCATCACGATCCATTGCCAAACCGAGAAATGCAAACCTCGCATCGACAAAATGGCGATCATCTCGGGATGGGGAAACCGCAATCCAAACTCATCGTAAGTGGTGAAATACCCGGGAAATGGGCTCTATCGACTTCTTGACTTAAGAACCAAATCATTGAAAATAATATTTTTCACACGATCAATGTGTCTCCGTGATCGAGACTCCAATCTTCACCCCTCCCATTTTAGAAGGTTCCTCTGTCGCCCGCTACAAGTGGTCGTGTCTCTTTCAAAAGATTCTCACCCATCTACAAACACCGAACTGCAGAGATGAAAATTATTCCAAGGAGAGTGCCTCCCCACCGGGGAGGGCTATGCACTCTAAGAGGAGAGGAGGAGATGAGAAAAGTGTGCCTTTCCCTCTTACCTGGGGTTTTATAGACCCTTCTTGGGGCAAAAGTAAAAATTAAAATCGCCTAAAACCGCTAAACCGCTTCGCTGGCCTAGCTCCAGTTCCAGCCATCAAGGCCAGCTGCTACCAGCCCTCGTAAAACCGTATTGGCAAATGGATGCGGTCGAACCGTCCACTGGTCGAAGCCTCAGACCTCCGGTCACGTATACGGCCGGCCTCCGGTCCACGCAGAACCTCCGAATGCTGAACCGCGGTCGCAGGTCGAACTATCGGCCACCAACCTCATACGACCCGACCCGGCCAATTGGCCGGGTTCGACTGGCCAGCTCGCTCCTCATGCGCTATCAGCCCGAACTGATCGGCACCGATGACGCTCGATCGCGTCGACCGACGGCTTCCGCCCCCGCTGCCAGAACCCGATTCACCCAGATCCGCGGGCTTCCCGACACGAAGCCATGGGCCGGTAGTACAAGACGCCGCCAGCGAGCTGGCGCGCTTCCGCTGACGCCGCTGGCCGCCAGAACCCCTGCTTCGCACGGATCGATCCATAACCTCAAAATATCGCACCCACACATACATGCGCATTTGTACCGCATCGCCTACGCTTATAATATTGTTGTTATGAAGACTGTCTTCAAAATGCGTTGATGGACTCTCAAATTTCATTGAAGAATTTGCTATTTTCAAGTATTTGACATATATTTTGATGAGAGATAATGTCACCCAAAAATAGAATCGATACATCCTCGAAAATTAATCGCAACGAATCTCAAGGCATTTTCGAAATGCTTCGATCTAATCACCGATTTTAGCAAACTTAAGTCAACCGACCGCCTCGATGAGAAACATGAACATCAAGATAGTCCGATCCGAAGAATCGACTCGATCGTTATCGAGCATGAAAATGGATCCTGATCCGTTTAATGGTCACCAAAACTGACATATTTATAGTCAATCGGTGCTGCGTCAAGACGAATCCAACGAATCCAAGATCACCCAATTCATCATTAAGGCACCGGATCATCAAAATACACCGTCGATCGGGATCGACGCCGGCCGTCCATGGGAGTGGTTGGAGTTTTCCACGAATTTACAAGGCCGCCACTCCCAAAAAAATCTATAAATAGCTTCATTCTCACCTTGGAGGACCGAATCGATTTGAAGACCGAGAGCTCGAGAACCACCGACGACGACATCATCACTACCGCGTGCACCACCAAGAGAGAAGATCGAGCTCGCCTAGAGATCGCCAGGACTAGAAAGACCAGGCCGCTCCTTTCTCACGAAGATCAAGAGGTTGCTCCCGGAAGATCGCCTCGCCGCTTTTGGGAAACTTCTCCCTTGGAGTTGACCGATATTGTATTTTTCTACACTCTAATATTGTTTCACCAGAACACCTTCTTCTCCAACTAACGAGAAGGGACCAGATCTTTGAACACATAAGTAAAAGCCAGACAAGGCCCCGTGGGTTTTGTTTTCCAATGATAACCCCGTGTTCATATCCCCTGCTTGTGTGTTGGATAATTTTTGGGCTACGACGAAGATCTCGCATCTACCGGAATAAAATTCTCTAGCACGCAACAATTTTAAAATTTAAAATGAAAAACTAAATACTGTGGAGGATCTCTATACAACTTCAACTAATAAATAAATTTATTTTAATGATATCTATTATGTAATTTAAAATATTATATATATATATATATATATATATATATATATATATATATATAATTTAAAACTATATAAAAGTATTATTTTTGATATATTGGTTAACTTTACAACTTGAACACTAAAATAAATAAATCATATTTATTTTATCATTTAAATAAAAATTATATCATTTGAGTTAACATTAATGAATTAATTGAATCGTATTGATAGATTTTTAAAGTGATTTCAAAGTCTTATTATTTTTTTCACAAAATAATAATATAGTGATATAAAAGTGAAAGGGGGTTAAATTAAATTATTATTTTTAATAATAATGAATTAATGATATGACCGATAAAAAATTGTACTTTTCTATGTTTGAAAATGTACATTTTATTTTTTTTAAAAAGTAAATAATAATAATATTTTTTAAGTGATATTAAAGATTTTATATATATATATATATATATATATATATATATATATATATATATATATATATATATATATATTACACTCTTTCTTTTTCAAGGTTTAATCTCATATTAGTATGTTTTCAAACTTAAGAGGTACAACTTGTTTGATATATGACTTTCCAGGAAAATTTCTTCTCTCTCGTGGAAGAGGTTGAAGCACTCATAATCAATATGAATCCAATAAAAAAAACTACATAAAAGTAAAAAGACACCTCAAACTTTTACACTTTGCTCAAAAAAATTTTCTATATCAAGTACCCTTAGAAATAACTTTGGATGGGATCTCCTAGTGAGTCAGTCAACCCATAAGAACTTATAATGAGTTTTTAAATATTGATGAGTGATAACTTGTTAAATGAACCTTCATGCAACCTCTAGGCGAGTTCCTAACTCCAAGTGATTCAAACAAACTAATTGAGCATTGGTTAACTTGATTCAAATAAATATTCATCACTAATATGAATGTACAAAACAAATCATTTTATATGAATATAATACATCCTTGTGTTATGAAACATGCTTTGGCTTCCACTTCAAAAATAAAAAAAGAAAGAATTAGCAATAATTTATATTTAGGCATTTTCCCACCTTAATAATTAGAAACTAAACATAAAATTTCTATACTACATCATTCACCTTTTGACTTCGGAATAAATCAAGCTGTGAGTGTATATAAATAGTCTAAGAGGTTGTTTGGTTGCCTGCATTTAGAGTATACTATAAATCAAATGCACGCATTTTAACTTTTTGGGTGTTTGGTTGGAAGTAATATGTAATATAATATTCCAAATACATTAGAAAGGCTATGATTTGAATTCAGGGATTTGGAATTTCAAATACACACCTTTAAATGATGATCGCCGCCGCTGCTACACCGCCACCGCCATTCGCCGCCCTCGCTACCACCCACCCACCCTCGCCCGCCGTGATTGCAGCCGTGGGTGTCAAAACCTTCGAACGTTATATTTTTTTCAACCAAACATAAAAAAAATAAAGTCATAAATTTATAAAACTCTTAATCAAACAACTGTAAAGTAATCCTTTTACATTGAATTCCTTTTACACTGCATTCCAAATACAGGCAACCAAACAACCCCTCAAAGAAAAAATCATTTCTTCTAGAACCAACAAAACTATCTTTTTTGATAACATAAAAGGCATTTACATACATACTACACAGTTTTTATATATTTATATATCTAAAATATAAATTTTAATATTCATATAAATAGCACCTGAATTTTTAACATCATATTAAAATTTTCACTATAATTAACTTTTTTTTAAGTAAAATACATTTTTTTCATGTTCAAGAAAAGTGCAATATATCTAATTATTAAACTTCAATTATTATATATATATATATATATATATATATATGCAGGGTTTAGAGCAATTTGATACCAAATAGAGCTTCAAGAAATGATTCAAGAAGAAGACCATGTTGAGTCGAAGTAGTAGTAACGATCCAATTTGAACAAACAACAATCAAACAGTGCAAATAATTTAGTAGATAGAAGAATGCAGATCCATCAATTGAAGGCTCGAGAGGATTCGCATTAGAAACAATCATAAAAAAATACCAGAGAAAGAAGTCGTCATAATGTGTATAGAGGCTTGAGGTTAGTGCCAAAGTTTAGGATTTAGGATTGATGCAACTATACTTGCAGGTGGCCAAAAAAATCTCTTTAAATATGAATTGACATAGTTTATGTGCTTTTCCCTGAAATAAAACCTTTTCAAGCAACAACATATAACTAGTATCAGTAGAAACAATGACATACACTAAAAATCTGATTAATGGAAGAACCGAAATTTAAAGAAAGGTTATAGGCTAGTTGTGAGGGTCAAATCTAATCCACAATCCAACTTTCCTTGAGATTGACCAATTTTCAAAATTTACAAAAACTCAGAAAATACAAAAGTCAAGTGTCATTTCTTAGAACACCATCTTGCATCTTCAAGTTGGTATCTTTGTTCTTTTCTATGACTGACTTTACCCCAAAAAAATATGTAATCTGCATAAAAACTGGAATATACACTCTAATTTTCATCAAGATACAAATAAAAAATCAAGAAGCAATCGGAGAAAGAAATTGGGGAAAAAAAATCTGAAAGTTATTGGAAAAAAACTAAGAAGCTCCACACTTTGAAAGCAAGAATCGCCAATGATCGCCGCAGAAATCTCCAGGAAGTGAAGACTCGCGGACATGACTCGCACTATCGCAACTCATAGCGATAGCCATTGCGACTCATTATTGCGTCGTCGACCATATGCCGATCTCACCTCTCACCAGACGCTATTGTGGGCTAAGTTCGATCCCATGGTTCGTGGCTCGACCTAGAGTGGGGTTTTGTGACATTATCGCGGGAGATGAAGGGCCATACGCGCGCTTCAACCCGTGATTTTTAATTTCGCTCGATTCAGAGGTATTTCATTTACACGGAGAATAGCTTAAGGAAGAATTTCAAATACCGTAAAACTTTACATGTTATTTAATTTACCACACACCAAATACCAAAAAAGTTAAATTAGATGTATTTAAATTACATTACACTCTTTTTTCAGCCAACCAAATAGATATCAAAACATAATATATATAATCTCATCTTTTTATGATATATATTTAAAAAAAATATATATTGATATTTTTTTCATACGTATAAGTAATCCATCAAATATATAATTGTTGCGTGCTAGAAAAGGTAGAGTGAAAGTTTACGCCTTAGCCTTGTTGTGAAATCCAGCACATACACAGGTATTTAAAGAGTGAACAAGAAAATCTAGAATTTTTATGTGGAAAACCTCAAAAAGAGGGAAAAAATCACGGGGCCTAGCCCAGTAAAAAGTTTCTACTATATATTTGTTTCGGAGTACAAGTTTCCCAATACGGGATTATAAAATTGTATATGAGAAGGGTTGACAATAGGAATCCCAAAATCAGCAACAAAACATATAGTCAATGCGGTTATATTGCTAGTGGTATGATGATGGTGAACAGTGGGGAACAACCATACAAGAGCGGTGGTTGGTAACCAAGTAATCAGAAAGTGGTGGCACGATTATGCTCGAAGGATTTTCAAGCTTAAGAGCTCTCCTCTCTCTTGCTTGGCCTCCCTCATAAGGAATGAGGCTATTTATGGAGGAGTGATGTTTCGTAAATACATGCAAAATCAACCACTCCTCTCATCGAAAGGCTCATGATGATTCCCTTGATCATATGATGTTTGTGTATTTGAATAAACTTACTCGAAACAAATATAGTGGAAGCTTTCTTCTCTGATTTTTCCTCTTTTGAGATTTTTCACATAAAATTGAAGTTTTCTTGTTCACTTTTAAATACATGTGTGTTGATTTCACAATGGCTAAGGCTGAACTTTCACTCTACCGCTGGTTTTCAAACGTATCAGCTTTGGCCGTGTGGAAATCCATCACACACACAGGTATTTAAAGAGTGAACAAGGAAACTCTAGAATTTTTACGTGAAAAATCTTGAAAAGAGGAAAAAAACTACAGGGCCTAGCCCAATAAAAAGCTTCCACTATATATTTGTTTCAGAGTACAAGTTTTCCCAATACTGAATTACAAAATTGTATATGAGAAGGGTTGACAATGGGAATCCCAAAATCAGACAACAACAGCCATATAGTCACGTTCAGGTTGGTGGAAATGCGGGGTACAATTACTGGCATAAATACAGAGAACAATCACTGGTAGAAACGAAGGGAACAATCATTGGTAGAAATGCAGGGAACAATCACTGGTAGAAGTCATTATGATGGAGACCAACATGAGACGAGGGATCAACGGCGGCCGGCGGCGATGGTTGACGATGTGGTGGTGGAATGCTTGGAGGATCTTTAGAGCTCTCTCCTTTCTCTTGCTTGGGCCCCCCTCATATGAGAAATGAGGGGCTATTTATAGAATGGAGGAGTGGCGTCTCTGCTATTCCACTTCATCGGACGGCTCAAAATGATCCCCTTGATTGTAGACCCCCTATAGGGGCAAAAATATCAAAAATTGCCAAAAACCGCCCAAAAGCTCAAGCAAACGGGCCAAAACGGTTAAGCACGTGCAGAGTCGCCGGTGTCGATGCAGATTTCAGCCCGGCCGTCACTCGCCGTTCGACCAGCAGACACGACCGGCCATGGTCTGTCGCGACCCGCTGAGGCTCAGCCGCTCATTTCATGCATGCCATGCTCGCGCCAAACCACGGCCCACATATCGCTACAGACGAAGGAAGTTCATGCCGCATGCGCGCTACAGACTGATGCATCGCTGGCACTTCATGGCCTAGTGTATCCATGTATCCATAACCTCAAAATCTCACGCGCATACTACACACATCCGCGACCTCGTACTGCTGTTGTCATAATCTTGTGCTTGAAGATGTTTTCTGAAAATATGTGGTTAATGGACCATCAAATTTCATTGAAGAATTTGCTATTTTCAAGTATTTGACATATATATTTTTGGATGATTGAGATAATGTCATCCAAAAGTAGGGAGGCAACTGATATGACACTTAAAATACTACTAGTTGAAGCACGAATCTTGATGCTAAAAGCAAGTTGATCCGAAGTTGAAACTGTCGAGATCAAACACTTAAAATATCGTTGGAAACTCTGGGATGTAAGTTAAATCTCTAAATAACTCTCAAATATAGAGTGTTTATAGTGAAATCGAGCGTCTCAACGAGCCGGATCTAATGAGCCCAAGATCTTATAATTCTGACTTCATTTGAGCATTCAAATACACAAAATATATCATATGATCAAGGGAATCATCAAGTCCGATGGAGAGAGTGGTTGGTATGAGACGCCACTCCTCCAATCTATAAATAGCCTCATTCCTCATATGAGGGGAGGCTAAGCAAGAGAGGAGAGAGCTCGCTTGAAAATCGACATAATCGTGCACCACTCTGCCGACCACCTTGGTTACCAACCACCGCCTCTAGCCGTCGGTTTGTTCCTCACTTGTTCACCATCATCTTTACCACTAGAATCTAACTGAATGAGTTTTCTAGCACGCAACAATAATAGTTTAATGCTCACGAGAGTTCTAAGAAATTTTTTGAACATTTTTATTCTTCAACTTTATAGCACTTTTGATGCCTGTTTTAGGGTTTAGGGTTTGTAAAATCATTTTAATGTTCATCTATGTGTTTTTTTTTCTTTTCTTTAAATTTTAGGAATTGCAATACAGCAATGAGATCGTCTCCTACCATAAAGAGAAATAGAATTTCACTTTCCACAATTTACTTTTTTGTCTGATATATATTCAAATTTAATTTCATACGAAATTTTGACTTCTTTAAAACACTTAACGACAAAATGATAATCGCATACAGTAAAATCTACCTAAAGTGATACTGTCTAAAGTGATATTCTATCTAAAGTGATAAACATGACTTGATCCCAAGTATGATCGTATGCATCGCTAAAAGTATATATAAAGTGATATCCTCGATCCGAATATCACTTTAGACATATTTTACTGTAATTCCAATTAAATCTATTTCTTTCCATTCTAATCACTCAAAATTCAATAAATTTGACGGTAATCTTTACTAATTTAAGAGAAATTATTACCTTTAAAATTCGGATGTAACTCTACTACTTTATATCTGAACTTTAATAGCATTATACCATATGCCAAATACATATTATGTACATATAATATATAATATATTTATAATATTCAGATTATATACATATATGTTATTATTTATTAAAATCTGAATATAAAATTATATTGAAATTCTGCACATAATAATTTCTTCTAATAAAATGGAAAAAATTCATTCATCGCCGCAGTTGAGAGTAAGTCTATTAACAAGCCAATTTTGAGCCGATTCAAGGCTGGCTCAAAATTAGCTCGAAATATTTTCAAGCGGCTCGAGATCGACTCAAGGCTTGAATCATTCAATTTCGTAGCTCGGCTCATTTTCGAATAGATTTTGAGCTAGCTCGTTTTGATTTTCAGCCAGCTTGAATTGAACATTTTTCAACTTTTTTTGCTCTAATTCGAATAGAGTTGACCCATTTTGATGGAGTAGCTTCAATTTAATTAAAATAATTATTAAAAAATTTTATAAAAATTTGAATTAAATGCATGAAATATAAAATATATAATTTTTTAAAAAATAATTTTTATAGCTATAAATATATTATATTTATTTTATAATATTATAAATTATAACTCTATACATTTAATTTTAGGAATAATTTTATTATTACAAACTTAGAAGTGGTATATATAAATTAAAATATTTTTAATAATAGATAAATTAGATTCGATTCGATCTCGATCTGTGTTCTACTCAAATTTTTGGCTCATAACTCAACAACAACAATAACAACAACAAGCCTTAATCCCACTAGGTGGTTACATGAATCCTTCTCCATTGTGTCCTATTATGTGTCAAATTTTCATCTAATTCAAGTATACTAAGATCATTTTTATACATCTTAACCAAGTCTTTTAGGTCTACCTCTACCTTTCTTAACATAAGGCAAATCTAATGCATCTACTCTCCTAATCGGGTCATCTGGACTAGACGCTTTATGTGGCCAAACCATCTAAGGCGACTCCCCTAATCTTATCTACCAGGAGCTACTTTTTCCAACATACTCATTTTGCATTCTATCTCGAGTAAAGCCACTCATCCACCTAAGCATCCTCATCTGTAACACTTAACTTAGTCTTATGCTTCTCTTTTAGCCAACATTCATAAGTCATTGCAGTCTTACCACCATCTTATAAAATTTTCCCTTAAGTTTAAGTGGAACTTTTCTATCACATAATAGGCCGATGCATTCCTCCACTTCAACCATCCAACTTGAATTCTACTAATAACATCTCCATCTATTTCACCATCATTTTGAACAATAGAGCCTAAAATATCACTCACTCTTATTAATGACTTGATCACCTAAAGTCACAACACTATCACTAAAACTTCTACAACTAAAATTACACTCCATATATTCGGTTTAGATCTACTTAAGCGAAAACCATTAGACTCTAAAGTTGACCTCCATAATTCAAGTTTCTTGGACTCCTCTAGTCTTATCAACAAGAAGAATGTCATCAGGAAAAAGCATACACCAAGGTACATCTTCTTGTAAATGTCTGGTAAGAACATCCATAACTAAAGTAAAAAGATAAGGGCTTAATGTTGATCCTTGATGTAATCCAACTGAAATAGGAAAATATTTTGTCAATCCTCCTTGTGTTTGGACACAAGTACTAGTATACATATCCTTAATGACTTGAATATAACCAATATTAACTCCTTTCGTTCTAGAACTCTCCAAAGAACATCTCTTGAGACTTTATCATAAGCTTTCTCTAAATCAATAAATATCATATGTAGATCCTTCTTACTTTCTCTATGCTTCTATTAAACCTCTTAACAAATGTATAGCATCCATAGTAGATCTACGGCATGAAACCAAACTGATTGTGAGAAACTTCAGTCACATCGTAACCTATGCTCAATTACTCTCTCCCATAATTTTAATGTATGGCACATTAACTTAATTCCTCTATAATTTGCACACTAAATATAGGAACCAATAGACTCTTTCTCCACTCATCTGACATCTTTTTAGTCTTTAAAATAACATTAAAAAGATTTGTAAGCCAAGAAATTCCTTGATCTCCTAAACATTTCCACACATTGGAATATTATCGGTCCTTGCTTTTCCACATTTCATTTTCTTTAAAGCTTCACTAACTTCACTAATACGACGATAGAAATGAAATTCTTTATTTTTGTTTAGGGTATTAAGGTTGCTAAAATCAATCGTACTTTCAGATCCTTCATTGAAAAGTTTATCAAAATATCTCATCCACCTATTTTCAATATCTTTTTCTAAGAAAAGCACTTTATTATTTTCATCCTTAATCCCTCATTTGAACATGTCTTTACTTCTCCTATCTCTTTGCTTGCTAACTTATACATACATCTTTCACCTTCTTTGGTATCTAATCTATTGTATAAATCACTAAAACTAAATTTTTTTGCATCATATTGCTTTCTTAGAATCTCTGGCCACTTTATATCTTTCCCAATTCTCCAAATTTTACATCTAAACCAAGTTTTATAACAATGCTTCTTATTTCTTATCTTTTCTTGCACTCGACTCCACCACCAACTATTCTTATTAAAGAAGCTTTTCTTTTGATTCTCAACATCTTTAGCAACTTGCTTAATTTCACTGATATTTTTCCCACATAACGTTAGCTTTATGAACACCCCAAATTCTAATATCTTGTAGCTTGCTCTTAAAATATTTTTATTTGTGTTCTTTAAGTGTCCCCATCTAATCTGGACAATAATTTAGTTTATTTTTCTCTTACAATCTTTCATCTTAAAATCTAAAACTAATAATGATGTTGGGTACTTAAAATTTCACTTGGTATGACCTTGCATCTTTACAATTTAAACGATCTATTTTTCTTATCGAAAATAATCAATCTGGTTTTACTAGATCCATTTTATAAGTAATAATATGTTCATCTCTTTTCTTAAAAAAGTATTACTACAAAATCATAAGCTAAAGCAAAATCAAATATAGCCTTCTTCATTAGTACCCAAATCCATAACCACCATGAATACTTTTAAAATCTTCTACTACTCTACCAACATGTCCATTTAAATCTCCTCCAATAAATATTTTTTTCTTCTGGGTATCTGTTGTATTAATCCTCTAATTCATTCCAAAATTTTTCTTTCGGCTCCAAACCTACTTGAGGAGCATGCATAACTTATAACATAATCTTAGATCAACAATAATCTTTAAAGCTATAATTCTATCTCCACATCTATTAATACTTATAACATTATCCTTCAAACTTTTATCTATAATCACACTATACCATTTCTAGTTCGACTTTTACCGAATACCAAAGTTTAAAACCTAAACTATCAATCTCCTTAGCCTTCTCCCAACCCATTTAGTTTCTTGAACACATAAAATATTTATCTTTCTAAACCATAATATCTATTAATTCCATTAATTTACTGTAAGAGTACCATATTCCAAGATCCTAACCTAATTAGTTTCATGGACTAACTTCTTTGCATCAGTCAAAATGTGGGGAACCCTTGCTTATTTAACTGCATAATCTGACGCTAAGACATTTTTTCAAGATGCTTCATAGGCCGCCTGGGATAATACTGATGATTTAAAAGATTCATGTCATGATTATTTCGACAAATTTTACGCTGGATGTCGACTACCTAACGTATCCCTCCACTTTTTGGCTCATAACTCGGCTCAATAAAATTAATTCAATCTCAATTCGATCTAAATTTTAATTTAATTTTTGAGCTAAACTAACCGTCTTGTTTAAGAGTAAAATGATATTGAGGTTGCGATAGATATATATATATATATATATATATATATATATATATATATATATATATATATATATATATATATATCGAGTCCGCAGGACTGCAAATTGCGAAGAAATTCGTGCGATGTGCATGTAGATATATAATGCTAAAATTAACATATCCGGACATTCCGCATAGCAGCGTTCGTCTCTTTCTCCGCGTGCGAGAGAGCGCAAGGAGCCGACCTGGTAGCCTCTTCGGCAGGAGATAGAGAGAGAAACTCACGCGTACAAATTGGCTGTATTGCTGAAAGCGAGCTCAGCACAAAGCACATCTTTTATTTTTCTGTTTTCGGATTTAATTTCTCTTGGGAGATTAAACAACATATTATATAAAATTTATATATCTAAGATTTAAATTTTAAATTTTTTATTATATAATATATAATATTATATCAAAAATGTTACTATCATTAAAATTTTAAAATAAAATATATCTTTTTAATGTTAGGAAAATGTCGTAAATAAATATGAAATTTGAATGTTTCTTATTACACCTTTATTATATATATATATATATATATATATATATATATATATATATATATATATATATATATATATATATATATATATATATATATATATATATATATATATATGTGTGTAAAGGTAGAAGAAGTCATGATATATATGTAATTTTTTATTTTTTATAAAAAAGAAAAATATAATATAACCTAAACTTAGGAAGAGAAGGGGGTGGCACAGCTTAGTCATCTAATTTAAAGGCTATCTGGCCACGAATTTAAAATATATTTCTTCCTAATATAATATTAAGAAGTAAATATAATGTATTTAAATGTTTATTATTTTTGTTGATTCTAATATAAATTCAAGTTCTTATCTAAATTTTAAAAGAAAAACGAAATTAATTTTAACCTTTTTTTAAAATGAATCTAGGGCAGGCATGGAACTTAGCATTGTGGGGATGGAGGTAGAGACAATGATAATGAGGTCGCGATACAATGAGCTAGAGATCAGGAGTGCGGCGATAATGATGTGCACGAGAGAGCTAGGATGAGGCTTCAATGTTACATGAGAGGGAGCGAATAATGAGTTTTAAATTTGTCTAATTTAGATGATTTCAAAATTTATAGAGTTGCTAATTATATTTTACATTTCTTAAAAGAAAATTATTAATATTTTTACTAACCTAATGTCTAAAAATTCAAGATTATATATTTTAAATATAATATACTTTTAATGTTTATAACTAAATAAAACCTGTGTATATTAAACTAAAGTATATTAATTTTTTATTGAAGTATGAAGGATACATTAATCACAAAAAAATAAAAATTTCTATAGCAATAAAGAAGGCGCCAATTGTCATACATTTTATTTTAAAAAGTTAAAATAGTTTTGATTTAAAATAAATTTTTAATTGTTAGATTTATTCTAAATAAATATAATGTCAATAATTGATTAATCATATATTATGTCAATTATGAAATAAATTAATGATTAAAAAAATCAGCACTGCCTAGCGGTGAGTTTACCGCTACGCATCGTATCACCTTCGTTACCTCCACAAGACCATGGAGAAGTACGCTCGAATAAAAAACAAAAAATAATCATTCAAATAAAAGGTACAGTGGTCAGGTTTTCCACCGTCCGATGAAAAAATCCTACGGTGATCGAGCCTTGCTGAAACTGGATGCTACCTACCTGAGCACAGAAGCGCACAGAGGTGCAGAGTTGGGAAGATGGAAATGCACGGATTACGGCGACCCATTTTAGTTAAAAAAATGTCCCGATTCTTCTTCTCACTCTTTCGAATTCTTCTCTATTTTCAGTGAAGAGTGATGGTAAGAGAAGAGTCCGAGATCAGAAGAAGGTTCTGCGGAAATGGCGAGACGAGCTTTGAAAGGGACGGCAAGAGAGAGGCAAAGCAGAAGAGAGGTAAGAGAAGAGGTGGTTGTTTTTCTGCTCATTGACTACACATTAGAAAAGGAAGTCAAGGACAGAAAAGAAGAAAGGGGAGAAGGAAAATAATATAATTAAGTTCATTTCTCGCTTCTTTGAGGTCGCTGAATCTTCAATCTTCTCGTAACCGAACAACGTGATTTGATGGATTTATTCGAACCCATTCGTATCGCCCTTCCAATGGAACCTCGTTTTCAACGTCGAAATTGTACCTGCACGTACATCGATCGCTTGTGGCTGATTACGCCGCCAGAATGCGATAGAGAGACATTGTTTGGCCGGTTTGATGGAAATTACCTGGTTACGAATCGTTGCTTTTCTGATTCCTCCGCGGCGGTAAAAAACTCTTCTATCTCGGCGGCGGATGGCATCCTGAATTCAGGCGTGGAATGTCGAGATTTTCTCTCGGTCGATGACTCCAGTTCTCCAGAATAAATAATTTGATTGCTCGACGAGCTGGCCTCGCTCCTGTAAAGGAAAAATGGTTGAGAATTCTCATTAACACGAAACTGAAATGTAGGACAGACAGGAATGAATTCTAGAAACCGGTCTCGACTGTACTCGATTTGACACATGGAGCTAGCGGCCACATCCTCACATGGCTTCAAGACAAAAATAATAAAAATTCGAGTGAGAAGAAACCCTCATTTCCTTCAAAAACAAACAAACTAAACTGAACCTTACCATGTGAACCCTAACAGCTGGAAACAATATGTTGACATCCTCTTCCGCCGCCTGACAGGAAGAGCTACTTGAACACCGCGAGATCACCCGTTCCCCATTCCCTATTCTCCCATCGGAATTGAGCGCCAATTTCGATCGTTCCCGATGCGTCATCACCAAACTCCGACTCCTCAGTTTAAGGTACGCCATCTGCCCATCTTCACCCTTCGATCTACCCGCTTTCCTTTTCCGACTTACCCTCTTCTCCACCGGCGCAGCAGCAAGCGCGATAGATCTCGCTCTAGTCCTCATTCCCACCACCTGCGTCACCTCCATCACCGCCACCTTCGCGAACCTTCTACACTTCTTCATGCACTTCACCATCTTCTTCTCCCTGAAGAATTCCGAGCAGGAGCTGAAACAAAGAAGAATAAGATTAGATTCCGCCAGACGGAGGCCATTCCTTTTTATAGTGAGGTTTCGACGAATTAACCCTTTCTACTTTTCCGTCAACGGCGACTGGATGCCTAACGGCACCGTCAGCTTGATCGGGATTACGCGAACCACGGCTTTACGCCTGGCAATCAGTTATCACCGGCCAGCGCAGGTGGACGCTGCGATCCTACCGGCTTCTACCAGTGGTCGTGAGCGCGTACCTTTGATCCCGTTTTAGCGATCGTAATAATTGTGTCGCTGGTGAAATTACCGTAATAACCCCGACCTTTTTTGAAAAAGCCACGGAACAAGATCGCGTCGAGCATGGGAATTCCGCTCTGTGGGGACCACCGAGCATCACATGGACGATCAGGATGCGTTAATGACGAAGCCGCCATTATGAGTTATGCGTAGGAAGTTAACGGTCAGGATTGATGGAGAGGACCTGCTTTATGCGATCATGATAAGACGGTCCTCCTCAAAAATGCCACCCAATATTATTTATTTATTATATATTTTGAGAGCTAGGAGCACTATTTGGGACTCAATCCAAAGTCAAGTCAAGTTCCGAGACCATGATACTTACTCTATTCAATCTAGTTGTGCCTATTTTATCTTGCTGGGGCAAATTTGTGTTTTTTTTTTTGGACGTGTATCTACCCAACACTCCACCTATCTTGTGGATGGAGATATCATTATGACTAATCCCGCGGGGGTTATAAGCGACACATTCATCACCCACTCGTATCGAATCTCCACTTGATGTTCCATGGCAGGTGCCTCCATCCGGAGAGAATCGAGCGGGAGTCAGTAGGCCGCCTACCAACCGAACTAAGAAAATATCTTGGCCGAGATGATGGCTTTCTGAGAGTCTATCCAATTAATGAGTTTTTAGTTGGATTCCATTGGAGTCAGTTTTTGTTTTTCCAAAATCCTTCTATTTCTGATATGTAGTAAAATTAGTACAGTATGAGGTTTTCTTCTTTCTCTTTAGTTTTACTTTGCTCGCATTCAATTAATATCATTTTTATAGTTCATAGTTTACTGTTTTGTAACTTTTTTCATTAACGGAATGAATCCGGGCGAGACCCTCAATTCTCCCAGAAAAATTATTATATATTTTATAACCATAATGATAATAAATAATAGAGTGATTTACATAGATACCACATAATTCTTATATGTTTATATATCTAATACATAAAAATAGATATTTACTTATATAATATTTTCTTATACAACAACAACAATAACAACAACAACAACAAGCCTTAATCCCACTAGGTGGGGTCAGCTACATGAATCCTTCGTCTCCATTGTGTCATATTATGTGTCAAATTCTCATTTAATTCAAGTATACTAAGATCATTTTTTATACATCTTAACCAAGTCTTTTTAGGTCTACTTCTACCTTTCTTAACATAAGGCAAATCTAATGCATCTACTCTCGTCATGGACCGACGCTTTATGTGGCCAAACCATCTAAGGCGACTCTCTCTAATCTTATCTACCACTGGAGCTACTCCAACTTTTTCCCAAACATACTCATTTTGCATTCTATCTCTGAGGGTAAAGCCACTCATCCACCTAAGCATCCTCATCTCTGTAACACTTAACTTAGTCTTATATTTCTCTTTTATTGGCCAACATTTTGCACCATAAGTCATTGCAGGTCTTATCACCATCTTATAAAATTTTTTCTTAAGTTTAAGTGGAACTTTTCTATCACATAATAGGCCAGATGCATTCCTCCACTTCAACCATCCAACTTGAATTCTACTAATAACATCCCCATCTATTTCACCATCATTTTGAACAATAGAGCCTAAATATATGAACCGCTCACTCTTATTAATGACTTGATCACCTAAAGTCACAACACTACCACTAAAACTTCTACAACTAAAATTATACTTCATATATTCAGTTTTAGATCTACTTAAACGAAAACATTTAGACTCTAAAGTTGACCTCCATAATTCAAGTTTCTGTTGGACTCCCTCTCTAGTATTATCAACTAGAAGAATGTCATCAAAAAAAAGTATACACCAAGGTACATCTTCTTGTAAATGCCTCGTAAGAACATTCATAACTAAAGTAAAAAAGATAAGGGCTTAATCTTGATCCTTGATGTAATCCAACTGAAATAGAAAAATATTTTGTCAATCCTCCTTGTGTTTAGACACAGCCTCAGTATACATATCCTAATGACTTAAATATAACCAATATTAACTTCTTTCTGTAACTCTCCAAAGAACATCTCTTGAGACTTTATCATAAGCTTTCTCTAAATCAATAAATATTATATGTATCCTTCTTATTTTCTCTATGCTTCTCCATCAAACCTCTTAACAAATGTATAGCATCCATAGTAGATCTACCCGGCATGAAACCAAAGACAGAGAAACTTCGTATCACATCGTAACCTATGCTCATTACTCTCTCCTATAATTTTAATGTATGACACATTAACTTAATTCCTCTATAATTTGCACACTTATGCATCACCTTTATTCTTAAATATAGGAACCAACAAACTCTTTCTCCACTCATCTGACATCTTTTTAGTCTTTAAAATAACATTAAAAAGATTCGTAAGCCAAGAAATTCCATGATCTCCTAAACATTTTCACACTTCTATTGGAATATTATCGTCTCTTGCTTTTCCACATTTCATTTTCTTTAAAGCTTCATTAACTTCAGATTTACTAATACGATGATAAAAATGAAATTCTCTATTTTTGTTTAGGGTATTAAGGTTGCTAAAATCAATCGTACTTTCAGATCCTTCATTGAAAAGTTTTACATATAAACCATATCTTTACTTCTCCTATCTCTTTGGTTGGCTAACTTATACATACATCTTTCACCTTCTTTGATATCTAATCTATTGTATAAATCACTAAAAGTTAAATTTTTTGCATCATATATTGCTTTCTTAGAATCTCTACATGCCATTTTGTATTTTTTCCAATTCTCCGAGTTTTTACATATAAACCAAGTTTTATAACAATACTTCTTATTTCTTATCTTTTCTTGCACACTCGACTCCACCACCAACTATTCTTATTAAAGAAGTTTTTCCTTTTGATTCGCCAAGCACATCTTTAGCAACTTGTTTAATTTCATGATATTTTTTCTCACATAACATTAGCTTCCATGAACATCCCAAACTCTAATTTCTTATAGCTTGCTCTTAAAATATTTTATTTGTGTCCTTTAAGTGTCCCCATCTAATCTTGGACAATAATTTAGTTTATTTTTCTCTTACAACCTTTCATCTTAAAATCTAAAACTAATAATACGTTATACTTAAAATTTCACTTGGAATGACCTTATAATCTTTACAATCTAAACGATATATTTTTCTTATCAGAAAATAATCAATCTGTGTTTTACTAGATCTATTTTTATAAGTAATAATATGTTCATCTCTTTTCTTAAATAAAGTATTAGCAACTACAAAATCATAAGCTAAATCTAAAATAGTCTACCTTCTTCATTAGTCACTCCAAATCCATAATCATCATGAATATTTTTAAAATCTACCACTCTACCAACATATCCATTTAAATCCCCCAATAAATGCTTTTTCAGGTATCTTTTGTATTAATCCTAATTCATTCCAAAATTTTTCTTTTGAGCTTACCTCCAAACCTACTTGAGAGAGCATGAACTTATATAATATTGATAATCTTAAGATAAAAGTATAATTCTATCTCCACATCTATTACTTATAACATTATCCTTCAAACTTTATCTATCACACCTACATATTTCTAGTTCGACTTTTACGAATCAAAATTTAAAACCTAAACTATCAATCTCCTTGGCCTTCTACCAACTCATTTAACACATAAAATATTTATCTTTCTATGAACCATAATATCTATTAATTTTTAATTTACCTATAAGTACTATATTCTAAGATCTAACCTAATTCATCATTAAACTTCTTTGCGCATCCATCCATAATAAACCTTGCTTATTTAACAGCAGGGCGCATAGCACATTTTTATATTGCCATACGTAGCCGCTTCTGGGACACCCTAGATTAACACAAATGATTTAAAGGATTCATGTCATGATTATTTACAAATTTCTGGCCGTCACTACCTAGCAACCGCCCACTTTTGCATGGACTGGGACCAATGGTAGTTATAATATTTTCTTATACTTAAAAAAAATACATTTCACTTTTAAAATTTAAAAAAAAAAGTAATGATGATATTTTTGATGTGATTTTGAAGATTATTATATATATATATATTGAAGTTTATGTATTAGATAGGTAAATATATAAGAATTTTATGATATGTATATAAATCCTCATAAACAATATATTATTAGAGAAACTATCATCTGGTAGTAATTATACTTCTACATCATTTCAATAATACCTATTTACATATACAGTATGTGTACCTGTTATGTATTATGTACACATATTATATATATATTATAAGACTGCATAATACTATCGGAGTCCAGATATAAAGCTACTTTCGGACTCCACACATAATAATTCTTCGTAATAAGATTGTCTTCCTCAAAATGCAAGCCAAGAATATTTATTTATTATATATTTTATAATCATGATGGTAAAAAATAATAAAGTTGTTATGATTTTATATATTATATTTATTATTTTATATTTTATGAGTTAAATATATGATGATCAAAATTTGCCCTCATCAGAACTGTTCACATGCGCATGAAAGAATTCAGATATAACTATACTATAGGTAGTGCTCACGTGTATTTTGTCTGGATGAGTTATTACAGGTCACATCGGTTTGTTATATTATGTTAGTGATATGTTGATTGATAAGTTTGATTAAATGAATTATTTTATACATCTCACCGTCTCTAGCTCAGTTGGTGAGCGAGCATGATCAGGAACCTCCCAGATCAAGTTTGATTTCTCTCCAGAGCGGAGGCGTCTATGCATAATAGTGGAGAAAGTAAGTAGAATAATGTTTGATTAAGAATGAGATAAACAACATCCTCATCCACAAGATGTATATTGGGTGATACCTATTCCAAATATATATATATATATATATATATATATATATATATATATATATCTATTTAAGTTTTTTTAATCAATTTTAATAATTTAGAAAAGAGTTGAGCAAGTAATTTTGATGTGGAAATAAAAGCTATTTGAATTATGATTTTTGATAGGTTTAATTTTTTTAAAAATTAGTTGAAAATAAAAAAAAATTTAAAATGTCAATAATAAATATTTAGTTTAGAATAATGAAAATGCCATTTAGTTTAGTATATGTGTTTTGATTTCTCATTTTCTATATATATTATAATTTTGATTTTTAACTTTGTATTATAAAAATTAAGATTTTATTTTTTTTCTTTTCAAAATTTGATTAAATCACAATTGAATTATATTTAGATTCACTTATTGAAATATATTATTTGGTTTAGTCTCCTAAAATTTGAATTTCGATTTCAAAATCATTCATTTTGACGAATCAGAAATTAATGATTAGTGATCAGAGATGTGATTTGTACGTAGGACTTGCCAACACCTCCGAAGGCCAATAACGATAGAGTATTTTTATGTTGTAGGCAGAATTTTAATTTATAATTATTATGCTAGAAAATCAGTTGAATAAAAGTAAAGTTTTACGCCTTACCATGAAAGACACACATATATATTTAAAGAGAAGAAAACTAATTTTACGTGAAAAACCTCGAAGAAAAAAAAATCATGCCTAGCTGGGGTGTCAATGAGTTCGGTGAAAAGTGAAACACCCGATTCAACCCGATTGACAACCGATTTGGTCAATTTGGCCGATTGAGCGTCGATTTCGTCAAATCAATTCGGGTTGGAGGTCAAGAATCATAAAAATTTTTCTCAATTTCTTCAACTCAAACCCAGCCAACCCAAACCAATTTTTCGAGTCTCGTGTCGAGTTATCGAGTCAATTTTGACACAGCAAGTAAAATCTTCCACTATGTATCTGTTTTGAGTACAAAATCTTCTCAATAACGGATTACGATTGCATATGGGAAGAATAACAACTTACCATCTAATGCTTGTGGTAGTAGCGATGATGGTGAACAACGGGACATCGGCCGGCGAAGGTCGCCATGATGGAGACAAGATTGACGATGAGGATCGGCTGACGGTGACGGCGCGGTTAACCGCCGAGTGGTGGCGGATTGTGCTTGGAGAATCTTCGCTTTAGATTCTCTCCTCTGGAGGGGTTCTATAAATACATGCAAAATCCAACCACTCCACTTCATCTGACGCCGAATGATTTGATCATTTGATGTATTTTAAGTATTTAAATGCTCAAATGAAGTCGAATTATGAGATATTCTTGTTAGATCCGCCACAAGAGCCGATTACTATAAACACTCCATGTTTAAGAGCTATTTATGGATTTAACTAATATCCCAAAGTTTCAAATGATATTTTAAGTGCTTGATCTCAACTAGTTTCAACTAAGAGTCAACTTACTTTTGACATCAAGATTCGTGCTTCGACTAGTAGAATTTTCAATGTCATATCAGTTGCCCCCCTATTTTTTGATAACATTATCTCAATCATCCAAAAATATATATCCAATACTTGAAAAAGATTCTTCTTCAATGAAATTATGTCCATTAACCATTCATTTTGAGAGTGATTTTCATGTGAAAAGATTATGATCGAAAGTGGGTGTAGGGTCATGGATGTATGCATGCGGATGCAAGATTTTGGGGTTATGAACCATCCGGCACTCTTTCCAGTATCCTCGACGCTGGCAGCTCTATGGCGCTGAAGCCAAGATGCCCATGGTATATGCGACGGGTGAGCGGAGCGAGTGCCGGGCTGATGCACACACTACGGCGCAAACCGCACCGATGAGGGTATTTTCATTCATTTTTGTCCGTTTTCTACAGTTTTGAGTGGTTTTAAGCCATTTTTCTTGGATTTTTGACCTTTTTGCCCTTATAGGGATCTATAAAAACCTCCTAGGGCCAAGGGAGAAGGCACCTTCTCTTCTTTTTGAGAGAAGGTGGTTTGGAGGTGATCAAGGTCCGTGGTATACGTCGTTGTTTCAGTTTTCCCTCAAAAGAGGCGTCAACCGGCCTCGTCGGACCGACTGGGTTTGGAGGCGATCAAGGCCAGATAGCCGTTGTTCGATTTTCCTTGAAAGAGGCGAACCGCCTCGTCGACCAGGGTTTGAGGATCAAGGCAGGTATACGTCGTTGTTCCGATTTTCCCTCGGAAGAGGCGTCAACCGGCCTAATCGGACCGACCGGGTTTGGAGGCGATCGAGGCCCGCTGTATACGTCGTTGTTCCAATTTTTTCTTGAAAGAGGCGTCAACCGGCCTCGTTGGACCAACCGGGTTTGGAGGCGACCAGGGCCCGTAGTTCCTACTTTTTCTTGTAGGAAATTGGATCTCTTGCAACTTCAATAGATGGTTCAACAATTGATAACCGCTAAGATGGCGGGGAAGCGTTAATTAGGAACCATCGTTCAAACGACTTAAAAAAGTTTGACGTGTAATTTTGATCATTGGGAGGGGAATAACTTCTCCTTTTTTTTTTGATCTCCAATGTATGTGCATTCTTTTGTCGATCATCTACTAAAATTTTATCCCAAGTCGTCCATGAGCATGAATCGGAAAGGATATGCCCAAGTATTGGAGTCTTTCACAAAAATTCTCAATTTTTTGTTATTTTTCTCTCTCTTTGTTTATTTATTATGTATTTTCACAGGGTGATGGCCGGAAGAAAACCTATAGCATGACCGCTACAAACAATATACTATCCACTATTATATCAGATAGTTTAATGGTGGCTATTGCCTAGTCCGATCGAGCCCGCTCACCGCCAAGATACTTTACCGCTTCGAGATGATTTTTCGTGCGGATCACGATTCCCTTTGGCTCCCCGAGTTGATTGAGATCTTTAAAATATGTGAAGCTTTGTCACAATTTTCATTTCGAGCTCTAGTGATCATCGCTTTGACTGCCTTTTTAGAGAGCTGGTGTTACTTTGAACATCAAATATTTAATGTGCGATTCACATGATGCTCGTGGATGTGTTTCTTTCGCTATAAAGAATTGGATAGAATTTTCAGCACGAGATCCATCTAGAAATTGGTCTAATGGATTCTTTTTTGTGAAAAATGAGTGGGGCCTCCCTGAGAAATAGGGAAGACTGAATGACCTTCCAGATCCAATGATGATCGAAGAGAATGAAATCTTAACAACTCTTAATATTCCTAATGCAGAGAGCTTACAACATGAGTTATGTTACATTAGCAAATACATTATTGAAGATAGAATGTTCAAGGTTGGCCTTTCCATCCGTGCAGAGATCTCATGCTCTTCCATTAAAGAGATCGTAAATGTGATGACAAGTCTCCTCATATTCATGGAGTTCTTTCCGAAGCCCGTTAAAAACATGGTAGTAATGTTTCTTTTTTTAAAGAAAAGAAGACATGTCAAGTGACTACGCCGATATCCTGAAGATGTTCACCGCTTGGCCTCCTCGAGAGTTGTTTCAACTCATAATGGGGGAATTCATTTCTCGAAGCCGCAGATTCCTAAAGAGGTGTTAAAACACATATGCACTGGACGTCAATGAGCGGATGAATTAGTACGTTGTCTTTTCTTCCTCCTCCTTTTCTTCTTGTCCTCCTTCTTTGTGTAATATTTGTGATGGTTTTTTTTTTATATATAGGTAACTCAAACATTATTGATGGCTCATTTGGGTGTCACTAGATAAGTGAATAATCGAATTTGTGAAGGTGAAGTATCTAAAGGCGAGTATGAGCAAAGATGAGTGTTAAGTCCAAAGAAGTGGCAACTCGAGGCTAACCGGTGAACTGAGCTAACATGTCGACTTCTCTTCTCTCCACCAGTGAGGTGGAGCACACCCATGATGATGATTGAGGTGAGGGCAGAGACTCGAGAAGAGAAAAGACTCAAGGCACTTGCAAGAAGAAAGCTCGAACGGAGAGAAGAAGGCATTACAAGATCGCCTTTTGAGAAGAGCTTATAATGTCGGAAAGCAAATGAAATTTCTTTGAAGGGTGGAAGACTTTAAGAACTCCTTTTATCGTGACATTATCCATATATCCGTGAAGCTCGTAATCATATTCTTGATGTTGAAGTGAAGGACTTGGAGCACCAATGTTTAGAGGAGGGCTTCATCCGAGGGTTCCTAAAAGGAATCCGCTTAGTACATCACAAGACCGGAGCTAGTATTGAGGATCTATCTCCCAGCCAAGTATCTGAAGATTCTTCATCAGATTCAGGAGATGAAGGAGTCGAGAGTGAGCTCAAGGGAGCATCTCCAAGTGGTGGGGAGGAGGTTGATATCATGTATCACCAGGATGTCTTTTTTTATCTATGTATTGTTATTAGTGTGTATCAGAATCTTGATTCTTTTAAATCATCATGTCAAAAAAAAAAATTTTTTTTAGATGATATGCTCTTGTTTAGTTTTTACCTATCCGGGATAATTGGTCGGAATATTAGTCGATGACGCTAACCTGTACGGATGAGGTTGAATTGAATCCATTGAGAATTTTTGACCTATCCTATGTATTGACATCGCTAATAATGGAAGAGGTCGGGATGTCCACCAAGGACCTTTTGACCTATCCTGGTATCACCAAAGTATTACTTGACTTCCTGTATGGAAGAGGTCCCATCAAGTCCCCGGGATTGATTATACCCACGAGATACAACATGAGTTGTATATTTCTCAAGTGGGAGGATTAAATGAAGAAGAAATAAGCTTGTAAGAAAAAGCTATAAACTCATTACTCTGATAAGTTCGGTGATACAATCTCAAGATGATTTTAACACAGATATGAGTTTCAAGAGAAAATGACAATAACAACCACAAGTCTTTATCCCACTAAGTGGGGTCTACATGAAGAGGAAATGATAAACGAAATAATTATGCAAGAGAATATATTTTCGAGATTCTTAGTGTTCCAAGTTCGAGGTAAAGTTTTTCTCTCTAGATCCTTGAGCTTGAATGTTCCTGGCTTTACCATAGCTATAACCACATATGGGTCATCCCAAAGAGGTGAGAGTTTATTGCGTTGAGGGCCTTTGCCTGCAGCTTCGAGACTTCGCAAGACCAAGTCACCGACAAATATGGGACGGGGTTTTACTCTTCTGTTGAAGTGACAAGCTACCCTTTGGTGATAGGAAGCTGTCCGAAGTAGGGCCATGTCACGAGTTTCGGGGAGTAGGTCCAGGTGCAATCGGAGTTTTTCTTCATTACCATCATGATCAAATAATTGAACTCTTAGACTTGAAACCCCGATATCTACAGGTATAATAGCTTCTATGTCGAAACACAAGTTATATGGTGTCTCACCGGGGGGATGTAGCGTAAGCCCAAAGAACATTAGAAAGCTCATCAACCCATTGCCCCGCCTTCTCAAGACGTGTTTTAGTCCTTGAGTATAGTCTGGTAGCTACCGCCCATTAGTTTGAGGATGTGCTACGTATATGAATATGAAGATCTTTGCAAAAGACATAAAGATTTTTCCAAGAATTGGGTTCCATTGTGATGATCTTAGGAAGATCAATCGACATACTATATTTTTCCAAATAAATTATTTAGCATTTGCCTCGTGATTTTAGTGGTTCGCTTCCACCCATTTAGTGAAGTAATGACGGCTAAAATGATAAACTTTCGCTGCCTCGATGCTATCAAAAGGTCCCATGATATCAATTCCCCATCGAGCAAAAGGCCAGGATGAGAGCTCAGATGCACATGTGAGAGAGGTTAGAGTGCAACTGACAACTTGCATATTTTTTTGTGAACTCCAAGGCATCTTGTTTCATCATAGGCCAATAGAACCCTTGCCTTATAATTTTAAGGGCTAGCGCTCTTCCTCCTAAGTGTTCTCCACATATCCCTAAGTGAACTTCTCTTAATGCGTAATCGGTCTCTAAATGTGAGAGGCATTTGAGGTATGGCCCGTGAGAAAGCTCTTTGTATCACCTCAAATAGTAAAGTTTGAAGCTTGTCTTCTGAGATGAGTTGCGGTAGTCTTCGTGAAGGGGTTCCTTCTTGTAAAAAATAGGATGGGGTCCATCCAAATATTCTTTATCTCATTAATTGCTTGTATTACCCATGACCCTGGGATGCTAGGAAAATATATTTCTTCAACATGCTTTCTCTTAAATAGATATCCAGTAGCAGATATAGCAAGCTTAGCAAGAGCGTCAGCTGGAGTATTCTTCTCTCGTAGTATGTGAATGATTTGACATGTCTTGAAATGGGCAAGAAGAGATTTTACCAAATGGAGATATTACGCTAGCTGAGGATTATGAGTATTAAAGTTTCCCTCAACTTGGGAGGTGACAAGTCGAGAGTCGTGGGATTACTAAGTCTTGAGCTTCAATCAATGGTGAGTCTCAACCTATAAGAGAGCCTCATATTCACCATATTATTAGTTGAAAAAAATTTTAGTAAGTCCATACTCTAAGGTATTCTCGGAGAAATAAGTAAGATTCCCCGCACCTATTTCAAGCTCCATCAACATATAGGGTCCAATGAGGAGACGAAAGGCGTGTAGTAGATAGCTCCTCTAGAGTTGAGGCAGTGCATTCCACTATAAAGTCTACGAGTACTTGAGACTTTATAGCTGAGAAAAATTTATATCAAATTCTCCCAATTCTAGCCATTTAATTAACCTCCATGCCTCGCTTCGTAGATGGCCTTTAATGGTAAATAACAAACGCCGATAAGATGAAGTATGCACAATTTTGTCGAGAAAACTAAAGCTAGAGCTACCTTATCTGCAAGTGGATAACAATTTTTTATATTAGAGAGAATTTTGCTGACATAGTAAATTGGTTGTTGTATCCCATTTTCTTCTCGCACTAAAACTGAGCTTATCGCATGGAAGAGATCATGAGATATAAGTATAACATCTCTCCTTGAATAGGCTTGATAGTAGGTGAGATGCTAAATACTCCTTTAGTTGCTCAAAAGCATCGATATTCATCACCACCAAAATTATTATTTTAGCTCCTTTAATATTTTAAAGAATGACAAGTATCTATCCCCGTAATGGGCTGAAGCGGATAACAGAATTCATCATTCAAACGTGAACTTCCTTAATATTCTTCTGAGGAGTCATATCTTTGAGAGCTTTGATTTTCTTGGGTTGGCCTCTATCCCATGGTTACCATAAATAAGAAATTTTCCTGAATCCCAAAAGCACATTTAGTCTGGAGTGCATGTATAATGTCAAAGAAGGTTAAAGCATATTTCTAAGTCAGAAATATGTTGTGATTCTTCCAAACTTTTTACTAACATGTCATCCACATATACCTCCATTGTACAACCTAATAGGTCTTTAAAAATCTTATTCATAAGTCATTGATAAGCACCAAAGATTTTTAACCAAACGATAACTTGGTAACAGTATAAACTTTTATATATTTGAAAGGTTATAGCTTCTTCATCCGTTGAGTCCATTTTTATTTGGTTGTAACCAGAGTAAGCATCCAAAAAATTGAGCATTTGATGTCCAGATGTAGCATCAACTAATTGATCAATTCGAGGAAGAGGAAAACTATCTTTCGAGCAAGCTTGAGTGTAATCAATACACATTCTCCATGTTCCATTCATTTTCTTAACCATGACAACATTTAGCCATGTAGGGTAATGTACCTCTCAGATGAATCGCCATAAGCTTGTTAACTTCTTGCTCAATAGCTGAGGCGCGTGCAAAACTTGCTTCTTGGATGATCGGTTGAATGTCGGATCGATCGAGGGAGTGCATGATCACATCGGTCGACCATGTCCGCTGACTCAAATGAAGATGTCTTGATTTCGCAAGAAGTCTATGTATTTTTCCCTTTATTCGTCTGAGAGCAGAGATCCAACTTGCACTGTTCGTAATGGTTGGTCATCTGATAATGCAACAAAGAGCAAGTCTTCTACAGGCGAAGCTTTCTGGGGTACTTCTTCATCTCGAAAATTAAAATCTTCGATGCTGAAGGTCATAGAAGGGCGTGGTTGAGCTTGTCTGAGGTAGCATGATTGCGCTATCTTGTGATTTCAGCACCCCAACTCCAACAGGGTTGGAAATTTCATCTTAAGATGATCAAGTGATCGCATCAAAATTGATTGAGGGGACTTCCAAAGATAGCATTATATGAATTTGACCACCATGAATTGGAAGATGAGTCACTTGTTGAGGAAATTCACCAAGGACAACAGAAGGGTGATTGTCCTCTCTACGTGCATTATCAAACCCGTATAATGGTCCCGAATGGGTTGGAGCTTTTCCCCCGCCCATGCTAAGAAATATAGTAAAATAAGACATCAAAACTTCCATTGTCAATCAAAATTCTCTTAACATTATAGATGGGTCACGATCCCGATGACAAGTGGATCTTGATGAGGAACATGGACTCCTTCTAAGTCCGAGTCATTAAAGTGATGGAATGATCACAGACTTCTTTAACTCGCTCTTAGGTGGTAATGAGAACTTGATTAGATAGTATTGGTCCTCCTGATTGTTTCAATTTCCCAACTATTTGATGATTATTTTGTTATTTCGGATGATTGTCCCGTTGCCCTTTAGGAGGTATGTTTGTTTGATTGATTCTTCAAATCGACGTAGATATCCTTGTTGAATGAGCCTCTCTTTCTTCTTTTGAGTTGTTTGCATGCCTCAAAGTATGTCCACGACTGGAAGTGACAATATTACTCGATTTGAATTTGGTTTCAATGGATGTGCCACTTGATATTTTCTTGAATATTGATTACATCGTCGATGATTTTTTCCTTTTTCACGCCGTTGATTCTGGAGGGAGATCACGCCTTTTTGCTTCTTTTGATGGGATGGGCCCCGCATTCCGGGCGCTTTATGTTTTCTGTAGATTGTTCAAATTAATGATGGTCATTAATAGCCTCACAGAGATTTGTGCTACACGATGAACTACGAGCTGGTCATGTCTCGCATTAGTGAGGTAAAAGGCAACTGAGTCCTCCAAGGAAAACTCCTCTTAATAGTTCAGGGTCTACTCTAGGTATTTGGCGAGCTTCTAAGGAGAACCTCTGAAAATATTCCTTAAGTGATTCACCCTCATTCTGACGAATGCCAGAGAGATGGGAGGAATCTTTAATGATCCTCTTGTTTGCAATGAATTATTCCACAAAAATCTTGGCGAGTTCGTCGAAGGTACGAATGGATCCCCTTAGAAGGGAGTAGAACCAAGTGCGAGCTTGCTCTTTGAGGGTAACAGGAAAGACACAAAGGTGGAGCTCGTTGGATATACGATACCCCTATAATGGTCATGTGTTCATGTGGGTCATTCCCCATCATGTGAATTAATGCTCTAAGCTTGAAACCCACGGGAATAGAATGTTGAAGAATAGCTTCACCTAAAGGTGAGGATTCCTCATAGCCACGGTGAGGGAGAAGATGATTTATGTCTTGAAGGTGAAATTCGTCTAGCATTAAGCGTCATCATTTTGCACGTATAATATGACGAGTGGGGTCAACAGGATGAGAATGTGTCAAGCTACCGGCAATAATTGGTGGATTAATAGTTAGTTGAGCTGCACGCGATGGATGAGTAGAACTAGCAGTGTTAAGGAGATCAGTATCACGGTCTCTACGCAGGGGAACTTCAGTGCAAAGGAGATTAGCATTTTGACCTCCTACGGCTAACGATCGATCTCGGGGGAGATGTGTTTCACGAAGTGGTCGTTGTTCCTCTAAAAGTCGATTATCTCATTTTGAGACTCTTCCATTTGACGGACATGATCTTCTAAAGAGATTCTCATCTCGCCTTCAATGACAGGATCACGATCGTGGGGAGCGAAGTGTATGGTCCTTGGTTCAAGGATTGGTTTCGAGAGTGACGAGAGTTGGAGCGGGAGGCTCCGTTATTACAAGTGTTGTGCTTATTGGCCATGACGAGGGTGTTCGCAAGAATTGTGATTGAAGGATTCTTTTCTCACAGACGACGCCAAACCGCTGCGAAAACCACCAGAGAGAGTAAAAGTTTATTATTGTGAAATCCATCACACACACAGGTATTTAAAGAGTGAACAAGAAAACCACATAATTTTTTACATGGAAAATCTCGAAAAGAGGGAAAAAATCACGCGGCCTAGCTGAGTAAAAAATCTTCCACTATGTATCTACTTCAGAGTACAAAATCTTCCCAATAACGGGATTACAAGATTGCATATGAGAAGGGAACAACAACTATGTAGTCACGCGTGTGGTATGTTATGGTGAAATGATGATGAATGACAGGACATCGATCGACGATGAAGGTCGATCATAATGGAGACCGACGATCGAGATGATGGCGATCACGAGATACCGACGGCACGGTGGTCGACGACCGGCCGAGTGGTGGCGATTGATTGGAGAATCTTCGTTTTAGAGCTCTCCTCTCTCTTGGTCTCATACGAGAATGAGGCTATGAGGACGGATGACGCTCTCAGAATACATGCAAAATTGAACCACTCCACTTCATCGGATGGCTCAATGATTCCTTTGATCATTTGATGTATTTTAAGTATTTGAATACTCAAATGGAGTCTGAGATCTTGCTTGTTAGATCCGCCACAAGACGCTTTGATATTATAAACACTCTATGTTTAAGAGCTATTTATAGATTTAACTGATATCCCAAAGTTTCAAATGATATTTTAAGTGCTTGATCTCGACTAATTTCAACTGAGGGTCAACTTGCTTTTGACATCAAGATTCGTGCTTCGACTAGTAGAATTTTCAGTGTCATATGAATAATATTGACAACAATTTTCAAGACCATTATTAACAAAAATTATTATTCTTTTAATTATTTATTCATATTTTGTTTATAGATGTGTGTATAAAAATCAAATGCCTTTATTATTGGGAATAAATTGGAAGGAAGAAGGTAAAGAATAGCATGAGAATTCAAAATTGATAAAAATTTGTTTTATAGAAAAGGTGCAAAGGTTTTTTTTTTTTTGTTGCTTTCATAAAGAGAAAGAAGGAAAAAAAATTAAATAAAAGAGTGAGTCTCTAAGTTGGGTTACCCCATTAATGGAGCCTATAATTAGAATAGTAGATAAGTCAAAAAAAAATAAAGAGGAAGGTTTAAATGGTTCCTCCTCTTGCCCTACATCAATTAAGAGAGAGAGAGAGAGAGAGAGAGAGAGAGAGAGAGAGAGAGAGAGAGAGGGAGAAATATCTTGGTTTATTCAAGAGAAGCCATGAGGCAAGCTATGAAATAAAATAGAGTAAAGGAGAATACAAGAGCTGTCGAGTAAGAGATTCGAATTTATAACTCGACTAACAAATCATCGATGAAATTTTAGTCAATATTTAACCAAATAATTATCAACATAAAATTTATCAATAAAACATTGGTGATTAACAAAAAAATTCATATGTTGCTCTATTATTAAAAGATATTGATTGTTCGTGGCAATTCTTCATGTACTAGCAACAAAATGAATCCTAGAAATAAAATTTATTTAACAAATGTATAATTCCTTGAGTGTCTCTTTCATGATCATCATGAACTTGAATAAGCTAAAGCTTCATTATGATAGGCACTATGCACACTAAAAATAAATTTAATTCATTGTTTGTAAAGAGCAATATGGAATTGTTCCTCGTTTCTAAACGAGGAACAATAGGAACAATGATCATGTGAAGACAAACTTTTGTTTATCTTAAGAAGCTCTTTATATTTTCAAATAATTGCAATCAAATTTGACAAGTTCGACAACGTGTGAGATCAATGATTAATTTTAAGTTAGTGGTTGTTATTAAGGAAGCTTCATAGAGGTATAAATAAGTCAAGCTGAGCTCAAATTACTTTGAATTAAACATATGCTTGAGCCTGATTAATTAACTAAATTTGAGCTTAAGCTCAAGTCTAGGTGTTCGACTTTATTCGAGAGTTAGTTTATTTAATATAAAAATTGTTTATGATTTGAGTTATCATTGTAATAAAATGATAAAAAAATAAAAATAGAGGAGAAATAGTTAAAATTAATAGACATAAAGAAGTTATATATATATTTTAAATTTTTTTAGATTTTTTGTCATAAAATTTAAAAACTCTAATATATTTTAAGTGTATTTTTTAGATTAATATTTTTTTGAATGAGTATATATATATATATGAGCTAATGAATTAAGTAGGATTAGCTCAAGTTTGGCTCATTAATTTATCAATGTTGAGTTGGAGCATGAGTCAGCTTTACTCAATTAATGCCTAAGGTTTCATGACCTATTCCTTGTTATAAATGGTAGCATTGAATTTATCTTGACTCTCATAAGAGAGTGAGGTAGATGTGTTGATATTGAAACCAACCTCCCTAAATCTATTGGTCAAGTATGTGATCAAATATGTCCAACATTTGACACTTGAAGTGATTGCTTTCAATTATGCACAAACATCATTTGAGCTTTTTAAATTATTTTAGTATTGATATGGCACTTAAAATACTACTAGTCAAAGCACGAATCTTGATGCTAAAAACAAGTTAATCCGAAGTTGAAACTGGTCGAAATCAAGCACTTAAAATATCCTTAGAAACTCTGGGATATCAGTTAAATCTCTAAATAACTCTCAAACATGGAGTTTTATAGTCAAATTGAGCGTCTCGATGAGCCGGATCTAACGAGCCCAAGATCTCAAAATACTAACTTCATTTGAGCATTCAAATACACAAAATACATCATATGATCAAGGGAATCATCATCAGCCGTCCGATGGAGAGGAGTGATTCGATTTTGTATATTTCTGAGACGCCTCCTCCAATCTATAAATAGCCTCATTCTTCATTTGAGGGAGGCCAAGCAAGAGAGAAGAGAAAGTCAGAAAGCTTGAAAATCCTCCACGCATAATCGACCACTGACGGTTTGTCAACCACCGTGCCGATCCTCGCCGCCGTCGTCCCCAACATGACGATCTTCATCCGCTGGTTGTTCTGCTCATCATCATTTGCTACCACTAGCAAGATACAACCTGGACTATATATCGTTGTTGTCCGATTTTGAGATTCTCATTTCTCATATAATTATGTAATCCTGCTATCGGAAAACTTGTACCCAAAATAAATATATATAATTTTTTTGCCAGCCGTTTTTTTCCTCTTTAGATTTTTCATGTAAAAATCAAGTTTTCTTGTTCACTCTTAAATACGTGTTGGATTTCACAACAAAGCTCGCGTAACTTTCACTCTATCAGAATCGGTTTTAGCATGCAAGTTTACCACCAGGAAACCGATATTATTTTCATCTTGTATGATGATCAAGTTTCCCAACAAGATCAAAACCACCTTCGAGGTGGAGCATTTCAAGCTTTTAAAGAGCTAGTTTAAGAATGAAGATTCATCAAACTGCTCCTTGATTTTATAGAAAAGCGGAGGGCAACTCTTAATCACAAAGATTATCCAAATCAATATTCAATATCTAATGATTATCAATTGAGAAGAGCCTATACCAATGAAAAGACCAAGTTATGAGCAACTTTTCCACAACCACAAATATTGATGAATTCTTCCATAACATCATCAAGTAATACTTTGACAAACAACCTCATGATAAAAATTCTGGATTCAATTCGACCTCTTCCATACAGGTTAACGTCATCGAGGAAAGACTCTGACAAATAACCTCGGATAGATCAAAACTTTGCATCTACTCCATGCAGGTTAACGTCATCGAGCAAATACTCTGACAAACAACCACAAATGGGTCAAAATCCTCAACGGATTCAATTCAACCTCTTCCATACAGATTAACGTCATTGAGCAAAGACTCTGATAAACAAACTAGGATAGGTCAAAAGGTCCTTGTGGATTTCACGACCTCATCCATGTTAACGCCATCGTAACACCGACAACAACCGATAGTCAAAATCCTCGATTCAATTCGACCTCTTCCATATAGTTAACGCCATCGTAACACGACAAATAACCTGATAGGTCAAAATCTTCGATTCAATTCGACCTCTTCCATACAGATTAACGCTATCGGGTACTCTCGACAAACAACCGATGAGTCAAAATCTCAATTGATTCAATCTCTTCCAGTTAACGCCATCGTAACACGACAAACAACCTGGATAAAAAATCCTCCGGATTCACTCTTCTTATACATGTTAACGCCATCGGTAACACTCGATAAACAACCTGGATGGGTCAAAATCTCAACGGATTCACCCACCTCAAGTTAACGTCATCGGGTAACACTCTGACAAATGACCTCGGATGGGTCAAAATCATTAGTGAATTCAATTCAACCTCTTCCACACAAGTTAATGTCATCTGCAACACTCGACAAACAACCTGATAATTCTCGGATTCAATTCAACCTCTTCCATACGTTAACATCATTGAGAAAACACTCGACAAACAACCTAGATAAGTAAAAGGTCCTTGGTGGACTTCCACGCTTCTCTTCCACAGTGTTAACGCCATCTGCAAACACTCGATAAACAACCTAGATGTCAAAATCTCGGATTCAATTCAACCTCTTCCATACATTAATGTCATCGTAACACACTGACAAACAACTTGATAGTCAAAATTCCGGATTCAATTCAATCTCTTCCACATAGTTATCAGCAAAGACTCACAAATAACCTAGATAGTCAAAAGGTCCTTGGTGGACTTCCGCCTCTTCCACACGTTAACGCCATCTAACACTGATAAACAACGATATTCAAAATCTATTGGATATCAACTCTTCCATACAGTTAACGCCATCGAAGTCACACTCACAAACAACCTTGATAGTCGTAAAATTTCATCGCCCCTCCGCTTACTGCCATCGCTTATCGCCGGCATCTGGTCACTACCATCGTTGCCGGTTATCTCTAACTACCGACGCGCCGCTATATTCGACCACCTCCGGCCGCTTACTACCATCGCGGTACCACTATCGACCATCGCCGGTAATTTTAATGGTTAATAACATTGCCGTCATTATCTCCGATACTGACGCTGGCCGCCATTAACATTGTTGCAGCTGCCGCTACCACTCTTTCGCTAACCATCAGCGGCACCGTACTACATCACGGTTATTTACTATCGACGACATCATTATCCACTGATTACATTGGTGCATTGCTGGTTGACATGTTTTGCTGACAACCCGATAAGACCATGCTATGCTGCTGATTATTGCTGCCGGCTACCACTGACCATTATAACTACCATCGTTGGCATTATCTCGCACATAGACTGGCGCTTTTAATTCATTGGTTGCTTAATTGCTAATTACCGCTGGCGCAACCGTTGGCCGGTTATCTCGACTGACGCTACACGTTGATATTATTGGTTATTGCTGACCACTTATATCGCTAACGCCGTTTGCCACCGCTGCCACCATCGCCGGCTATATCCGCTGGTTGCCACTATCGCTAATTATCTCATCAATTAACGCCACGGCGTAGCCAACCACCGATGTCGGCCATTATCATCGGGCATCACCGCCAACCCCGCTCATTATTGTGACTGACGCTTCCAAACTCGGCCGGGCGCTAACGCTTCTTCGGGGAGAACCGGAGCACATATGAACTATGGGTCTTGATCACCTTCAAACCCGGCACCGACAGGGTATAACATTCTTTCGAAAAATGGATTTCGGCCAGATGAACTACGGGCCTTGATCGCTTCCAAACCCGGTCGTCCGAGGCTAACGCCTCTTTCTGGGAAAAACCGAGCTCCAGATGAACACGGCCTTGATCAAAACCGACCACAAGGCAAATAACGCTCTTCGATGGAAACCGAGCTCGACGATAAACTACTTGATCGCCTTCCAAACCCCGGTCCGACAAAATAACGCCTTCGAGGGAAAACCGAGCTCCAGATGAACTATGGGCCTGATCACCTCAACACTCACTCAAGAAGAATAGAAGCACTAGCAAAAGAAGTGTGCCTTTCCCTCCCTGTGGGATTTTATAGACCTTTGGGCAAAATGCTAAAAAATCGTCAAAAATCACCCAAAATCTCTAAAAACTGCTTGAAACCGTCAAAACCGCATTTTTGAGTCCGGCGCCACACGCCAAGACACGCTCCCGCACATACCAACCGGCTCAATGCCTTATCAATGGCCGCTTATGTTCTTGCCGCCATGTATAGCCATGGCCGCCAGACGCTCGACCCATCGACCAGGTCCGCTCGACCTGATCACTGAACCGCCGACGCCAGCATACGTGGCGCCATTTAACGCTCGCGGCCATCTACATAGAGCTATTCGCTTGTCAGCGGTGCGCTTCTTAATGAAAACTTGGCCCTGATGACTCAGAACCTCAAATCACCACGATACCTACACACATCCGCTAGATCTATTCCAGTCATAATCTTGTGCTGAAGATCGTTTCAAATGTGTGGTTAATGGACTCAAATTTCATTGAATTTGCTATTTTTAAGTATTTGACATATATATTTTTGGATGATTGAGATAATGTCATCCAAAATAGGGGGGCAAATGATATGACACTTAAAATACTATTAGTCAAAGCACGAATCTTGATGCTTAAAGCAAGCGACCAAGTTGAACCGGTCGAGATCAAGCACTTAAAATATCCTCGAAACTCGATATCAAAAATCTCTAAATAACTTTTAAACATGGAGTGTTTATAAATCGAGCCTCGACGAGTGGATCTAATGAGTCCAAGATCTCATATCGACTTCATTTGAGCATTCAAATACACAAAATACATCATATGATCAAGGGAATCATATCACCGTCGATGAGAGAGTTTTGATTTTGCATATATTTATAGAGACGCCACTCCTCCAATCTATAAATAACCCCTCATTCTTCATATAAAGGGAGGCCAAGCAAGAGAGAGGAGAGAGCTCTAAAGCTTAAAAATCCTCCAGGCATAATCGTGTCACCACTGACTGCCACCGCCGCCACCGCCGATCTCGCCGTGCCAATTCCCTCTCATCATGACGACCTTCATCATCGCCATTGTTCCGCTCATCATCCGCTACTACCAAGAATGCTACAACTGAACGCATTATACTATATGGTTGTTATCTGATTTTTGGATTCTCATTGTTAGCCCTTCTCATATACAATTATGTAATCCCGTTATCGGGAAAACTTATACTCCAAAATAAATATATAGTGGAAGCTTTTTACTGGACTAGGCCTCGTGATTTTTTTCCTCTTTTAGAGATTTTTCACGTAAAAATTCTGGAGTTTTCTTGTTCACTCTTTAAATACTGTGTGTTGGATTTCACAACAAGGTTAAGGCGTAAACTTTCACTCTACCGCAACTGATTTTCTAGCACGCAACAAGTATAAAGTAATATAATTCATACAGATTGATTATATTAAAACTAGTATGTTCAACCCTTAGGCGAGCAAAAAAAAATATTTTATTGTGTACCAAAAAATTTATGATAGTAAAGTAAAAAATTTTAATTCTTAGCTTTGCATGAACATCCAACACATACATACACACAAAGATAATTAGAGAGAGAGAGAGAGAGTATAAAAAATATTGAAATTTTAACATATAAAATTTTAGGAAAAGAGAAAAAAATCACCTAGCCTAGTTCAATTCAAATAATTTATTATGTATTTTGAATTACAAAGTTTTACTTTTCTACTAGAATGAAGAACATGAAGTTACATATTTGTGTATAAAATTCATGTAACAACAATCTTAAAATAATATTATAATATAAATATGGTGGTGATAGGGTTGTAATGATCATTGGTGGTGTCATTGATTACTATCGGAGGTGGATTACTTAAAACTTCAAAGCTCAGCTATTCACCTCTTTTTTAAGTATCTTTTGACTCTTCATTCAAAGTGAGAATAAAGTACTATTTATAAAATTTTGTGAAGGATATTTTAATAACTTTTGTCAAAATTTCAAAACACTCAATCAGACAATCTATATTGATTCCCTTAATCATAAATATGTTCTTAAGAATTCAAGTCTCTTAACGACTTTTAATTTGACTAATCTTAGGCTTGTTGGATTCCTCTTATTAAGCTACTTGATTAAACTATAAGCACGCTATATTTGGAAAGCATTTGATCATTTAATTAATGTCTTGAACTTTTCAATTATACTTCTGAAGCTTTATTTAGCTTATTTGGACTCAAATCGATCCATTCTTAATATTAATGGATTCTTCTTATCGAGATGTTCAATTTCATTATAAATTTATTAAAAAAAAAGTGTGAATGATTTATACTTTATATTTAGAGAAGTTAATCTATATATTACTTTGAGATTCATATTTAATTTGATAAATTTTAATATGATACATTATGATGATCAAATAAAATCTTTGGTGAATATAACTTGATAACAATTATATAAATCATATAACACATGAGAATAATATTATAATATTAGAAAAATTATGCATAATCAACTGACATTTGAATGTTTGAAATAACTCACAATATTGATCAAATTTCAAACTGATATTGCCTAATTATTTTTCGTTGATCATTATTTGATTGTTGTTGTCTGGGGATCATCACTCAATTGTTATTGTCATCCTTCACTATTTCTTCAACGCTCTCCACTACATTCATGTGATGATAAATTAGCAATCCATATTTTATGAACCAAAGTGTATATTTATATAATGTTCATTCACAGAGTAAATAATTTTATCTAAATTAAATCTCATAATTTTTCTCGAGTTTTTTATATAAAAATATTATCATATATATATATATATATTGTTGCGTGCTAGAGAATTTTATTCCTAGATGAGATCTTCGTCAGAGCCCAAAATTATCCAACACACAAGCGGATATGAACACGTGGGTTATACGGAAAACCCGCGGAAAACCACTGGCCTTGCCTTAACTTTCACTATGTGTTCAAAGATACGTCCTCGCTTAGAAGGTGTTTAAGGGAAAACAATATTCCGAGTGTAGAAAATACAATATCGGTCAACTCCAACCCAAGGGAGAAGTTTCCCAAAAAGTGGCAGGAACGGATCTTCTGGGAGCAACCTCTTGATCTTCAGGAGAAAAGAGCGGCAACTGGTCTTTTCTAGTCCTCCTACGATCGGCTATCTCCGATCTCGCACTAATTGGTGCACTGGATAGATCGTGGCTGCCGGGTCGACGGTGCTCGTGAGCTCTCGGTCTTCCAATCGATTCTGGCCCCCCTCTAAGGTGAGAATTATTTATAGATTTTGGGAGTGACAGTAAATTGGTGGAAAACTCCAACCACTCCCATCTGACGCTGATGATCCCCGACGGACGGTATATTTTGATGATATGGGTGCCTTAATGATAATTGGGTGATCTTGATTCGTTGGATTCTTTGACGAGCCGACCGACTATAAATATGTCGCTTTGGTGACCATTTGGCAATCAGATCCATTTTCATGCCCCGAGCTTGACCAGTCGATTCGAGCTCGGACGTTATGCTTGATGTTGCTATGTTCGCCTCATCGAGACGGCCGCTTGACCGTAGTTTCAACGGTGATTAGATCAAGCATTTCAAAATGCCTTGAGATTCGATCGATTAATTTTCCGAGGATGTATCGCTGCTCTATTTTGGGTGACATTATCTCGCCATCCAAAAAATATATGTCAAATACTGAAAATAGCAAATTCTTCAATGAAATTTGAGAGTCCATCAATCGATTTTGAGAGAACAAATCTTCATGAGTACAAGATTATAACTGAAGTCACAGGCGCAAATGTGTAGGTGCACGCGCGAGATTCGAGGTTACGATCCATCCCGGTGCAAACAGAGCTCACGGCCGCTGCATACAGCGCGCACGCGGTGGCGGCCTCGATTCGCACGGTCGCTACCGAATGGCTGGAGCTGTCGGCGGCGGAGTTTGACGGTCGACGGTCAAGGGCGGCGGTCGAGCGGGTCATGAATGGCCGGCTATGTCATGCATCACGCCATGGTCGGCATTTTTCTACCGAGCTGGGCCACTGGATCGGCATGCGGCACGTGCGGCCACATGGATGAAAGATTTGGCAAGTGCATGCGGCCCCACCTGTCCTGATCTGCTTTGAGGCTTTGAGCTTTGGGCTTTTACGCTTTTGCCCCTACAGGGGGTCTATAAAACCCCTAGGGCTAAAGGAGAAGGCACACCTTTCTCATCTCCTCTCTCCTCTTAGAGTGCATACCTCCCTGGGAGTTTGGGCACTTTTTGATCCACCTCACCCCAGCTGAGTGCATAACCCCTCCGGTAGAGTTTGGGCACTCTTCTTGGATAAACCTCTTCCTCCTCATCTCCACTGCCAAAGTGCATCCTCCCCAAGCACTCTTCTTGGATCAACCTCTACCACCTCATCTCCACCAAGCTAGAGTGCATAGCCTCCCCTGGGAGTTTGGGCACTCTTCGATCAACCTCTTCCTCCTCATCTCCACTGCCAGAGTGCCTCCTCCCGGTGGGAGTTTGGGCACTCTTCTTGGATCAACCTCTACTCATCTCCACCAAGCTGAGTGCATAGCCCTCCCCGGTGGGAGTTTGGGCACTCTTGAATAATTTTCATCTCGATCGACGAGCTGCAGGTTTGTAGATGGGTGAGAATCTTTTGAAAGAGACACGCCCCACTTGTAACAGGGCCGAGGGGAACCTTCTAAAATGGGAGGACCGAAGATTCGTGGGAGTCGCTGATCACGGAGACACATTGATCGTTCGAAAAATATTATTTTTCAATGATTTGGTTCTTAAGTGTCCAAGAAGTCCGATGAGCCCAATCTCCGCCGGGTATTTCACCACTTACGAGATGAGTTTCGGAGCCCCCATCCCAGATGATCGCCATTTTGTCAAAGATGCGAGGTTTGCATTTCCGCCGAAAGCGTGGCAATGACGATCGCGGATGGGACTTATAGTCGGCAATGACGCATCGTGATGGGACTTATAGTCTTTTTCGTGGATGGGCGACTTTGACTATCGATTACCTCGCACGATGTGCAAGTTTACTTATGATGCACATGGTCGACACCGCAGAGTCGGCTACTTGACCTCCGGACGAAGGATTCTCCCAAGAATTGGGCAAGCAGATTCTTTTTTGTGAAGAATGACTGATGTCTTCACGAGAAATGGGGAAAGCTGAGAGATTTACCCATTCCCCTACAGGTTGGTGATGAAGATATCCTGCGGACGCTGAAATTCCAGAATATTGAAGATCTTCGATTTGAGATTCGATATATCGACAGATGAAGTGAGGAATATTTGTTCGAGGGGGCTTTCTATTCATCCCGCGTCTTATGCAATGCGCTGAGAAAGCCCAACAAAGAGGTTTCCAGATCTCCCAAGCTGCCCTCGCTTCTTCCCAAAAGGACCCGCCTCCAAGAAGAGGAAAAGGAGCTAAGAGGTGGTGATATCGATACCAAAAGAGTCGCCCTTCGAGTAGTCGCCCCAAGGATCTTCATTCTCGTGACGTTGAATCATTCCTCGCAGTCGCCGCGATGTCAAGAACGTAACAATCCTTGCGCTCATCATCTTTTATTTCCCATTTCCGGTGTTTAACGTAATTTTTCTTATTTCGATATCGAAGAAGCAAGAACTTGACTTCAAAATGAACATCAGGTCAATGACCGGAATTGTGAGTTCGTGAAGGTCAAGTTTCTATGGTGAATATAAGAAGCGCATGTGGAGAAAGTAAAAGAGATGTCCGTGTTGGAGAATCAACTTGATGAGTGCAGACCGAAGTTGGCGACTTTCTTTTCTTTCGCCGTCGAAGTTCGATGACTCGGATGAATTAGAACAGAGGTTGGTTGTCGCAAAGGATCAAGATCTTTCTCGAGAAGGTTTCGTGTCTTGAGAGCAACCGAGAGTTACGCCGTCAGAGAATGAGGTCGCCTTTATCTCGCGGAGCGGATCACGTGCCATGGAGGACTTCAAGAACTCGATGCCTTCAAGAGTATCATACAGATCACGCTCAGGCCGAGACCACGGTATGATGTAGAGGTGAAGGCTTTGAGCAAGATGAAGGGGCTTCATCCGAGGTTGGGACACGCCATGATCACAAGTTGAGTTGAGGTCCTTTCTCCTATCTAGCTTCCGACCCTTCTAATGACGACGGGATGACTCGATAGTTCTTCATCATCTACCACGAGACCATCAAGATCGTAGTTGTAGTTCCTTTATGTCATGCTTAGTATATATTTACGGTTGACAGATTGTATGTTCTCAAGTATTGTTTCCCTCAGAAACACCTTCTTCTCCGAACTAACGGTAAGAATAATGATCTTTGAACACATAAAGTTTACAACCCAGCGGTTTTTTCCCTTAACGGGTTTTCCACGATAACCTCATATCCCCGCTCATGGTGTTGATAATTTTTGCCACTTTGAAGATCCATCTACCTAATAAAATTCTAAGACGCTAACATATATATATATATATATATATATATATGTAAATTTTAATATATGATTAAGATATAAAATATTTATTTTATTAAATAAATTTCTTAACATATTATTATAAAATGAAACATACATCAATCTACATTTTAAAATGCATTGCTAAGTTTGACCACATAATATTGGGAATTAAAATCACAATAATTTGTTTTTTTTTTACATTAATTTATTTTTCATAAAAAAAATGATCAAAACTAGAAAGGCAAACCAATGATGAGACTTTTGGAAGTTGGCGCTTGTAAACATATAAGTAGTCGTTAGCACTTAGCAGCCGGATCTGCCAATCCCGATCAGAAAGTATGAAATTAAGCGTCACGTAATCGGACGGTGCGGACCCCACGTTATAAGGAGTCGAAGGTCGCGGCAGAAGGGCGCCACGTCGGATGGTCGGGGGAGCTGTCCCAATGGTCGGTTCCCGGAGAAATTCCATACCGGCGTCCCGCACGGTTCGAAATCCGGCCCCCCCGCCACTAACATCTGCCGCCGAAGTGGTGGGACCCACCATACGTGACCACCGCGCAGCCGTTAGAATGGAGAGTCAAGTGTACGGGTTTTTGCTTAAAAAAAAAATAATTCAAATAATTCGCTCCGTGAATATACTTAATGGTGAATTAGTACTAAAATTACTTTTATTTAAATGTTAATTATTTTTAAGGGATTTACATACATACCACACAATTCTTATGTATTTATATGTTTAATACCTAAAATTAGATGTTTAATTATCTAACACTTTTCTATGCTTAAAAAGATACATTTCACTTTTAAAAAGTGAATAAAGTGATATTTTTGATGTGATATTGAAGATTAGGATGCTATATATATATAAAAAAAATTGAAGTTTAAGTATTAGATATATAAATACATAAGAATTATGTGATATATATATAAACCTCCCTTATTTTAATTTGATAGCTGACATGTCATCTATTATTTATATAATAGTTTCAATAATCTTGCCTTAGAAAATTAAATTGAAAATAAACCTTACCCTAAATTCTTGAAACCTTGGGGCCTCCTCTTAGGATCTCAAAATTTATATGACATTTTATTAGTTGTTTTAATTAATTAGTAGACAAAAAATAATCATATAGCTCTTAATTAATCGATTAGTTTAATGGATCTTCAATTATTTCAATTATAATAATTAAATGCATATTTTTTTGCAATAAGAATTATCAAAATAAGATAACGAAATAAGATGAATGGTGGCTGAGTCAAGTCAAGTTCGAGTCATGTCAAACTCAAACTCGGCTTATTTTTTAAAAGCTTGGCTCAAATTTGAGCACGATGTCAAGCCCCAAAATTGAGCCAAGAGATTAGTCACAACTCATTTGGTATGAGACAGTAAATATAGTCAAGGGATTCTGTCAAGATGTACTAACATGAAGTAAGAAGTTATTAGAAGGTTATGAAAGTTTTTGTACAAGTCTAATTTCATCTAAAAGATTTCGAAGATACTAGAATTCTTTGAATTTTATGGGAATATTCTGAAAGTTATTGAAATTTTTTGAATCTTTTGATGCTTCATGAATAATCAAGAAAATTTTGGAATTATGCAGAATGATATAGAAACTTAATGAATAATATAGAGTCTCCAAAGTTTTCTACAATAATATGGATATGTAGAAATAACATGAAGTGTTCTAGAATTCTTTACATATGAATACACTATTGTATTCTAGAATAGTCTCCAAAGTTTTCGACAAATATAAATCATAATTTTGTGTTAAAATTTTTTTTGTTTCAATTAATGAGTTATAAATTGAAGGAAAATTTAATAAATGACTCGCATGGAAACTTATAAAAATAAATTAAAAGAAATAATTAAACAAAATAACTGATTAAATTGTAAATCAAAATAAATATGAAATTATTATTTATTTTAAATTAGCTATAATATCAAATTTTATTAATTATTAAGATAATTACACATGCAAAACTCAATACATATATATATTTATTCCTATATCATTTTTATAGCTATATTGTAATAATTTTAAAATAAATTTAATATCTTTAAGATTGATATGACCCTGAAAATTTCACTAATTAGACTAATCGACGAAAATAATCTAATCAGAATCAAGACAACCGAGATCAGCGTTTTATTAAATCGACTTCGAACATGGAGTGTTTATATAAATCAGCGCCTCTTGACAAGCCGAATCTAACAAGCCCAAGATATCATAATTCGATCATTTGAGCATTCAAATACACAAAATACATCATATGATCAAGAGGATCATTTTGAGCCATCCGTGGAGTGAGTAGACGGGTTTTGCATGATTTATAGAGACGCCACTCCTCCAATCTATAAATAGCTCTCATTCCTCATTTTGAGGAGGCCAAGCAAGAGAGAGAGAGCTCTAAAGATCCTCCAAGCACAATCGTGCGCCACTGACGGTAACCACCGGCGCCGCCGTACCGCCGCCATTGATTTTGCCTCTTCTCTGCCTTCCAAGACATTTACTCATACCGATTGTTTCCTCGATTGCTACGCCTCAGAGCCAATCGTTCCGATTAACGCCGATCGCCGCCATCGTCAATCATCAACACCAAAGAACCGTCATTAATATTTATAGGGTTTTATTTCTGATTTTTTTTTTTTTTAAAATTGAGTTTTACTCATTCTTTATCTAAATATGGATTAAAGAAAGCAAAACTTTACTCTTTAAGTGGTTTATAAACAAAGATCTTTATTAAACCACTATAACATTTTGATATATGTTAGAAAACCTTCACCTTTATAAGAAAAAAAAATACTTAGACATAATAATAATATAATCAATTTTTTATGAGAATGAGTTTTAAAATTATTAAATTTATTTTAAAATAAATATATAAAAAATTTATATTACATTAATTTTAAAAATAAAATTTAACAAATTCAAATCACATGCAATAGTAGAGGACCAGACTCCCAACCTAATATTGCATGAGTCCCCCCACCTTTGTAAATTATCTAATTAATAAAAACAAAAATATTTTTTTAATAAAATAATATTAAACTATCTAATTTATTCTCTTTTCATCATCCAAATTTCTTGTTATTAATTAAAAGCTACTTTTCAACTTTGAAAGTATCTATTGGATATTTGAGGATAAAAGAAAGTAAGTAATTAATCATAGTCTTGTGGACCTATCTGAAAAAGAATATTTATAAATAAAATTTATATTTTTATAAAAAAAGTATAGTTTTATCTTTGCAAAATCAGACCATTTAGCTCATGATAAAGAAATGCACAATTAAAATTTCTATTATGATGAAATTATATTAAATTTAATTTGAGATGAGTGTAATATAAATTACACTTATCTCGAAGTAAATTTTAAGCTTATTATTATTTTAATTACATCAATAACCTTATAATATTTAATTTATTTTGTATGATGATATTCTGGTATTTTTAAAATTTATGCATAATATAACATGGTAAATGCTAAACATAGTATATATATAAGGCTATGAAGAGTCAAATTTTGTAGGATGATTTTATATGAAAATAGTTAGTGTTGGATCTAAATAAACATGAGCGATAAAATTAGTTAAAAAGTCTAATATATTTATTTAATTTTGATTATAAATGATTAATTATTTGTATAGATTTATAAATTTAATTGACTAAGGAATTTTTAATGTATAAAATTTATTAGATTATTTTTATTAATTAGTTCATAAAAAATATTTTATTTTTATTTTTATATGCTATTCGGTTTAATCGAAAATCAAATCGAAAAAACCGAATTATAATTCGGGTTGGTTAATTCAATTTTATATGTTATTTGGATGGTTCGGTTATTTTAAATTATTTCGGTTTGCGGTTAACAAAACCAACCAATGACGCTCATTAAATTATCATATATAATTTAGAAGAAAATAAACACAAATGACACATTTTTGATATTGTCTTGTGTATTTAGGGATAGCATATAATGCAAGATCCTCTATGAAATCTAGAATTGGGTAATCTAATTAAATTGATGAAAAATAGCTATAAAATGAAATGTTTGCCAAATTCATATTAAAATCAATACAATATTATGAAAAATGTACGATAAAAAATTATGCACCATAGATATCAATTTATTTTATTTTATTTATTTATTTTATTTTTGCAAAGCAAAGCCTTTGATGACAAATGTCATTTGTGGGAAAAAATGGTCATTGTTATGCCCTTTTTGATAATAATGGATTAGAGAAAAAATATTTAAAACTTATTGAGATTAATTTTATTTTATTATTTTTATTTTTGTTGTTTTTTATGAAATATTTTTTCTTATATGTTTTTAAGTATTTTTATCTTTATTTTTAAAATAAATAATATTATTTCAAAAAATACTTAAAATGATTTTTAAGTTATTTCAATATATATAATAATAATAATAATAATAATAATAATAATAATAATAATAATAATAATAATAATGTATGCTGTAGAAAACCGGCCATAGAGTAAAAGTTTTCGCCTTATCTTCATGAAATCCAACAATACACAAGTATTTAAAGAGAATGAAAACTGCACTTTATGTGAAAACCCCGAAAAGAAAAACCACGGCCTAACCCAAGAAAAGCTTCCACTATATATATTTATTTTCGAAAGTTTTCTCGATAACGGATTACATAATGTAATGAGAAGGGTGACAATGAGAATCTCAAATCGAAACAACAACATATATAGTCGTGCGTCAGTAGTAGTTGCTAGTGGTTGGTGAGATGACGGAATAGCGAATGAGTGATGAAGGTCGCCACGATGGAGACACGAGATTGACGACGGCGGGATCGGGCGCCGATACGGCGACGATGCACGGCGACGGCCGCGATGGTCGACCATCGGTGTGGCACGAGGCTTGGAGGATCTTCAAGTTTTAGAGCTCTCTCCTCTCTGCTTGGCCTCCCTCATATGAAAGGAGGAGCTATTTATAGAAGAGTGGCATCTCTAAATGCATGCAAACCAACCACTCCATCTGACCGCCATGATAATTTCATTGATCATATGATGTATTTTGTGTATTGAAATACTCAAATGAAGTCGGAATTGTAAGACCTTTGGCTTGTTGGAATCGGCTCGTCGAGACGCTCGATTTGACTATAAACACTCCATATTTGAGAGCTTTTTTTGGAATTTAACTGATATCCCAAAGTTTCCAATGATATTTTAAGTGCTTGATCTCACCCAATTTCTCGATTGCTTTACATCAAGATGCTTTCAACTAGGGGAATTTTCAGGGTCATATCAGTTGTCCCCCTATTTTTGAATGATATTATCTCAATCATCCAAAAATATATATGCCGAATACTTGAAAATAACAAATTCTTCAATGTAATTTGAGAGTCCGTTAACCATATATTTTGAGAGAATAGATCTTCATGGGAGCACAAGATTATGACTACGGAAGCAGATGCATAATCACAAATATGTGGTATGCGGCGAAATTTCGAGGTTTCGAGGCTATCCAAGGGAGAAGGCACCTTCTCTTATTCTTGAGAAGGTCGCTGATGCGGCCAGCCCGTCGTCGCTCGAAAGAGGCATTAATTGTACTCGGACGCCGGCACGGAGCGATCAAGGCCCGCGGCATATACGTCGCGCGCTTTTCCTCGAAGAGGCGCCAATCAGATTGCTGGACCGTCCGCACGGTGATCAAGGCCCGCAGACATACCGCCGTGTCACAATTTTCCTCGAAAGGCATCAACCGCATCGATCGTCCGTCGAGGCGACATCATCGGGCGATAACGGAGACGGGTCGACGGGCGATGTCCGACGGTCGACGATAGTCATGCGAGGATGATCTACGACGATGGTGGACCGGCGAAGATTGGGCGATATGCGACCGACGACGATAAGTGACCTACGACCGTGATTGCGGCGATGGTGGTCGGCAGCGGGCGAATAGTCGACAAGCATGACGGCGCGCAGAATGACGGGATGACCGACGATGGTGGTAACAATGGAAATTGCCGGCGATGGTCTACGGCGATGACCGAATCGTTATTACCGACGGGTATCGGCAAGAAACCAGCAAGTCGTGGCTTATCGTCAGATGGCAGGTCACGGCGACGGGTCGCAAATGAACCGGCGACGGTAATGTCGGCCAGGACGGCTGAGCGGTTTGCGGCCGACGGTGGTCGGCAGTGAATCAGCGAATACGATGGCGACGACGTCGGTAATGGCCAGATAGCGACATGCAAGTGACTACCAAGATTGCCCATGATGGTCGGCGGTAAGTGACCGGCGATCTGAATGGCAGACCGCCATGTTGGATGGCCCGACGGGGTGGTCGACAATGCGGCAATCGGCGACGCTGCCGACGGTAATCGCCGGTGAATGGCGGCGCAGGATCGGCGACTGGCAATGCAACCGAGATGGTAGTCAACAGCGCGGACCGGCGACGGTGGTTGGCATCGACGGTGGGTCGAATGAATCCGACTAGTCGATGGTCGCGAATGACGCAGAATCACGGGAGGACCGACGATGATATGGTGACCGGCGAGCCGGCGATGTTCCAGCAATGACCGCGACGGTGAATGGCGGCAGATGACGGTACGTGATGGCATGCGGCCGACGAGTGTGGTCAGCGGCACCTTCGATGTAGTCGAGCAGTGCTGACCAAATTGGCGGCCGACGGTGGTCGCCAGCGAACGGGCATACCGGCGACGGCGTCGATCGGCGGGATGACCCGAAATGGGATTTTGACCCGGAATGTTTGTTAGAGTGTTACCGGCGACATTAACTTGTGGGAAGAGGTTGAGAATTCGAGAATTTTTGACCTATCCGGGTTGTTTGTCGAGTCTTTGCTCGATGACGCTAACTGTGGAAGAGGTTGAATTGAATCCGAGGATTTTGACCTATCCGGGTTGTTTGTCGTCGGTCTTTACCGATGACGCATTTGTGTGGAAGAGGTTGAATTGAATCCGGTGAGGACCTATCCAGGTTGTTTGTCGGTGTTACCGATGACGTTAACCTGTGGAAGAGGTAGGAAGTCCACTAAGGACCTTTGACCTATCTAGGTTGTTTGTCGAGCCTGATGAAGTTAACCTGTATGGAAGAGGTCTAGGAAGTCCACCAAGGACCTTTCCTATCTAGTTGTTTGTCGAGTCTGCCACGACGCTAACTGTATGGGAGAGGTCGTAGGAAGTCCACCAAGGACCTTTTGACCTATCATAGGTTGTTTGTCATAGTGTTACCCGATGATGTTAACCTGTATGAAAGTGGTCAAATTGAAACATTTGTTTGAGCTTATAGCCAAAGTTTCTTCTTAACCTTGGTCTTGTTTTTCCATAAGTATAATTGGAAAATATCCTCCAATTTTGACTTGTTTCTTGGGATGGTAATCGATTAGATGCTCACCATATTAACATGGGCAATCTTCTGAGATTAAGAGTTGCCTCCTAGTTTCCGATAAAATCTGAAGGAACGAAGTTTGATGAATCTTCTTTCTTTGCTTGCGCTCCTTAAAAGCTTGAAATGCTACATCTCGATGGTGGTTTTGATCTTGTTGGGAACTTGGTTGTCATACAAGATGATATAATAGAAATAAGTTTCCCGACCACCAAACCTGTTATGCTTAGTTGGTAGAGTAAAAGTTTTCGCCTTAGCTTCATTGTGAAATCCAGCACACACATAGGTATTTAAAGAGTAAACAAGAAAACTCTAGAATTTTTACGTGAAAAATCTCGAAAAAAGGGAAAAATCACGGGGCCTAGCCCAGTAAAAAGCTTCCACTATATATTTATTTTGGAGTACATGTTTTTCCGATAACGGGATTACATAATTGTACATGAGAAGGGTTGACAATGGGAATCCAAAATCGACAACAACCACCATATAGCTCAGTTGTAGCTGCTTGGTGCGATGATGGAACATCGAGGAATCGACTAGCGATGAAGGTCATCATGATGGAGACCAGAGATTGACGCAGATCGGCCATGCTCGGTGGTTGACATCGAGGTAACGCTTTGGGATCTTCAAGTTTTAGAGCTCTCCTCTCTCTCTGCTTGGCCTCCCCTCATATGAAAGGAGGGCTATTTATGGAGGAGTGCCTCGTAAATGCATGCAAAATCGGAACCACTCCTCTCCATCGGACGGCTCATGATAATTCCCTTGATCATATGATGTATTTTGTGTATTGGAATGCTCAAATGAAGTCGAAATTGTAAGATCTTTAGCTTGTTGGAATTGGCTCGTCGAGACGCTCGATTTGACTATAAGCACTCCATATTTGAGCTTTTGGGAATTTAAGATGTCCCAAAGTTTCAATGATATTTTAAGTGCTTGATCTCGACCAAGATCATCTTGCCGGCATCAAGATTCTTAGGAATTTTCGGTCATATTAATAATAATAATAATAATAATAATAATAATAATAATAATAACTTTAAAATATAAAAATACAAAAATAAAATGATCAAGAACATATTCAAGCAATATAAAAGGGAGGAGAGGATGAAGGGATTTCATTTTACTAAAATGCTAGAGCAATAATCATTTATCTACTTGACCCTAAATTAGCTCTTGAGTTGGCTGATTTAAGGCGACCACAAAAGTATGAAAGCATAGTGGTGTAATTATTGTCTTTGAATTTATTATGAGTGTTACAATTTTTTTTTTTAAAGTTAGATTATAACTTTTTACGTCACGATTCTATTTAGATCAGATTGAAAAATACAATTTTTTCATCACAAAATATTCAAAACTTAATTTCTCAAATGATACTTTGACGTAGTGCCTCTCCAAATTCACCCTTAATTCATGATGGCATGTCATTAATTACAAGAGATGATAGATATTCATTTCCTTGTAGTAAGAAAATTTTCTATCAACAAAAAATTGAAATAAAGCCTTATTTTCAACACTTCTTCACACAACTTTAATGTTAAGTATGGAGGTTAATTTTAACCCTACAAAGTAAGTACAATATAGATTTATAGTTAAGAGTCAATCATATGGCATAGCCATCAATTTGATCAATCATTTTAAAATTATCATGTATTTTTAGACATTAGAATTATATATATGTATATTGATATGACCAAAAAAATTCCTCTAAGACGAATCTTGATGCAAAAAAAAGTCGATTAAATTGAAACTAGTTGAGATCAAACACTTAAAATATCATTGGAAACTTTGGGACATCGTTAAATTTCTAAAAGCTCTCAAATATGGATATATAAATCGAGCATCTCGAGTCGTTCCAACAAGCCAACGATCTTATAATTCGACTTCATTTGAGCATTCAAATATACAAAATACATTATATGATAAAAAAATCATCATGAGCCATCATGGAGAGGAGTGGTTATTTTTGCATGTATGACGCCCACTTCTCCAATCTATAAATAGCCTTCATTCATATGTGGGGCCAAGCAGAGGAGAGAGTTCTAAAGCTTGAAAATCCTCCGCATAATCGCGGCACCACTGTAGTGATCACCCCGTTGTTAATAACCATCGCCGCCGACCGCCATTAAGGCCGCCGCCAACCGACCGCCGATCTCGCCAATCTCGTCGGTTCCATCATGATCATCGCTAATGGTCTTCCCGTTTCACCATCATTCGCTACCACTAGAATTGTTACAACTGAACGTGACTATATGACTATTGTTGTCGATTTTGGGATTTATTGTCGCCTCTTCTCATACAATTATGTAATCTGTTATCGGAAAAACTTGTACTCCAAAACAAATATATAGGAAATCTTTTCTTGGGCCAGTATTTTTCTCTTTTGAGATTTTCGTAAAATTGAGTTTTCTTGTTCACTCTTTTAAAATACTGTTTGTCTTACACAATAAGCTAAAGCGTAAACTTTCACTCTACTAATTAGTTAGCATGCATATATATATATATATATATATATATATATATATATATATATATATATATATATATATATAGAGAGAGAGAGAGAGAGAGAGAGAGAGAGAGAGAGAGAGAGAGAGAGAGAGAGAGAGAGAGAGATTTTAAATACACTTTTTATTAAATTAGATGAGAGATATCTACTTGATCTCTCTACATGAATTTAATCTTTAATTATATGATCTTAATATTCTCATATGTATGATAATATCTATCTCTCCACATTATTCATTGTTCATCTCATTCTAAGTTTTTTATTTTCAAATATTATCTAACATCAAACATAAAGAACTAGGTCAAATTGCGTGCATTGACGAGATTTATTTACTTATAAATTTTGCTCAAACATGATAGAAATTCTATATGTTTATAAAACTTATAAATCTTATGAGTCGTGATTTCACTGTGCGCTCAGATAGCGCTATCATGATAATAAAAAAAATTGGGTGTGTCAATTCGAGTTGACTGATTGAGTTCGAGTTTCACTTGAAGTTGACTCAGCTTAATTATGCCTAATACAAAATTAACCAATTTATTTAAAAAAAGATTTCACTTAGACTTGACCCAAGTCAAATAGAACATGATATGGCTAACTCGAATTTGAATGATAATCAAATAACATTTGGGTTGATTTGAGGTTATTCAAGTTAATTTGAATAACAAGTGAGTCAAGTCTTTTGACATGAACCCAATCCGAGCACCTAAGTAGGTCAACCCAAATCCAAATTTTAAGAATCTAATTTGAGTCTTGTAATTTTTTTTTACACTTCAGTTTTTAATCAATTAATTGAAAGAATAAAAGTAGAATTTAAATAAATCGTTACATAATTGCATGTGAAAGAATCATTGAAGAATGAAAAGATAGAAATCAAAAGAAATAAAATGACTAAGTTAAATTCAAAAAAATAAAAATAAAAATATTTGAGAAGAGTTTTTATGCTCAAATAATTGGACTTATTATTTAAAAATAATCCCATAGAACTACTCAAACTTTATTGAGATATCTTGATATAATATCCCTATGAGTGAGTAGTCAAAATCATAATTAATCATTGATATTATTATTATTATTATTATTTTAATATTTCAAACATCAAATCATTTTATTTTTTGAATTATAGCTTTTAATATTCTAATATGTGAATATTTAAATTATTTCTTGAAGTTTAGAGATTAGAATTTTATATGAGGGGAATCAAATTTATTTTTCAATATTAGCACAAATATTCGTAAAAAAATTGATGTAGTTTGTCATTTTTCATAAAATAGGCTAAAAAAATGATAATTTAAGGGGCTCAATTTTGCTTTAAGATGGAAGAAGATATCTTGGACTGCAAATGAATCGAGTCAAGAATGTACTTATTTGAATTCAAGTTTGCTTGCCATTAAAAGCTTCGAGCTTAGCACGAGCTCGATTCAAGCTTTTAGAATGGTGTTCAAACTCGTTTTGTTTAAAAAGTCCTATTCAGCTCACCGAAGTTTATTCTCTGTTCAAATTGGAATTATCGAGAAGCAGCTTATTAACTACAATATATATATATATATATATATATATATATATATATATATATATATATGGTTATAAAATCAAATGTAATCGAGCTCCTCAAGTTTATTTATGAGTAAACGATATTGTAAAATAATAATTGAATATATTATTCAAATTTGTAAGCAATCAAATATTTATAAAAGTGTTTAAATTCGTTCAATTAGTTATTCAAATGATCATGATATAGCTTTAATTGAGCCGAGTTGAGAGTAATTTGTCTAATGCTCGGTTCATTTGCAGCCCTAAAAGCATCAAATAAATAAATATTTTGGAAGTCTAATAAAGAGCAATTTATTGCATAAGAAGCATCTATTCATGTATATTATATAAAAATTAAATAATGTTATATAAAAATCTTTTATTTTAGTTAAATTAAGGATTTATTTACTTAATTAATCAGCTTAAATAATATTTGTAAATATTAAATGCAAGTCTTCACTTTTTTTTGAAATATAATGCATTTTTTACAGTAATTAGAAAACATTATTAAATAATATTTTTTATTTTCCGAATGATATGAAAAAAATGAAAAATATTATATATATATATATATCGAAGAATTTCTTACCGCAAAGCAACATATCGAAGAAATGGTTCTTTGTGGGTCACTTCCACTACATCTTCACAACAGAATCCACCACTCTGCAAAACCCTACCGTCTCTACAGTCACAGTAATAACAAACCCTTCTTCTTCGTCTGTTCTTCTTCTTCGAATGTTGCCACCTCTTCCATCATTACGCCGGTCGGCGGTGGCGGGGGAGGCGGAGGACGAAAGAGGTTTAGAAATCGGAAACTTAATCCCGGCGAAAAGGACGGCATCGTCGAGGAAATGAGGTTCGTTTCCATGAGACTGCGCACGAGTGACGTCAATGAGACGGCTGACGAAAGCGCCGTCTCCACCACCGCCACCTGGCAGCCTTCAATGGAGGGTTTTCTCAACTACCTCGTCGATAGCAAGCTTGTTTTCGAAACCCTAGAACGGATCGTCGAGGATTCCACCGATGTCACCTGTAAGCTTGTGTAGGTCTTTTAATTTAGGTTTTTATCTTTTTTCACCTGCGCCAATCTTTTGTAGCTGTTCTTTGCTACAGATGTTTACTTCAGAAGAACTGGTTTGGAACGATCAGCTAGTCTGGCGAAGGATTTGGAATGGTTTAAGCAGCAAGGGTTTGTCATTCCGCAACCGAGTTCACCTGGAACTTCCTACGCTTCTTACCTTGCGGATTTGGCTGACAGAAGTGCGCCATCATTTCTTTGCCATTTCTACAACATCTATTTTGCTCATTTATTTGGTGGCTGCGAGATTGGTAAACAGGTATGGTGCTTAAAATGGGATTTGCATTTGTAGTTTCTTCTGTTTAATTTGATATAAAAACTGCTAGTTCATACAACATCATGAAACTTAGCCTATAGTTGGAGTTGTTAATTTGACTTGATGATGTAAGATTGAGTTTAAATGAAAAAAAGGAGCCAACTAATGAGCTATGTCCAGCTTGAATCTAACTTCAATGAGGCCTAACCTATAGATTGTATTTGCTATGTTGAGATTGGATTGAAATGTATACACATGCTTGCTTTTGAATGCATGCATACAAATATTCATTGATGTATTTATATTGTAAAATAAGTAAAATTTGATTTGCTGTTCCTCTGATGTTTAACTTGGATAATTATTAATGTGCTAGACTTGGCTTTCTATCAATAGGCTGAGTCACTCATTAGCAATTGGAAGCATACAACATCATTGGATAGAGATGTTTGATTTGGTGCCAATTTGGTAAACTTTATACCTAAGTCAGTAATTGAGGGTTGGAATTTTTTTCGATTCTTGATGACTTTCCTTTGATGTTTTCTTTGTTGGGTTGATATAGAAAGAAAACTTCCTTTTTGGATTTAACTATAACTTTGTTCGAAATCAACTTGTTCATTGCTTTTATAGCAGAGAACAACGTCATCAATGACACTCATCAAAGCAACATTAAGACATAAGCAAAGCAACAATAAGGTATCAAAAAGGTAACAATGGCAACAAGTGAAACAACTACATGAGAGAATAGCCAAAGGAAAGCTTATGCTATAGTACCTTGGAGGTTTTTTTTTTGGTCACTTCTCTACATGCGCCAAAAAACAAATGCTGCAATTGTGCTTTGATAAGGCAGATTGAAATAGTAATTGGATAAAAATAAATGAGTTAACTTGGATTTCAATCAACGAGCCAAGACAACCGTTCGTTATTGGAGGCACACAAATTACATCATTGGATCAAGCTATTAGCTTTGGATTAATTAAACTTGGTTCTATGATAATCTCTTAAACATTTGATCTAAGTTGACAATTAGGATAGTTTAGGGAAGGGAGGGTTGGATTTTTTTGGACTCTCATATGATCAAGTAAGTAAGATTATCTCTAGATTGCATATTTCTATTGTCAATTATTTTTCTTTGTCATTTTTTTCTTTTAGTTGCTATAGAAACCTAGATTGCTTCTTGTTCTTTGTTTTTATAGCAGGGCACAACAACAAAAATAATGTTAGTAGCAAGACAATGACAAGACAACAAGAAGATAACACCAAGGTGGGATTAAAACAAATTTGAAAATAATGACAACAAATACAACAATTACATAAGAAAACTTATGCTGTAATATCCTGAAGAGTTCTTTGACTTTGTTCTAGAAAATAAAAGTAGTAGCTATGATGGAATATGATGGATTTTATTTTTTTTTTCTGCAACAAAATGGTTGTAACATAGAGGAATCTATGACTTTTATGATATAGGTAATAGGGCTAACGATTAGTGGAATTAGAGAGGAAGAGAGGGGATGTGATTTGGCAAGAATTCTGATTTTAGATTAATTTCATCACAAGAAATCAATGCTATTTATTAATAAATATATCATGGATAAATTTTTATCCAAATAATGTCTCAAATAAAATCTTATTATGAAATAATCAACTAGGTATGTTTAAAACTAAAAGATAATTTTATCTTAATGTAGAATTCAAAATTTTAAAATAAGATTATCCAAATATATTCTTAAATTTATTCTTATAATGATATAATTCTAGATTTTGATCCAATGATTCATATTTTTTGCCGCCCACTCTTAATTATGAAGCACTTGATAGAAGATCCATCTTCATTGATGGATTCTAGGTGATATCCCCTTTGACTTGAATGGTGTGATCTAAAAATCAACATCATTGTCAATCTCCATAAAAAAAATTAGTTTGCTAAAGCTCATACGAACATGATTTCTTGATCTCTTCATGACCCGATGTCAAAAATATGATCGATGATTAATTCTGTAGTCTTATTTGAAATGACTTCAATGGCCATACCCTTCATAATATGAGCACTGCATCATGGGTCCTCTTTTAGTAGGATTTCACTTCTACGATGTTATAACTTCAAGTGGGGAAGGCTGACCATTGACCTCCTAATTATACTACTTGTGTTAATCAACTGATCTTTGTGAAAGGTTTTTAGAAATTTAATTAGTTTTTTTTTTAAGAATATATACCATTTCATGGTGTTTTGGTAGCATTTCACTGTAAGAGCCTCCTGCAAATTTTGTAGGTCATTCAATGGGTGTATTGTTTAGTTTGACTTCGTTCTATGATATTGTCTCCTATATTCTGCTCATCAAAATTGACGAGACATTTTTTCTTACCCTTTTCTTGCTTGAATTAGTAAAAAAGTAGCGCTTATATCTTCTTCTTTAGCAATGAAGAATTGTCAATTTTTTTTAGCTTTCCTTCATTCCTGATTTGGAATACATGCTTTTATTTAAATGTTTTTTTTCTCTGGATGCATTTCAATAGTTGATCGTTTGTAATTGTGTAACTATACATGATCTTGGCCATTTTTTAATTACCTTTTTGTTGGTGGAGTAAATTATAATGATCTAGTTTTGTTATTTCAGTATATTTTAGAATGAACATGTGAGAAAGTATACTATTCATAATTTAGTAAATAAGAGAATTAAATTGATTGAGATATATAATAATGAGGAAACAAAATAATAAATTCATGGCTATATAAATAAATAGTTTTGATCTTTTAAGACCTTTTGGGTTGAGTATTTAAATATAGCGAGACTACTACTTTTTACCCTTTTTGAGAGAATAAAACTCGAAAAGGACATTTATTTAAATTTATATTGGCCTTTACAAGATAGTGGTTGAATTAAGTTATCTTTTAAGAGCCTATTAGTTTGAGGTAACATTTGCAATTTGATACTTGATAGAAGGCACAACTTTCCATAAATGAATAATTTGTTGGATTCTACACACCAAGCAGTTTGAGCTTTAGGCTGTCACATTTGTGGCATAGGCAATGTTAGTTGCATTTAGTGTTGAATAGAAAAAATGTGATGCTATTGATGTTGAGTTTTGTATATTTTACTTAGGTTGATCTATGAACATAATTTTGTTGAACAAAAATATGATTAAGGAGTTTAATTCAAGATTGAGTAGATTCATAACATAGTCTAGTGGATTTGAATTATAACATAGTTATTTGGAATTATCTCGAGTGGCTCTAATATGTAAGGTTTTATGAACCAACAAATATAGCGGTAAGTAAACAATTAATCATTTGCACACATGAGGTTTCGAGTTGTTTGACAAAAGATGCCTATATCGATGTTGAAATCAATATCATCACAATATGCTTTGTTTGTAGATTGTAGTATTACAAAGAAGAGAGAGGATTATTTAACTTCTACAATGGCTTCGTAGAAGTGTTGAAAGAGGGGATGAAATGAATGAACTTCCAATATTTAAAGCTTTGGATGGCTACCTTAGTTGGTCAAGATCCAATTATGTTAGAAGGATTTTAGGTAGGGGGTGCAATGACTAAGGTTCCACATGAAATTGGGTGGTAACCATATGGTACACTATTGCAAGGTGTATGGTAGGATGGATCGTTGTAGAGGAGATTTGACATACTTATTACACAGAAGGATGGCACAATAAGGATTAGTGTGTGACATTGTTGAGGTGTTCAAAAGGGTCTTCCTTATTTCAGAATGACTCTGGATCTGATTATTTATTATTTTGAATGGGTGATTGAGCTAGGGACTTAAGAAGTACTTGATGTAGTTAAAGAAGAAAACTCAAGTCATCAGGACTCATTGACTAAAGCGATTGCAAGAAGATGTTCATACGCACTGTTGGTGAAAAATTTCCAATATGGGAGTCGCCTTCAAATCTGCGGAGAGAAATGAAAGAGGCAAACATATAGAAATTCATCTTTTTAGGACTCCACGCAGATCTGTAGATGCACTTATTCAGGTGATCGAGTACATCATCGAAGAAGATATCTTGTCTAGAGAGGTGACTACTTTAATTTAATCACCTCAATAGACTCTTAATGTTTAAAAAAGATTCTTCCCTACTTTACTTGGAAAGAAAACAGGGTTTATTTTAAACCAGGTTCATTAAGTTCCCTACAGGGGCAAACCCCCATAGTTAATTATATCTTAAGGGACAGAATCCCTTAATGAAAACTCTCGATTAAAGTAAATGATCGTTGTATTTGAAGATTTCAATAGGAAGGACTATCAATCGATTACGAAGATCAAATGAGATTGATTAAAGAGAGTTATTATCAAACAAAAAAAAATATAAGGAGATGCTCGATGTTAAAACTTAATGAGCAATCTCAAACTATCCTATAGAGCTTTACATTTTGAAATTGATTTAATTTGTTTAGGTTGAATTTGTCATTAAAATTTAGACTTATGATTCCTTAACACAAGATTAAGGAAATTCGAGAAGTGAGGAATTATGCTTATACCCTGAAAGAACCTTAACCCAAATCAGGGAGGTGAGGCCGAAAAGACAATCTAAATTTGTAAAATGGTTTGCCTCCACAAGAAAGAACAAACCACCCGACAATTTAGACTTACAACCGCCTGGGAGTGGCCACCAACTAATCCCTCCTACGATTTTAAATACATATAGACAAGTCATTATGCTTATGCAAAATAGTTATACTGTTATTTATTTAGAAAGAGATTAAGTCCTTAAACTCACGCTAGATCAGATAGAAGGACACGCTCAAATGACCTAAATCTAATGCAATTCAAATTTTATTTTATTTTTATTTTTAGACAATCATTTTGACTCACTAATATGATTCATACGACTAACGGAAAATAAAATTATTGACCAAAATCGAAGGTAGGAGATGAGTTTTCACCATCTCTCGCCGCTCAAGGTGAGAGTCCAAGAGTGAAATAAGACGATTTGCATGATATTACAAAATAAATGCTTATCCAAGAGGTTCTTAATTCTTTATCTTGATTTTAAACATAAACTTTTGGTGAGGTTATTAGTTGTTTAATTTTAATTTTGAGTTGTTAAGTTGGGTAAAATATTTATTTTTTCTTAAAGAGCCTAATCCACATCCAGGCTATACATAAAGCAAGAAAGAAATTAGGAAAAACATGCCAGTTAATGCAAAAGCTAAATAAATCATCAACCAATTTATAAAGTTAATCGCAAAAAGAATAAAAGGCCGTTGTGGTTGGCCACCACCGTATAAACCCAAAAATATCAAATGTGGGTTGCCGAGCTCTACCCTTATACAACCCGGATGGATAAATTAAATTACAATTAAGAAATAATTCATATGAGTCTAAGCTTTATCTCTTCCTTCTTTGGATGGTTGGAAGGTAGATTCATCGCCATCAGATATAAGATAGGATCTTATGACCAATGCTCATCCTAATCTCTATAACAATCATTCCAAAATCTTAATTGCACAAATTTATATGAAAAGGAAAAGTAAAAATCTAATTAACACCTGTAAAATAAAGGCTAGCTAAAATAAACCACACAAATCTTAAATATGTATATTGGACTTATCACTTTACACTGTGTGATTAAGTCCACCTGACCTATTGGATTATGCTTAGGGGTATAAAGCACTTGTAAGCAAAAATATTTATATTTTTATTTATGATGCTTCAAAGACAATCTCCTAGAAAAGAATAGTTAGGCAAGAACGCCCTATCATTTATTATGAGCATACATCCTAACATCCAAAAAATATATATCACAAAAAATAAAACAAATATCAAACTACAACTAACTAAAGTTGTGCAGAAATGTGCTTTGAAGGTAAGTATCTTATATGATTGATTTAGATTCCTTAAGTGTGAAGAACATATTCAACTTAGTGGAGGGTTTCATTTAAGTTGTTTAATTATTTTGGGTTGATTTTATTTCATATTTTGATTTGATTCAAGTAAATCCTATAATTAATTATTAAGTTATGAAGAGAGGGAAAGAGGGAAAGAGAAGGGAGCTTCTCTTTCATTCCCTAACTTAAGTAATTTTTAAAGTAGATTCACATTTTGGTTTTATTTAGGTGAATGTTTTGATTAAATCTTTAATTAATCCTAAGTTTAGATAAACTCTAAACAAACCTATTTAAAATAAATACATTTTAATATTAAATAAAATAAATCAAAATTCACATAATACATTACTTCTTTTCCCAACATATATATATAACGTATGGATGAACCCAAAGATATCTATACATACAAATGAGTATTTAACACACTTTATGATGCATGCTAAGTAATTCATTTAAGGAAATTTATAAGTTGAATATACATAAATTTTTTTTTTAAGCAGAAAGGGATTTCTTTATCCAACTTTTCACATACGAAAAGTAAAGAAAGACATGTAAGTAAATGATATTGTTAACGGAGGAGAAGATACAAGACTTACTGACTTTAAAGTTCTCAAGAACCTCGAAAGTTGCACTAATATACTACTTTCCTTAAATACAAACATGCATAAAAAAATGAAAAGGAGAGTGCAAAAGTTTGTATTAATGGATTCATTTTATTTATGTAATTTATATATGCATAGGTAACCCTTAGGTGATAACATAAGGATGAATAGGTATGAAATTAAGTAGTCTTTTCGAATCCTACATTTTATCAACTCTATTCAAACTATGCTAACATAAAAGAGAAATGAAACCTATGCTAAGCATTCCTTTATAATCTTTCACATGCAAACTCATAATTAAAATATAAATAACATACTTCGGTTTGATATTTGATTTATGTGTTTTGAAAATAATTGGATTTAGTAGTGATAATAAATTCATATTTATTTTAGCCAATACACAATATTTGACATAAAGTAAACAATTTCATTTTAAACTTGAATTTGAAAAGTATGAATGCATGAAACCACATATAAATTTAATATAGAAAGATTCAAAGAATGAAAGAATGTAAACAAACCCTTTTAATAAAATCAAAGACATTCTTATAGAATAAGGAAGTTTAAAATAAATCAAGTGTATTCATTATGATTTTATTTAGTTTGGAGTTTGATTTAATTTTAAAAGGTGAGATGAGTTTCATTCTAACCCATTCCGCATGTATTTGATATTTTTGTTTAATTTTTAGATAATTAGATCCATTTTTATGTGTTAATTAAAGTATGAATTAAGTAACTTAATTAACCCTTATCTATACCTGAATAATTAACCAAATAATTATAGATGAGATGACATAAAAACTCAGAATTTAAATTTGCAATGTTTAATAAGAAAAGGCTTAATGTAATTTGACTCATAATTAATTAACTTAAAGGGTTTAACTTAAGTAATTTCAAAACACTTTTCATAGATGAATTCTTTGATTTTCTTAATTGAACTTAAGCTATTAAACACTCCAAGATCTCAAAGATTAATTAAGTTATTGAATTTTTAGAATTTTTAGAAATTAATTAAGGGGATAATTAATGAATTAACTCTTAATTAAGAGAAGATTAAAGAGAGAAAAAAGGGGGTTTAAAAAATAGCTTAGGAGAAATGCCTCAAAATTATTTCTTAAACCTCCTATCTACTGGATCTGACCTTATTCAACCTAATCATGGATTAAAATCACTAATCACATTCTAATTAAGAAAATTTAGAAGTTGAATGTACATGATTTTTTTTTTTAAGCAGGAAGGGATTTCTTTATCCAAATTTTCACATATACATGAAAGTAAGAGAAGTGAGACAGATATTGTTAACGGAGGTAGGTAAAGACCTACTTGGCTACTTAAAGTTCTCGCAACCCGTACTGACTAATATACTACTTTCCTTAAATACAAACATATGCATAAAAAAAATGAAATAGAAAAGGAGAGTGCAAAAGTTTGTATTAATGGATTCATTTTTATTTATGTAATTTATATATGCAAGTATAGGTAACCCTTCTTAGGTGATAACATAAGGATGATTATGAAATTAAGTAAGTTAGTTCTTTTCAAATGAACCCTACATTTTATCAACTCCTATTCAAAACTATGCTAACATAAAAGAGAAATGAAACCTATGCTAAGCATTCTTTTATAATCTTTCACATGCAAACTCATAATTAAAATATAAATAACATACTTTCGGATTTGATATTTGATTTATGTGTTTTGAAAATAATTTGGATTTAGTAGTGATAATAGCCATTCATATTTCTATTTTAGCCAACACATGCAATATTTGACATAAAGTAAACAATTTCATTTTAAACTTGAATTTGAAAAGTATGAATGCATGAAACCATATGACATACAAATTTAATATATTGGAGAAAGATTCAAAGCAATGAAAGCATGTAAACAAACCCACTTTAATAAAATCCTAAAGACATTCTTATAAAATAAGGAAGTTTAAAATAAATCAAGTGTATTCATTATGGTTTTGTTTAGAGTTTGATTTAATTTTAAAAGGTGAGATGAGTTCTTGTTCCTAATCCATTCCACATGTATTTGATATTTTTGTTTAATTTTTAGATAATTAGATCCATTTTATGTATTAATTAATTAAGGTATGAATTAAGTAACTTAATTAACCCTTATCTATACCATTTTAGAATAATTAATCAAATAATTATGAGCCAATGAGATGACATAAAAACTCACAAGGAATTTAAATTTGCAATGTACCTAATAAGAAAAAGGCCTAATGTAATTTGGTTCATAATTAAAGGTTAATTAACTTAAAGGGTTTAGCTTAAGTAATTTCAAACACTTTTTCATACATATGAATTGGGTTTTGATTTTCTTAATTGAACTTAGGCTATTAAACACCTGAGCATCTACCCAAAGTAGATTAATTAAGTTCTTGAATTTTTAGAATTTTAGAAAATAATTAAGGGGATAATTAATCAATTAACTCTTATTAAGAGAAGATCAAGAGATAAAAAAAGGGGTTTGGGGGAATAGCTTAGGGGAAATGCTCCAAAATTATTCCCTAAACCTCCTATCTACTGGATCTGACCTTAATCAACCCTAATCATGGATTAAAATCACTAATCACATTCTAATTATCCTTAATTACATAAGGAGGGTAATTAAAAAATTCATATGCAATTCTTCTAATCAAGTCTTCAATAAATCCCAAGAAAATTAGGGAGAGTAAGTCATCCTCTAAATCATACCCAAGAAGTTTGGGATTAATCAGGGGTTTAATTAAAAGGTAATTAGCAAAATAAAATTTTCAATAAAACCCATAATCAGAGAAAATCATAATTCAAAACCCATTGAAATTAATGTTAAAATATTCTAGGTTGAATTATCTTTCCATAGGATTTTATTTCATATTTTTCTGAATTTTGTAGAGAAAGTTGTGAATTTTAGAAGATCCCTAGATTAATTAGCATTTTATTAATTAACTAATCCTCGCTCACGACGCTACATGGCGGCGTCACCGCTTTACATGCGTGAGGATTCACTTAAATGTCAAAATAAAGGTAGGCAGCGGTTTGATCTCGCCGTCCGATGGACTGACCGAGATCTCCGCTTTTTAAAGGATATAAAGAAATCTAAACGTGGGAATTTTCTTGGCCGTCCATCCAAAGCATGCGGATGGATGGCTGAGATCTCCCATGTTCTTCCCCCTTGATCAACAGAGACCGTCCATGATCTAGGGGAAGATCCGAGCCCACACCATCTAGAGCCAAAGGGCGGCACATCCAACGGTGGGATTCACTTGAATTGAAAATTTTCTTCACAATGGATCAATACCTCCTATGCTAGGTGGTTGAAAAAGTTCATACCTCGCCGGAGGTGATCACTGACGCTCGATTCCCTTGGAGAAGCTTCACCTTGTTGAGACGAAGCTGTGTTGGAAGAATGAGCTCTTGAGGTTATGTGAATTGCTCTATGGACCAACTCCCCTTGCTCCCTTTTGCGGCTTTGATTCAATTCAACTTCTCCTTGCTGTGGGAACTCCAATGGAAGCTTGGGTGCAATCGACTTAGCTCCTTGATGAAGTATGCAAAAGCAATTGAAGTGAAATTGAGTGAAGAGGAAGTTTGAATATGAGAGGTGCTCCCTTGTTTTTTAAGGAAGAAAATTGAGTAAGCTTGATTTCAATTCCCTCCTAGGAAGCTTAGGAATGCTCTTTGATGGCTCCTAACACTCTCTAGGGCTTAGTCGAATTGAGGAATGATGGATTTGAATTCATTTAGGAGGAGTATATCTCCCCCTTGAAGGATCGGACGACCGCAAGCCATTTTGTCAGTGGATTGCCAACCTCCCATGTGCTTGAATTTGAGTGAGAGAGGAGTTTGAATTTGGAATTTTGACCCATGGGGTCGGGTTTGGTCTAGGGACCAATTGGGCTGACCCAAACTCATTGGGTTGGGTGCACCACTCCTCATTAGGTCCCCTTGAGCTTTTAGGAAAGCCTTAAGTGGATATGAAGAGGTATGATCAAATTACCCATGGATTAAGTCAAAATTTGTTCTAATGACCTAGGGGTAAAATGATCATTTTGCTGATTTTTCATTTTGGATATGTTGGGTATGTGGAGAACTAAGTTTGGCCAAGTTTCATGATATTTGGAATTCATTTAATAGGGTTTGGCTCATGTTGACCCATTTAGGTTAGTCAACTTGATAATGGTCAAGGTCAAACCAGGTCAAGTTCATATACCATTTGAAATATTTTGGCTTTAGTTTGATTCAATTTGGTATAGTTTTGAATTTGGCTCATATGACTTCATTTAGGTCAAATGGGTCAAGTTGACCTATTTGACCCATTTGATCTATTTTGGCTAAGTTGTATGTATGTTTCCAATCAATTTTGGTTAAGTTCAAATAACACCTTTAGTCATGTTGGCCTGGGGGTCAATTAGTTAGCAGTTAATTGAGAGCCTTTGGTCAAATTCCACAAGTGATATGAAATGGACTTGACTTATTGGTTTGAATCAATTTGGCTTAGACGTTTCAACATTTTGACTTTTTTAGTCGTTGGGTCAACAGTCAAGTGGCTAATGCTGGTTGACTCAAATGTTGGCTTTCAAACATAGTCATGAGTGAACTTAGATCAATGATTTCAATCGGCTTTATATGAAATTTAGCTATATTAGTTTTACTGAAGTGTTGTACCAATTTGATTGATTGATGATCATCCCGATGATTGATGAGAGGCATGCATGAGTTTGATTTAATCCAATTTAGTTAGGATTAATTTGGCTAAGGCTTTAGGTCACTGGTCAAGTGAGCCTAAGGTTAAATTACTTGGAAAGCTTGATTTTGATCTTCAGATATGGACTTATGATTGTAATATAAATCATGGATTTTGGCTTTGATTTTGAACTAGTTTGATTGTTTGAGTTTGATTTATATATGGCCATGGATCAGAGGGTTGATTGAATCGAGAAAAATAGATTGATTTGAAATGATTGACTAAGTTCAATATTTTAACTTGAGCTTAGAATTTTGAGTGGATTTGAGTTTGATTTTTAGAATTGGTTTTGATTGTTTGAATTTATATTTCATTTATATATGTGAATATAAATGAGAATATAAATTGATCATGAGAAAATTTTAAGGATTTGAAATAGTTTAATCATGATTTGGGCTAAGTTCATTAAGAAGGATTTAAAGGGCTTAAGAGAATTTTGGAGTTTGAAGTTTGAATTTTGAATTGAATTTGATTTGATTTGTATTAATATTTTATTTATATATGTAAAATAAATGAGAATATAAATGAATTATGAGAAAATCTCATTTTGAATTGATATGATCATGATTTTGGATAAGTTCTTTAATAAAAAATTAAGGGACTTTAGAAATTTTAGTTTAGGAATTTAATTGGGGAGTTTGATTTAATTGATTTATATTTATATTTCATTTATATATGTGAATATAAATGAGAATATAAATGAGAAAATCCATGACTTTGAAATGATTTGATCAAGATTTTAGCTAAGTCCATTAATAAAAAAATTAAAGGGACTTAAGGAAAATTTCATGAATTGATTTGGAATTTTGAGTTTAGCTTGATTGATTTGAATTTGTATTTTATTTATATATGTGAACATAAATAGAAATATAAATGAATTATGAGAAAATCTCAAAGATTTGAATGGTTTATATTAAGATTTTGGTTTAAGTCCTTAAGGGAAGATTAATGACTTAGGCAAAATTTTAGACTAAAGAAATTTCATTGGATTTTGATCATGGGTTTCAATCAATAATTGATTTTGGAGAAAATCAAATATAATTGATTTGGAGTTTGACTTGAAAGAAGAAAAGTGAGGAATGGTTCAAGCTAAGGGTAGACAAATTTCCTAACACCTCTAAGGCATGACCTATTCCTATGATTAACTCTTCTAAGTCTGGGAGTTGAGTGTCCACGAATCACTGATGTGTCTTAAGATTAATAAATTTTAAAGTCTAAGAGAAGTCTTATGCCTAAGATGAAGGGTTGAGAGCTCATTCTAAAATGAGGTCAACACACACATAATTGGTCACATATCCAATAAGTGTTTTACACCTCATCAAAATCGTCAATGAACTTTCATATAAATGATTTCATTATTTAATTCATGGTCAACTTGAAAGTGTTTGAAGCATTGCATAATTTGAACGACATGACCTACCATTTATATGAATATTTTCAAGTGTAGGATGAAATTCTCTACTTGTCTTCTGGTCAAATGGGACCTTGATAATAGCCACTTATGAGGTCATACGTTGAGAACATGCTTGACCCTCCAACGTATTGAAAATGTCTTTGAGATTGCTCATACACATTCAACATGTTACTTCTTTTTTTAGAACTGTAATGCAAATAAAATGTAAGGGCTAAGACTCATGCAGGTTAGTTATTGACAAGTCGGTCATCAACAAATCTTTGTAAAATTTCATACTTTTTTTGGATTTATACAATAGTGAGGCAAGTTTGATTAGTGGAGGTAGTGCATTAGATGTATCATTGTTATGGAGACTAAAGATTTCAACAATAAGTTTGCCAATCTTAGGAGACGGTGATTGGGACACCACGACTAGGGCTACAAATGAACCATGCATTCAACAAGCTACTCATGACTCAGCTTGATTAGAGCTTGTTCATGATCGTTTGATTAACTATTCGAACGAGCTTGAACACTTTTGTTTATACTTGATTACTAAATGTACAAGTTTGAAGAACTTGAAATTTATGTTCATGAACAATATCATTTAAAGTTGTGAACAAGTTCGTTAAAGCTCGATTAATACTTGATTAAGGCTTGTTTACTAATATTATTAAATTTTTATTTTTTTAGGCTTAACAAGCTTTATTTGATACAACTCTTGTATATTTCTCAATAAGCTGCTCACGAACAACCTCGAGCAAGGCTTGATTAAAGTTAGTTTATTTCATTAAAGCAGTTGCTTGTTAATAGACTCAATAATTCAGTTTGAACTGAACTTCGTGAACAAACTTCGAATCGAGCTCGAGCTCGATAATGGTAAACAAGCTCAAGCTTGAACACCATCTTAAAAGCTTGAATCGAACTTCGAGCTCAATATGGTAAATAAGCTTGAACTTTAACACACATTTCGACTTGGCTCGATTGTTTGTAGCCCTAACCTTGACCAATAACATAGCGATATGAGTGAAGTTGAGGACTATCCAATCTCATGGAGGAATTTTACTCTTGAAATAATTACTAACGAAGTTACTGGAGGATTGCTTGTTCAATTTGACTTTATGAGGGAGTTGGACAGTCTTCCATTTTGTTCTATTGGAAGGTGTAGCTATTATCCTTTATGTAAAATACATATTCTCATGGTCATCGAGAGGGATTCCATAAGTTTCTAATAAGAATTTATGTTTTACAAGAAGTGCAATTAACAATGCTGTAATGGATCCATAATGATGGGAACACTTGTAGTAATAACCACTGTGACTAAGAATTCTTGTAGCTTCTGGCAACTGCCATGCTTGTATTGTTTCTAATTTTGTGCTTAAGAGAAAACATATTTTAATGGTTTGATGACCAACACATCTTCTCTAAAAGTGTTTAACATCATGCAAAAGTCATAGAAATGTTGGGGTTTTGCTATATATGTGATTGTCATAAAAAGGGGGGATTTACTTGCATAGCACATTTTTTTTTTTTAATTTTTCATATCTAACACCTAAATTTTAAAATTTTCATACATAATACTTGAATATTTAATATCACATTAAAAACATCATTATTATTAACTTTTTAAAAGTGAAATGCATCTTTTCATGTATAGAAAAATATATATATATATATATATATATATATATATATATATATATATATATATATATATATATATATATATAGATTTTTCCCAAAACTGAAACATGTCTTAATACAGGTGAAGAATACTATTCATTATGGATTGGAAATTAGCGGGCATATTTGTCAATTTAGAGGACATTGCAACAAATTTATAATGACTTTCATGTGTTGAAAAAGTAGTCTTGGACACATCTTCTACCACCTGAATTTAGTGGCATCTAGAACACAAAATCAAATTTTAAAACTCTATCGCTTAATGCAAATCATTAACATTATTAACTTGACTGAGTGTTTAATAATCAATGCAAAACACTATGTGTCATCTTTCTTTTGTACAAGTAACCAATCAGGTAAAGCATAATAGAGACATTTTCTCAACAAATCTTTATATTTTCTCTCAAGCTTAATATATTGATTCGATATTAAATTTGGTGAATGAAGTTATATCATTTCTTAGCTTAATTGTATTAGATGGATGAAAATATTTTGTTAAAACTTTTTGCATTAGTTTAATCCAAGATGTTTTAAATTTTTAGGGTAATATGTTTAACCATAAATTTGCTTTAATTTTTAGGAAAATGAAAATAATTTAAGCTTTATTACATCATTTGACACACCGTTGTATTTAAAGTTTGCACATATTTTTAAAAACTTGTTATGCAATTATAACATTGAATCTTTAGACTGCGATTTTGGAACCATATTTATAATTAAAACTTTTTTGCATTAGTTTAATCCAAGATGTTTTAAATTTTAGGGTAATAAATTTAACCATAATTTTACTTTATTTTTTTAGGAAAATGAAAATAACTTAAAGCTTTATGGCATCATTTCACATACCGTTGTATTTAAAGTTTGCACGTATTCTTAAGAAATTTGTTATGTGAAGGTTATAATCTTTAATTGGTGAATCTTTAAACTGAGATTTTGGAACCATATTAATAATTAAAGATTTAGTTCGAAATTATTAGTTTAAATATTTGGCGTATCAAAGCCTTGATGAAGTACAGTAGATCATGTCTTAAGGGCTTTAGTATGTCATTAGGTGGATTTGCAATTTTCTAATTACAGTAGATCATATTTATCCTTTATATTTTACTAACAAGTTTACTTAATTTCAAAGTTAAGAAGAATTAACATTGATTTTTTTTAGCAGTACGCATACACTAGCAAAATAACCTAATGAAAAGCACAAACATGAAATAAACATGCAAATATATTTAAGAAGTTGAACTGAAATCATGAATAATTGAGTCAATATTGATATATTAGTAATAGCGCCTAAAAGTTATTAGCTATTTTTTGTATATGCAAGTGTACGTGCTGAATAAGTAAAATATGATTAGTCGAGTATCATTTCAGGAGAATTAAAAACTTGATTTGAATTCTGATTTATATTATCATTTCAGAGATGGGGCTTAGGTGGATGAATAGCCTTACACTTAGAGACAATGTAAAATGAATATATCCATGAAAAGGTTGGAGTGGGTCCAATGTCATTTAAGATTAGAGAGAGTTGATTTAGATGGGTTGGTCACAAAATGTTGGTTGTCTAATGACCCAATTAGGAGAGTAAATATATTAGATTCGGCCTATATTAAGGAAGGTAGAGGTAGACTTAAAAAATAATTAGTTAGGAAGTATAAAAAGTTAATTTATTTTATTAAAATTAAATGAGAATATGAAACTTAATAAGATACAGTGGAGAAAAAAAAATTTATGTAGCCGACCTCACGTAGTGGGATAAAGGCTTGTTGTTATTATCTTATCATTGATTTTTTTTTTCAATAAGTTCAAATTAATTTTTAATAATTGAAATCTACCTTTACACTTAATATTTAATTTAATATGAGAGAAACCTCTATTTATGATTTACTTGAAACAAACTTCCTTAATGTCTTGATATAATTTCTTAATTTAAATGGGTAATTGTCAATTAAGAAATTTTTATCTTCTTATTTCTTTTGATAATTAAGAAGACCTTATCACTTAACCTTATTCACTATGAATTATGTCAAAAGATTGTATTGATTTTAAATGATTGCAAGCCTTAAATTACAATTTTCCTATCCAAATTAGAAACTTGTTCATTTATCTTTTGCAATGCCTTTAATATTTCGTTTGAAATCATTAGATAATGTATAATTTGGAATTGATTTATGGACATATAAATAACTCAATTAAGTACAAGGAAAATCAAATAATATAGAAATTAAAATCCAAGAAACCAAGCTTTTCATAGAAAAAATGTTTTGATTACATCATAAGTCTAAAAAATGAAGTTAGTTCATGATGCATTTAAATTTATAATCCATTGAACTTCTCAACTTTAATATACTAAGAAGGTAGACTAAGAAGAATTGAAGTATAATATCACTGTATGCAATTTTGTGATCAAAATCACTTTGAATTCTTTCTACCTCTTTCTTCTTCATTCTTCTTTTTCTTTGTTGAATGACCTCTTGATTAACTTCCAATTTTCCTTTCAACTCCTCCTGTATTCTCTTCTAAGTGCAAGTCCTTTCATGATTTGAAAATGATGTTAAACTGCTTAAAATTTGTGTTGTAATGCCTCATTGATGGTATGGTTGCGCTACAATGTTGCTGGTTTGATCCACAACAATTTTTCTTCATAGTATATGGTGGCAATATTGATGGGCGCCTAAACACTGGATTTTCTTTCAATTTTTTTAAATCTGGTGTCTTGGCGCTGGAAAGAGTTGCGCCTTAGCGTTGATGATGGTGGTGCCTTAGCGCTACTTGATGTAGTGCTATGGCAGTACAGCTAGAAGTTCAGTCAGCATCCATTGTCTCTTAAAATTTCATTATTTTGATTCTTAGCTCTTTAATTTATTCTAGTTTCTTCAAAGTTTCTTGCTCTCCATTGTGTATTTGTTAATTTCATAAAATCATGGTATAATTGATTTATTTTTTATAATTTTACTAAAAATAATTTTACAGAACAAAATATTTTAGTGAGTTAAAACTCACTAATCATATATTTGATGGTTAATAACATAAATTTAAATTATCGAACTTGGCCTTAAAATGAGATGAGATTTAGTGGTTCTTCGTTATTTAATCTCTAATCAATAGGAGATTTTCTTAACTTTATGATGGTTGTAAGTATGTTGCATGGTCATATTTTTGTATGAATTGAAGGACTTGAAATGGAAACCTAATGATTTATGGGTTAGAATCTACTCTCGGTGATGGAGCTGCATTTTGTGTGGAGGGTCGCAAGCTGTACACTTATTGATGACAAGGGCAAAGAGAGGGGAGCATGAGGTTTATGGGATGGCTTGAGGCAAGGTGCTAGGCTATGAGGGCTTGATGTTGAGCTCAAGGTAGTGGTGTGAGGGTGCATGTGCATCATCACGAGGTTCAAGGCTTGTTGCGAGGCAGCATGGAGGCATACATTGGAGACAAACTCATTGGTCATGAGGGCTCTAAGAAAGATTGCATGTGAGAGTGGAAGGGCGAGGTTGCGACGGTTTTGCGTGAGTAGGTGAATTTTGAATTGCTTGATTTAGAGTAATTCAGGATATGCTGAAAATGATTGGATAGGACATTGAATTTTTTTTGCATTTGTTTTTCCTCTAAACCTAGCACCTGAAAATTAAAAATCCTTGCATGCTTTTTCTCCTTATTCAAATAATTAAAAGGAAAACACGTTCTTATGGAAATAAAATGTTTATTGTTACATGCTGATTAGGTTTGTGAGAAGCTTCTGATAGGGAGGAAACTAGAGTTCTACACATGGGAAGGGGATGCCCAAAAATTGTTGAAAAATGTGAGGGATAACCTTAATAAGCTCGGAGAGGTATTACTTTTACAAGCCAATATTATTTTCGGTTACTTAAAAAATAAAAACTTATTATTACGAATTAGTTTTTTTAAAACTGTAATGGGAATTTCTTTTTTTTGCAGCACTGGCCTCGCATTGAAAAGAATAAATGCCTGAAAGAGGCTGCAAAATCGTTCAAGCTTTCAGGACAAATTGTGCGCCTAATCATCCTTTCAAATAATCGACAATTGAGGAGAATCTAACCTTATATGTTTGTTGTCTGCCAATTATAGGCTTCAATAATGAGGTTGGTCTCTCTCTCTCTCTCTCTCTAGCTGCACATGTGCTAATATCAATTCTTAGATTTAAAATGTTTAGGAAAATGGCAGAGAGATGCATAGGTCATGGTTTGTATTTATCTTTTTTCCATTTTATTTTATTTATTGAATTTTGTTTTGTTTTTGTTTTCATTTTCATTCAAAATAAAAATATATCACATGTTCTACCTATTTTTTATGTCATGATTTTTTGACAAATTTTATGATATCTGTTGACTACCTAGTGCAACCCTCCACTTTTCTCTTTCGAGACTTTGGACCTAGCAAAGGCAGTGTTGAACCTAAATGAAAATAGAGAATAGGTGAATGTATAAAGTTAAATTTATATAATAAACTGGATAATAAAGAGGGTGAAAAATGTATGATAAGTTAACCAAATAAAAAGATAGGAGAAGTAAAAATTTAATTCAAGTAAAGTGTATTAAGAATGAAAATCATAAAGTATTTTCCAGAAGAGAATATTAAATATAGATAGTTGAAATATTTTAATAAATTTTTCAATGAAAGTAGTGAGAATTTTATTTTTATCATCGTATTAATAAATGAAGTTGAAGAGGCTTTGAACAAAATGAGGTGCGGATAAGCAATAGGACTTGATATTCTAATAGACGTGTGAAAGTGCTTTGTAGATCAAGGAAGTTCTTGGTTTACTAATCTTTTAATATTATTTTAAAGACTAAAAAGATGCCTAATGAGTGAAGAAAGAAATTGTTAATTCCTATTTTTAAGAATAAAGGTGATACAAAAGTTTCTCAAAATTAACTTGGTTTCATGCCGGGTAGGTCTACTGTGGATGCTATACATTTGTTGAGATGTTTGATGGAGAAGTATGGAGAGATGAAGGAGGATCTATATATGATAATTGTTGATTTAGAGAAAGCGCTTGATAAAGTTGCAAGAGAAGTGCTTTGGAGAATTCTAGAAAAGGAGTTAATATTGCTTATATTCAAGTCATTAAAGATATGTATATTAGAGCTATTAATTGCGTTCAAATAGGAGGAGGATTGACCAAGTATTTTCCCATTTCAGTTGGATTACATCAAGAATCGACTTTAAGCCGTTTTTTTTTTCTTTAGATATAGGTGTTCTGACTAGATATTTATAGGAGGATGTACCTTGGTGTATGCTTTTTGCTGATAATATTCTTCTTGTTGATAAGACTAGAGAGGGAGTTTGAGAGAAACTTGAGTTATGAAGGTCAACCTTATAATCTAAAAGCTTTCATTTTAGTTTGATCTAAAACTGAACATATGAAATGTAATTTTAGTTGTAAAAGATCTAGTGGTGGGGTTGTGATATTGGGTGATTAAGTGATTAAAAAGAGTGAACGTTTTAGATATTTCGGGTCAATTGTTCAAAATGATGGTGAAATAAATGGGGATGTTATTAGTAGAATTCAAGTTGGATGGTTGAAGTGAAGGAATGCATCTAGCCTGTCCTATGATAGAAAAGTACCGCTTAGACTTAAATGAAAGTTTTATAAGATTGTGTGGTAGGCCTGCAATAATTTATGAGGCAAAATGTTGGCCAATGAAAGAGAAGTATAAAATTAAGTTAAGTGTTGCAAAAATGAGGATGCTTAGGTGGATGAGTGGCTTTACACTTATAGACAAAATCACGAAATGCGAAAAAAATTGGAGTAAAAGTTAGGCGATAAGATTCGAGAGAGTCCACCTTAGATGATTTGACCACATAAAAATATTGGTCATTTGATGAGCCAGTTAGAAGAGTAGATATATTATATTTGATATGTGTTAAGAATGATAGAGGTAGACCTAAGAAGACAAAACAATCTTATTTCATTAGAATTTGACACTTAATAGGACACAATGAAGAAGAAGTATTCATGTAGCCGGTCTCACGTAGTGGGATAAAGGCTTGTTGTTGTTGTTGTTGTTGTTGTTGTTGTTGTCATTCTATATATTTTTTATTTTCATTAATAAAAAAAATAATTGGTATGAAAATGCAAATAGAAATAATCTATATTTTGAGAAACTTGCATTCAAATATGAAGTTTGTAAGTCTCATCTTCGTCATCTATTATATTAGATTTTAGTTGAGGGTATTATCTTTGCGTTGGTATAAGCTCATGCTTTAGATGTAAGTTTATGATTTCTGTCCTCATGATATTTTAAGATTTTTGTATTGGTATTATCTTTACTTAGTTTATATTATGTATCTTAATGTATACAAATTTTCGCTGCACTTCATTACACAACTTTCTGGCAACTCTATTGAAGATGATGCCTCTCTCCACTTTAGTCAGGGCTTACATTTCATTTTGGCCAATTTTAAGTTTAGTTTTGGACTCTAATAATTACAATCTAATAGATGTAAATCCATTTAAAAAAACCAATTTAATTAATTATTGATTTTCCTATCACACTTACTGAGGTTTTCAGGAAGCAATTTTAGGTTTCACCAAAGAAAGACCCTATGGAGCCATTTTGCAGCATGATGCATCAAGAATAGATATTGATCAAGGTCCTAACAGTTTAGCATAAGGTTTTGAAAAATCTAATTAGACATAAAACCAGAAGAGAAGGTTGAAAATTTGAAGGTTCAATTGGAATTTAATTGAATGTTCGATCATGATGACGCAAGAAATATTAAAATCATTTAATTATCAACTTAGTAATGTAATAATGAAGCCAATATATGAACAAAATAAAGTGATTTAAGTTATGAAATATAGAAGTTACGTATGAAATATTTTATATAACTTTGAATTCAAATGCTTATATTTGAGTGACTTAAGACTTATTTTGCGGTCATAATCTGCATTGACAGTAAGGGGAAAGTAGGAAAGATTGGGAATTTGAGGGGATATTTGTATTAAGGTTATGTCTTAGCCTTATGATAAAAAATGAATTGTGATAATTTGGTCACGCAATAAGCTCAAAAATTCAATTAAATCAGAACCTGTTCATCAATTTGACAATTTGATTTCTAATTCATTTCATCTCTTTTTCATTTCTTGGTCGAACAGTTTTGTCGCCGAATTGAATTAGTTCACTGTTGAATCAGTCGGATTGATCAATTCAGTCCAATTCTCTAAACCCTTGATTTAGGGTGCAAATCAAATATGTATCAACAAACTTTTAAAAAATCCATTTCCCCGCTCCCATTGTGATTCTTCAATAAACCTATAGGAAATTTTAGATATATTGAATCTTAGAAATAGCCATAGTTTGAAGTTAGCTCTATTTTGTCTCATTTTTAGAAAAAAAAAAAAACCAGGGATTCTGTCTCAAAGGTTTTATTTTCTAGACATAAATACTGAATAAATTATCTTTATGCTTTGTTACATTTTGTTGCACCTTGTCTTTACAGTTATCAACACATTTTATTATTGAATGTAGAAGACAAACTGAGATGGGTTGAGAAGAGAAGTCTTCAATCAAGGAAAAAAAAATGGGAGGCATTTGCATATATAGCACACAATTCTTATATATTTATATATCCAATACTAAATTTCAATAATTATTGTAAATGACATCCTAAACTTTAATATTACATTAAAATGGCTCAAAATTATTAATTTTTTAAAACCGAAATGCATCTTTTTAGATATAGAAAAAAATATATATTTTTGTAAATATCAAAGCGTAGGTGTCAGAAATGTAAATGCTTAAACAAACTGTGTGCTATGCTTGTAAAAAAAAAAAGAAGTCTCCGATCCTCTTTTTCAGAGCTTTACTTATATAGGGTTTTTGCCTTTTCCAGACCTCTAACAACAGTGTTCTGCAGATTGGAGAAGACGCTGGAAGTGAAAGTCCAATTTCTTTTGTAGCTTATGGCTTCTAAGAGGTCGACGCGTAGTCCAGTAGACTACTGAAGAAGGTTTTTCTGTTTGCTCTTATATATTTTAATTGTAAATTTAATTTTGAAAATTTAAAATCATCTACATTCTCTTTTATTTTTAAGCCTAGTAGAATTTAATATGATAATTCTTTGTATGTTTGGGTAGTGTGTGTGTATATATATTTATAGGGTGTCAATTTAGAACAACTGATTGGATTAAATTTAGACCCAAGTTTGATCTGACCTAACCTAATTAGGTATGATTCGAATTTTATTAAACGAGACAAAAACAATCACTCAAATCTTACTCACTTTCAATCCAATTGACCTGAATAAGACTTGAGTGTCTCATTTAGACATGTATTTCAAAGTTATATGCTAGTCAAAATTGAGATAAATTCAAAGTTTGTTTGTTAAGTTTGAGTCAATTTTAAGTTGACAAGTCAAAATTGAATTAAATTCAAATTGGCCAATCAAAATCTAATTAATTGTGAATTGACAGGCCAACTCGAACCTGACTTTAAAAATTAAACGAGTTAGACTCAGAGACTCAAATATGACTTGAAAGTTAATCGGATCAACATAATCAAGATTTTTTAGGTTGAGTTTATGTCGGATTATTGTGCTGGCTTAATTGTTAGCACCTCTAATATCTTACACACATTAAACCAGGCTACATCAAATAGATGTAGCTGTTGACCTCTTTTTGGCATAACTTGAGTTTAGATGAGTCTAAACCCTAAAATTATTGTAGATCCTAAGTGGCTAAAAAAAATCGTTAAACCCTTTTGATTTGAGATTTGACCATATGAACCTTAATATATCTTAGATTCATTCTGATTGACACTCTTAATCTCACGTTTGAGCTGATCTTAGAATCAATCTTTGAACTCAACTTTGACCCCACCCTATGTAGACCTTTGGATGTTTTAGCGGATTGACCTAATTGAGTCTAATTTGATCTAGAGGACTTGAGTTCTAGATTTAAGGAGTAGTTATATGACCTAGGTTAACAATCTAGCATTTTGAGGACTATTTCCACCTTACCAAAATCTGATCCATCTTGGATCCTAATCTAGTTTTAACTTGACCAAAATCTAAATTCACTCGTATTAAACTTTTATTACTCTTTGAACCCTAAAAGTATCATTTGAACTCATCTTTTAGGTGTTTAACCTTATTTGGCCCATCCTTGGCCTAATTAATTTTAATGGACTCCAATTAACTCAATTTAGCCTAATTGCTATTATAGCCCCATCTAACCCCCAAGTCACTTGGGCAACATTTGATTGAGCGTCTGTTTGTAATAGCAATTGTCAAAAAAGTTGACGTGAAAAAGCTACTTTCTGAGGAACTATGGTTGACATTATAATTTTGTTATTTTAAAAAAGTCATATCACAATATTTTGACAGTCATCGCACTCAGATAGATTAAGTTGAAAAACACAATTTTTTCACTACAGATTTTCTTAGTGTTGCAAATGAACCGAGCGTTCGACAAGCTATTCGTGGCTTGGCTCGATTGGAACTTCATAATCGTTGATTAACTAATCAAATGAGCAACACTTTATAAATACTGATTGTTAAAACAAGTTGAATAGCTTATTTGATTGATGTAAAATTATTATTTAAAGTAAGTGCTCACTGAGAACTGATTATGACTTGATTAATGCTTGTTGTGAACAATATTGTTTATTATTATTATTATTATTTTGGCTTTATAAGTTTTAATTGATGTTCATGTATATTTTTAACAAGCTTGAACAAGCTGGCTTGATTAAAGTTTATTTATTTCATTAAACGAGTTGCTTGCTCGATAATCAAATTTGAACTGAGGTGAACAAACTCTAATCGAGTTCGAGCTCAATAATGATAAACAATCCCAAGCTTGAACACCATTCTAAAAAGCTCGAATCGAGCTTGAGCTCAATAATCTTAAACAAGTTCAAGCTTGAACACACACTTACTCAACTCGGCTAGATTCGTTTGGAGCCCTTCATTCTTCATAACACGCTCAGAAGACAGTTTTCAAATGACAGTGTATTGCATTTTTGCAGTGCCAAATGAAGCTTGAATCTCCCATAACTGTTGTTCTTAATAAACTTAATCGCCCCTTCGTTTTTTATAGTCGATTAGGTCCATTTATGGGCTTTGTTCTGCCTGTGAGGGAAAGTACGTGCTTAGTCGATGTGCTGATTGTGTGAGCCTATTTAACCTTATTTCTACGATATTTTGACCCCTTGAACATTCACATTTCACCCATTTTATATCAAAAAACATGAAATTAATTTGTATATATATATATATATATATATCTTTACATATATACATATATTAAGATTAACTCTACATAAGAAATACATTAAATTTGTTTTTTTTCAAAATAATAATATTTGACTGATTTTTCTAAGTTTTGAAAAATTCCATAAGTAACTCATTTTAATTGTAAAGTTAATAGAAACTTGGGTTAATTAGTTATTCAACATCTGATAGGAACTTGGGGGGGGCTTTATTTACACAGGGTAGTTAATTAACCCATATTTGACAAACTCTATTAAATATCTAAGCATATTTATACAAGCTTAAGTATAATTATAGTAATTATTATGACTTATGATAAGCTATAGTATTATTATAAAGACTAGTGGGGATTGGAGTGAGGGAAAGCTTTGTGATAAGGTATGAAATAAAATAAGAAATTAAGTCTGCATAAAATTTTTTTTTTACAGATAATTAACCCATATTTGACAAACTCTATTAAATATCTAGCATATTTATACAAACTTAAGTATAATTATAGTAATTATTATGACTTATGATAAGCTATAGTATTATTATAAAGACTAGTGGGGATTTAGCTTTTATAAGGTATGAAATAAAATAAGAAATTAAGTCTATGCATAAAATTTTTCTTAAAAGATTTCAATGAAACATACATTATTAAATACTTATATAACTTAGAATAAATTTATGATTTTATTTTAAACATATATAGCACATAATATTACATTAAATTATTACATTTACATATCGACACTTAAAAATTTGATATTTAGAAAGATAATAATTTTCTTATACATGAAATATGCATTTCACTTAAAAAAATTAATGGTTGTGTTATTTTTCATGTAATATTAAAGATTAGATATTTTTTTACATAAATATGAAAGGTTAGGTGTGAGATGTATAAATATATAAGAATTATGTGCTATGCATGTAAATACCTCTTTTTTATATTAGAGTATGATTAAATTCCATAATAATTGCAAAATTAATTTATATTAACATTACTAATTAGGTTATTAGATGTTTAATTATCTAATCATTATCATTATAAAAGTTTTTAGTTCTTATTAGCAGATCATACATGGCTATGTTATATTAATCATGAAAAACATTTGATATCCTATGCAGCTTAAATGTTCATTATTGATGAAAATTGATATGAAGAATAAATAATTTAATTATTATCAAATATTAAAATAGTTTATCTTTCTTCTTATTATATGCATTAGATTATTTGTTAGGTTTCTTATTTATCCCACTTTTGATTTGTAATGTAAAATTTTAATGTATTTAAAAATTTCCATTTAGTTTAAATTTAATGTGTTTAGAATTTATTCATTTTAGTTGAATTATAAATATGCCGTTTGGTGTAAAGTGAAAATCATTATCGGCAGTCGTTCATCACCATCTATTAGCCACCACTAATAGTTGACCGCCACCACAGTCGGCTGCCAGCTATTGCCATCACTACAGTCGGCTGCTAGGTACCATCCACTGCCACTGTCACCGCCCGCTGGCCATCGCCGATGATCACCGCCCCAACCACCGTTACCGTCGACCACCATCGTCGTCATCGACCATCACTGCCACTGACCACCTTCACTCCACCCATCGCACTTTGTTGTCCACTACTATCGGCAACCATCACTACCAACCACCTCCGTCGTTCACTACCATCATCGTTTATCGCGTCATCACCATCACGCATACTACTCTACCACTGTTGCCCACCCTCACCCTAACCACTGCCACCAATCACAACCTACCATAAATCTCATTGATCCTCACCAAATATATGATATTACATTCACTAGAAAAAATAAATCTATAAATTTATAAGATTTTCATCCAAACAATTATACAATAATCAAAATATACTGTAATTCATTTTCAAGCAACCAAAAGCTTCTAAATGAAACAAGTTTGGAAATCAAAGCATTATGAAAAGCTATGTGTAAAAGTTAGTGTAGGTATTACAATTTTTTTAAAAGTTAAACCATAGCCTTTTGACAAGCACGCACTTTACTAAGAGTCTATTTGGAGCAAGCACTTTCTATAAAGATGATAGTAAAACTATTGTCGAAAGTAACTTTTGAAAGTTGTTTTGGATGTTGCAAATATTTTTTTTAAAAAAATTTCAAATAATAGAGTTATGACAAATACTATATTTTAATAGCTCTTGTTATCAAAAATAGCTTCTGAAAAGCAACCGAAAAGTTAATATTCAAACTCAACTGTGATTACTTTTTGAAGAGCAAAACAATCAGAAAGCTACCCCAAACGCACCCTAAATCAAATTGAAAACACATCTTTTTCATCACAAATTCTTCAAAATGCATCTAAAATTCACTTTTCCAAACAACACATATGTAGTAAGTTTCACACCACCATACCATCAAATAAAGCCTAAACTCAGGCTCAAGCTAGAGCTTAGTGACTGTTTATTTTAAAATACTTTGGATGTAAGGTAAAAAAATCTAGGGGGATTTACATACATACCACAACCACCGCCCCAAATAAAGCCTTAACTCAGGATCAAGCTAGAGCTTAGCGACTGCTTATTTTAAAATACTTTGGATGTAAGGTAAAAAAATCTAGGGGGATTTACATACATACCACACAATTCTTATGTATATACATATCTAATACCTAAACTGTGGATAAATAAGTTATGGAAAATAGTGGCTCCATGGATCATGCAATACTAAAGTGTTCATTAAATATATGATCCCTACATGTGACCAACTTGAAATTAATAAATTGATGAGATTTTTTTTAGTGTGCCTTGGGGCTAAGAGTAACACAATAATATATGATTAAGACATGTATAACTTCCATAATACAAGAGTGAGTGTTTGAAAACAACTAGAATTCAATGGCTATTAATATAATGGCTTTATGTTTTAGTTGGTCCTCGTTCATTTAGTGGGTTGATCATCTTTTAAGCAACAAAAAAAAGACTTAAATCGGTGTCACATCTAAATGTGATGAAAAGAATTAATTCAAGATGAGGATATCAAAAAAATAATATTATGACATATCTATTACGGTTAAATATTTTGGAGATTGTGAGCCACAAACTCGAATATATTTGATATTAGAACTTATGAAAAAAACACCTACACTTTAGATGTTGAAACTGATGACTACTAATAAAATCAAGCATGACTCATATGATAAGACTTGTAGTGTTATGAATGGCCTAGTACTTATGTAAGAGAGTTCACCAAAGCATCATTTTAAAAGTCTTCATATTGTTTATTTGCATTACACAAAAAAACTAAGAATAATAATTGGTCTACAACTTGAAAATGAAAGTTGTTTTAAATATGTGTATTTTATTTAAGTGTTTATGTTCAATGCATCATGAATGCTTGTCACTTAAAGTTAAGTGTGAATGGATTATTTTCTAATACATAATATCAAGGTACTTGAGTAATACTATAAAATACTAATACTCAGACTTATCTCATGACATTTATAATAGTTAGTGCAAAAAAAAAAGAGTCATAATTACTTTTCTTGATAAATCTAAGAGACTTAACAAGCATAATGAAAATGTGGTATTAATTTATAACATACATAATAACATTGTTAAGCATGGGAATTGCACTAATCAAGTGACAATGAATATCTCAATAAAGAAAGTTTAAATTTGAAAAGTTACCAAAAGAAATATCACCTAACTTTGAGATTTATGGAAGAGTTGAGCTATATAGAACTTCAACAAAATACATATAAAGAACACATAACAATAACTATTTATGATGTAGCACATCAAAGGACTAAAGGGCCTACTTCAAGATCCCAAACCAAGGTTTGAACTAAAGAGAATTTTATTATATTTTATGAATTATGAATTGATATTTTATGTATTGTATTATATAATAGTAAATGTATTTGATCATGTTTAAGTGTTGTATAAGAGTTGCGTTTAAAAATATGTTAGTATATATGTTAAATTGTATAAGTGTCAGTCTAGCGTCTAGGCGTTGCTTTTATGGGGCATTAACACTGCATTCCGTAGTATTTAAACATAATGAAAAAATGTGGCATTTATTTATAACATACATAATAACATCGTTAAGCATGAGAATTGCACTATTCAAGTGACAATGAATGTCTCAATAAAGAAAGTTTAAAGCATAATGAAAATGTGGTATTTATTTATAAGATACATAATAACATTGTTAAGCATGAAAATTGCACTAATAAAGTGACAATGAATATCTCGGAAAGTTTAAAATTGAAAGTTACCATAAGAAATATCACTTAGCTTTGAGATTTATGGAATAGTTGAGTTATATAGGAACTTCAACAAAATACATATAAAGAACACAATAATTACTATTTATGATGTAACACATCAAAGGAGTAAGGACCTACTTCAAGATCCCAAATCAAGGTTTGAACTTATGAGAATTTTATTATATTTTATGAATTGTGAATTTATATTTTATGTATTGTATTATATAATAGTGGATGTATTTGATCATGTTTAGGTGTTGTATAAGAGTTGTGTTTTCAAATATGTTAGTATATATGTTAAATTGCATAAGTGTCAGTATGGCGCCTAGGTGCTGCTTTTATGGGTTATTAACATTGCATTTCATAGTATTTAGTATTTAGGGATAGACAAGCTAGCGTCTTGGAGTTGGTCTATGAAACCTTGGTGCTAGTATGTGGTGCCTCGCGCTGTGAAATGAAGGTTATGACTTTTTAAAGATTTTTTTGATAGTTTTCTCCCAAGGGATACATCCCTTGGAGTATTGTACTTATGTAAACACTTATTGAGACAAAATAAAAGGACTTTGGCTTTGTGTGTGAAAATTTAGTAAAACTTTTGGTTGGAGTTTGGTGGTAAGCCATGAGGGATTTAGTGATCTCGCTACGTTCTACTTTGGTGAGTAGAACTACTTCATATCCTTTACTTTAACGAGTGGAAGATCCTTGAAGCATTTCTTCTCTATTATCCACTGCGACTCCTTCTCTCCTCGAAAATCTCCTCCAACTTTTCTAAAAATGAAGTTAGTTTTAAGCATTTGGTTCATATTTTGTTTCAGGGAATATTTTACAACTTAATGAGAATCACCATTTCAAAGTGCTTGAATTATACAATCAAGAGTGCGAGCTTACATCCACTAACCATCTTATTAATTTTTTTATGAAATATAATGTAAAAATCCATCTTTAATAGTCACACTATCGAGGCAAATACAAAATTATTTTATCAAAAATTTTGAAGAAACATCGAAACTTTTGAATTAGCCCAAAGCAATTGTCAACCTCACAATCAATTTTAATTATATATAATTGGCAGTGACATTAATAGTGATGTTTATTTACGGGGGAGGATGTATGCATATAAAAAGAAAAATTTGGAGGTAAGCTCAAAATAAAAGTTTTGGAGGTAAGCTCTAAAGATTATCAATGTTATAAGTGTCTATGTTCCTCAAGTAGGTTTGGAGGTAAGCTCAAAAGAAAATTTTTGGAATGAATTAGAGGGATTAATACAAAAGATACCTCTTGAAGAAAACGTATTTATTGTAGGAGATTTAAATGGACATGTTGGTAGAGTGATACAAGATTTTAAAACTTTTTATGGTGGTTATGGATTTGGAGGGACTAATGAAGAAGGTAGGATTATATTAGATTTTGCCTTAGCTTATGATTTTATAGTGGTTAATACTTTATTTAAGAAAAGAGATGAACATATTATTACTTATAAAAATGGATCTAGTAAAACATAAATTGATTATTTTTTGATAAGAAAAATAAATCGTTTAGATTGTAAAGATTATAAGGTCATTCCAAGTGAAAATTTAAGTACCCAACATCGACTATTAGTTTTAGATTTTAAGATGAAAGGTTGTAAGAGAAAAAATAAACTAAATTATTGTTCTAGGATTTGATGGGGACACTTAAAGAACACAAATAAAAATATTTTTAAAAGTAAGCTACAAGAAATAAGAAGTTGGGATGTTCATAAGCTAATGTTATGTGGGAAAAAATATCAAGTGAAATTAAGCAAGTTCTAAAGATGTGCTTGGAGAATCAAAAGGGAAAGCTTCTTTTAATAAGAATAGTTGGTTGGAGTCAAAGTATGCAAAAAAAAGATAAGAAATAAAAGCATTATTACAAAACTTGGTTTAGATGTAAAACTTGGAGAATTGGGAAAGATATAAAATTGGTGTAGAGATTCTAAGAAAGTAATATATGATGCAAAAATTTAGCTTTAGTGATTTATACAATATATTAGATGTCAAAGAAGGTGAAAGATGTATGTATAAGTTAACCAACCAAAGAGATAGGAGAAGTAAAGACATAGTTCAAGTGAGGTGTATTAATGATGAAAATAATAAAGTACTCTTCTTAGAAAAGGATATTGAAAATAGGTGGATGAGGTATTTTGATAAACTTTTTAATGAACGATCTAAAAGTACGATTGATTTTAGCAACCTTAATAAACAAAATAGAGAATTTCATTTTATCGTTGAATTAATAAATATGAAGTTAGTGAAGCTTTAAAGAAAATGAAATGTGGAAAAGCGAGGACCGGATAATATTCCAATAGAAGTGTGGAAATGTTTAGGAGATCAAGGAATTTCTTGGCTTACAAATCTTTTAATGTTATTTTAAAGACTAAAACGATGTCGAGATGAGTGGAGAAAGAGTTTGTTGGTTCTATACTTAAGAATAAAGGTGATGCACATGTGCAAATTATAGAGGAATTAAGTTAATGTGCTATACATTAAAATTATGGGAGAGAGTAATTGAGCATAGGTTACGATGTGATACTGAAGTTTCCTCACAATGTTTGGTTTCATGTCGTAGATCTACTATGGATGCTATACATTGTTAAGAGGTTTGATGGAGAAGCATAGAGAAAGTAAGGAGGATCTACATATGATATTTATTGATTTAGAGAAAGCTTGTGATAAGTCTCAAGAGATGTTCTTTGGAGAGTTCTAGAACAAAAGGAGTTAATATTGGTTATATTCAAGTCATTAAGGATATGTATACTAGAACTTGTGTCCAAACACAAGGAGGATTGACAAAATATTTTCTATTTGCTTGGATTACATCAAGGATCAACATTAAGCCCTTATCTTTTTTACTTTAGTTATGGATGTTCTTCGAGGCATTTACAAGAAGATGTACCTTGGTGTATGCCTTTTGCTGATGACATTCTTCTTGTTGATAAGACTAGAGAGGGAGTCCAACATAAACTTGAATTATGGAGGTTAACTTTAGAGTCTAAAGGTTTTCGTTTAAGTAGATCTAAAATTGAATATATGGAGTGTAATTTTAGTTGTAGAAGTTCTAGTGGTAGTGTTGTGACTTTAGGTGAACAAGTCATTAATAAGAGTGGCGATTGATATTTAGGCTCTATTGTTCAAAATGATGTGAAATAGATGGAGATGTTATTAGTAGAATTCAAGTTGGATGGTTGAAGTGGAGGAATGCATCGGCCTATTATGTGATAGAAAAGTTCCACTTAAACTTAAGAGAAAATTTTATAAGATGGTGGTAAGGCACGCAATGACTTATGGTGCGAGAATGTTGGCCAATAAAAGAGAAGCATAAGACTAAGTTAAGTGTTACGAGATGAGGATGCTTAGGTGGATGAGTGGCTTTACTCTTAGAGATAGAATGCAAAATGAGTATGTTAGGAAAAAGTTGGAGTAGCTCCGTGGTAGATAAGATTATGGAGAGTCCTTAGATGGTTTGGCCACATAAAGCATCGGCCGTCCAGATGACCGATTAGGAGAGTAGATGCATTAGATTTGCCTTATGTTAAGAAAGGTAGAGGTAGACCTAAAAAGACTTGGTTAAGATGTATAAAAAATGATCTCAGTATACTTGAATTAAATGAAAATTTGACACATAATAGGACACAATGGAGACGAAGGATTCATGTAACCGACCCCACCTAGTGGGATTAAGGCTTGTTGTTGTTGTTGTTGTTGTTGTTGTTGTTATTGATATATATGTTACGTAAAAATATTTTCACAAAAAAATTCAATTTATATGCCCACAAAAATTTTCAAATGAAAAAAAAGATTGAAGATGTTTGAAATAGCTAATATGTACCGCACTTAAAAAAATATTCGCTTTATCATTGGATACTACATCGCTTTAAACGGTAAATGAGATGAACTTCAATATTGTCTTTATCTAGTGCAAAAAAATAAAATGAGAAATTTATTTCGCCAATTTTTCTCTAATTTTCATCCATCATTACAATCTACTCAAGCTCTTGATGGTGATTATGCTTTTCCAAACATATTCATTACTCTCTCACAAGCTTTTCAAGTCACTAAGTTACTTGCTCTATCTTCTTTTGATCACAATCATAATAGTCTTGTAGTCGAAACAAGGGTGGGTGTGTAGTAGTAATCATTGTCATTGATGTGGTGATTGTTACGGTGGGCATGATTGCAATAGCAACTCTTTTCCACCTTGTTAGCATTGGGAAAAGGCCAATAAAAAAGAATTTAATTATCCTCCAAACTCCAAGCATGACTCCGCCATAGACCAATTAATTCTACCATAATATTCTTGGTTAACTACTTGCATTTAAACCAAGAGTTTAACGAATTGCTTATTATGATATGTCGTTGATTTTAGATTCAAGTGCTTCCGTTTATATGATAGATAATAGATGGTTACTTTCATCATTTACCATGATATCCCTCCAATATGTTATTATTGCTAATGGATCTTTCTTGTCGTAAATCTAGTTAAGGCTTTATTCATCGCTCTTCCACCTTGATTTCATATAAATTTTTTTTCTATATATAGCCTCACCAAATCTATCAATTGTTTTGTTACGTTTTATCCATCTCATATTTTTGGGATCTTAGTACAAAGAAAATGATTAGTGGAGATATTGAAGTTGGAAGCACTTATTATTTGAGTTATGCTACTCCATTATTAATCCTCCTTCATTATTTCACCTTATCAGTGGCATTATCACCTAGGCCATCCTCCACCTCTTGATGGTGTTTAGTGATGGCTTTCTCAACACCATCTCAAAGATGAAACCCTTGTCCACTTTTGGTACAACTTTCAAACCCAATAATATCAACTTTCTCTTCTTATTTTAGGCCTTCTATTTTCTCATGGAATTTCTTATAAAAAATATAATTAATTTGACTATCTAGTTCACACCACCAAATACACCAAATGGAAAGCTTTTGACAATGTGAACTTGCATAAATGCTCAGTAGACTCGAACCCCACTACCTTTGGAGATTACCATAAAGATTTGAGACTTTCTTCATTGTATTTACATTTAAATAAGCAAAATCTCAAAGGTATATACCCTCTACTCCTATATATTTTCTTTACAACATGCAATAAATCTATTTATCAAGACTACGATACCTTAAAAGGTAAATAAAATAAATGTTTTCAATATTGCCTTTCTCCACTTAGCAAAAACAAAATAAGAAATTTCTTACAACAAATTCTCCCCGTTAATCCATTTTTGCAATCTATTCAAGCTATTAATGAGACTTGGCTATTTCAAACATCTCTGAAGCTCTCTTATAGGCACTTCAATTCATTGAGTTACAAACTTTGCCTTCTTCTAATCATGATCATACTACTCTTGTAGCCAGAACAAAGGTGGGTGTCTTTGTATGTCAATGAGATTTTCATAAGGGTGTCTATGGTCACAATCACAACTATTTCCATCTTGTTAGCATTGTGAAAAGAACAATCACTCATCTGATCATTGTTGAACAAAATTTTGTTATCCTCTAGACTTTTAGCATGTCTCCAATATTATCCCCATCAATTCTATTGATGCTCATACCAATTCCACTTCCCTTTCTCAAAAAGAATATGAACGACTACTCTAACATTCTCACTTGACCATTTCAGCCACTTAAGTAATTTACACTAATAATTTTGTCACAATTACTCATTATGGTATGCCTTCAGTATTGAATTTAGGTGCTTCCTCTTATATAACAAATAACCGATAATTATTTACATCACTTACCATACTTCCCTCCTATATGTTATTATTGTTAACAGATCTCCCTAATAAAGGTTGTATTCATTCATCTTCCTCCTTGACTTTAAATAATATTTCATGTACATCCTAATATCATCTAAATCTTTTGTTTAAATATTGCCTCACCAAATTTATTAATTGTTTTGTAACTTTTTAGCCATCCTACTATGTTTTTAAAATCTTAGTATGAAGAATAGGATTAGTGAAAGTGTTGAAGTTGAAAGCATGTATTATATGGCTAATACTACTCCCATTATCTTGTCCTCCACCACTACTGCACCGTTTAGTGGCATTTTCTCATAAAGGTCATCTTTGCATTAGAACTTTGAGGTGTATGCTATTTCAAAAGTTGTATGTGATGCTTATGAAAATGATAAATGCCATTTGTCTCATTTCACATGTTTACATCATCTCATAGTAATGCACTTTTTTACTTGGTTCATTCAGATATCTTGGGACAATGACTTATGTCCATTTTTTAAAATTTTTGTTATTTTATTTCTTTTATTGATGACAACACAAGAGTTACTTAGGTTCATTTGTTGACATGTTAGCTATAAGTTTTCTATATTTTCAAGTATCTTTACAAAAACAATAAATAAATTAATAAATAAAAGCTCAATTTTCACTAAAATAAAAACATTTTGTACAAATAATGTTCATGACTATATGTAGTTTCATTTCATTTTTTTTATACCATCAATCATTGTGCCCTTATAACACACAACAAAATAATATGCCCAAGCATCAACATCGACATTTCCTTAATGATACTCGTACCTTAATGTTCCACATGCATTTTCCATACCAATTTAGAGGAGATGATCTTTTCATAGCATGTTACTTAATCAATCTTGTCATCCACCTTTAGTGGTGTTTCTCTTTCAATATTTTAAGCACACACCTATCTTACGTCTTACTCACATTGTCTTCTTGCATCATTAAGAGTACTTTTAAGCTATTTTGTCTAAGAAAGATTATCAATATTACGATCCAAATATAAGTCACCTCTACTTGCTTGTCATACACTACATCCTCCATCTATTATTTTAGTGACTACTCCCTTCTAGGGTCAACACTCATCAGGCTCATCAACCTCCTTTTGAAGTCCCTCCTTCCATACCATCTCGCAATTGTCCATACACCTACCATTAACTGCTTAATTCTATATCTCTTAATTACTTTGCAAAATAGTATGTCATTGCACTAAACAACCACAACACTCATTCACATCCTTTAATCATTTATCCTCTTCCTTTCGTCATTTTTTCCAATCTCTATTTATCATCTTTACTAGAAGATCTACTTAGCCCTAATTATATGTATACAATGAATATTAAAATGGGTATTTTCTTGATCACTATATATAGGATCTCATTACAATTCCTTTTTAGATATAAGTCATTTAATGTTGTTGGTTCTTCGTGATTAATTTTCATTCAATCAATTTTTACAAAGTTAAATTGGTAACTTAATGACTATAAACAAATTCAAAACATCGACTATTTTGAAATTTTTCTATTGCTCAACTCAACTATGTTTGCCTTCTCTCTATTGTCATAATCAAAGATGGACCTTGCTCTAAATAGATATTTGCAACACTTCTATATAGAAATCAATCTGAAACTCTAGGAAATGTTGGAAATAATTATGAAATTTGAAGGTATACATGAATTGAAACAAAGCCCTCGATATGATTTTATAAGATTTTGTTGATATTACTCTACAAAATAACACGATTATTATTCTCCTTTTATACACCATTATTCTTTTGGCGTAATGATTCTTAATATGCATGTTGATGAAATTCTTCTCACTAGAAAAGATGTGTTCAACCTCGATAAAATAAAATAATATCTTCAAAGCATTAGGCATCCAAAACTTCCATGTTATTGAGTCTATATACATGAAAATATTTCTCTCCCAAAGAAAATATGCTATACACCTTTTGAAGAAATTGATCTTCTTGAGTGCTAGCCTACTAATTCTCCCATAAATTCTCTACAAACATTGATAGAGACAATGAAGATGTTAGTCACTATTGATGTCTAGCTAACAAGTTAACTAATTGTTGTCACTCTAACTAGTCTCATTTATTAATGATGCAATCAATTGGCAACCAAAAAAAAATACACAACAATGTTATTCTAAGAATTTTAAGAGAACAAAAAACTCCAAGAAAAAGTTGGACTTACCAAAAAAAACATTTAAGGATTCAAGCTTTTTTAAATGTTGCCTACACTATCCATTATTAATTAAAAATCTACTTCAGGTTGTTATATTTGTGGATAAAACTCTTATAAGCAAACAATTATAGCTAAATCTAGTATTGAAGTTGAATACATCACCACGAGTCATTCCACACAGTAAATGATAGAAATTATAACTATAATATAAGCATTCAACTTCCCCGTAATACATCTATGATCCTTTATTTTAACATTCAGGCAACCAATTATATTGCCAGTAATCCAATATTCCAATTTATTGATATTTTTATCAAAACTATATGCTCCCTTTTTATTTGACAAAAAAATACTTATATTTTCTTTATGAGAGGAAAAATAAAATAAAACAAAATAATCTCAACCATTGCTTAGATTGCTTTAGTTCTCAAAATATTCATAAATTAATCCATAATATGTAACAATACACATTACATGCTAAAAAGTACAAATAACAGTGAGATGCTAAACATCTGGCTTTTAGTGTTTAGAAACACCTCTTAAAATCGCCAAGATCTAAAGATACTAGAACATATGGATACTAAACATACAATAAACTCCCATAATAGACTGCCGGACATACTAGAAAAGATTATTATAAGTAACCCTCCGCACATTATAAGATCAATTCCTTAGATCCAATAACCATAATATATAGCATATCTCTTCCAAACCATTTCCAAAGAATATTTTCAGAAGTGAGAGGTAATTTCTACATACGCAAACTTTCAAAAAAAAAAAAAAAAAGAGAGAAATGAATAACATGAAGCGAGATGTTATCTTGTTCACTTATGATAACAATTAAAAATATCAAAAACATACATTTTCATCATAAATATTACAACTAAAATAATAGTTGAAGGATTAGGGCCGTGTGTGTAATTTTGAAATGATTGTAGAATATAACAAATTGTTGATTGGATTCTTTAAAGCAGATAAGGTAATCGGTAATAATAGACTGTATTTTCAATGTTATAATAGACATTGACATTAACAAAGTTACTTTTCTATTCCTCTGAACCATAAAAAATTAATGATGAATGGATTACCAACATTATTAGAGTTGAGAAGTTATAATTTGCTCGCATACAATAATAGTAATACCTACCCAATAGAAATTATGCATTAATGGTGGTATTTCAGGTCCTAAGCATAAAAAAGGATTCTCATGATTAGTGTCTCACGAAACTGCGCAGTGGGCTATAACTTCTGTTTTAATTAATTTTTAAGTTATAGATTTTATCCCAATCTGTGTAATAGATAACAAATATTCATTCTATGCAAGAAACCCAAAAATCAGAGAACTATGATTATTTGGCATAAACTGTTATCGGTTTCATATGCATCCTAAGAAAGCCTTTTATGAGATGCAAAACAAATAAAGATATTTCTAGAATCAACTGGGGAGTCATGAGACAACATAACCAATGCTAACCTTCTGCAAGAAACAAGCATGATCAATGGTGCCTACATTGAACTTCAATGTTTGTTCAAGCTCATTATACATCTCAGTAGAACTTGCATTGCTATAATGAGGTAATTTATTTTTTCCATTCTTGAGAGATTCAGTCCATTCTGGTTTGCTTTTAATGAAATCAATGATTTCGCATTTCAAAGCCTATTAAGACAAACCACTTTAGAAGCTTAAGCGTTAAACTTATGATTTAACATTCTAAGAACCACCTATTAGAACGAATGTATCTCTCAACTCCAACAAGGCCAAACTATATGTTAGATTTCATCCTAAACAAGTCTAACCTAATGCAATCAACCTCAAGTATTGATCCCCACGAGAACCACACCTAATCCTAAAGCGTCTCATGCATCAAAACTTAATCTAACTCAAACAAACACAAGTAATGACCATGTAGAATATGGACATTAATAGATCGACTGTCACATGAACTAGGCTACTCATTTAACCAAGAGCGAACCTAATAGGCATGGGCTTGAATGGTCCGGTATTAATGGTAATACTTAAATATCTTAACTTACGAACTTGGTTAGGTAAGATAGTTAAATCAATTAATGTACCAGTAGGAGACATTAATAAAGATATAGAGATAATGCTCATCTCCTCTCTTTCTCACTCTCTTCCTATCACCTGCATACATACACGCAATACTTAAACTCATATCCACCTTTAATTATGAGGAATTAAGGACTAGGTGGGTTGAATATTTCTTTGGAACATCGCCAAATTTAACATATTTGAGATACAATCATAAGGGAAAATCTAGGGACAATGGTAAAAAAAATAGTTGAGCACCAATTTCAGCTCTTTTTTTCCTTGAAAAAATGTAATGAAGGCATTCTTGCAATATCACTAGAGAAAAGAGAGGTGAATACATGGAAGTTTGGTGATAGATCACAACATAAAGATGTGGGTTCTGAACACATCAAGATCTTATGGGAGAGTTTTGTGTGGTCAAGCTTTAAGATAGATTAGATTATAGATAAGACAACACCTAGAGATTTCACCATCATTTTGTGAGGACTTTAGATCTAATTCTAAATTTTCCATAAGTAGAAGCCCTTTTGATTAATCGCATTCCAAGTGATGAGAGAGAACTTTAGATAAAGGCTAATTCTTAGGCACTAAAAATTTAGAATATAACAACAACATTTTAGTCTTACAATTGATAAAATTTCTCATCATTAACTTAAAGCATATTATGGAGAGAATGATCACAAACTTAATCAAGATCATATGATTTTATATCTCAAATTATCATAGTCTCGGTCCACTTAACGAGGTAAGATAGTCAACCAAATTTGACAAAAGATCCTTATCAATAGTAATGGGTTGCATTATCTAATCTTGTAAAATTAGGATGAATGTTAATCCACAAAAAAAATCATTAAGTTAACCTTAGCTAACAATAGGCTTTGTGTCTCATCGAATGTATCATATGATTCACAACTCAACAAGCTAAGCTATTAGGGAACATATAGGTTGCGACCATGGTTGTGATAAAATGATGTCATTTTGCAACAAACTATCAAGTCAAAAGACTCTTGCCACAAGCTGTTACTTTGTGGTATCACTTTAAAGAAAAATCATATGGTCAAAGGACACAAGTCATGTTCTTCGACGTGAAATCATTCAAGAGTGATCATAAGAATAAGCTAAATATGCTATTGACCCTTTGTAAGCTTATGTTATATTTAAAATTTTCAACCATGATAAATTATGTGGAGAATGAATTATTGCTTTAAGGTTTAGTAAAAAATTTTACTTGATTAATTTTCATATTTTTATAATTTTTATTTTTTGATTTTTCACATTTTATCAAGTTTAAATTTGAAATATTTTGCATTAAAATTTGAAATATTTTAATGATGATGTTCTCTCTACCTGAGATTTTATATCAACACGTCCAGTCATCATCAAAGTATCAAATGATATAATCTCATTATTTTAGACCTTATCGACTTTGCTTGCTTGCTAACAAAGTATTGAATCAAGGCATTTTTTTATGCCACAGACCTTGTCAACTATATATTTATACATGGAAGCGGATCTACAAGATGACTCACCACCATGCTATACAAGAGGAATAATGCCAAGAATTTTCATTGTAAGAGACCTTGAAGGTTAGGTATACAAATGAAAAACAATATAATTTCTCATAAATTTCATGGTTGAGTATTTCAACTACAAATTTTCTTGATTATATAATCTATTTTTGAATGATACATCGATATTTCATTAAAAGATGGAAGCATTGTCAACTCCCGTTCTAAGGATACTAGAGGATCAAACTTCAAAAGGCAAGACTTACATTCTTATCGCATGGGCAAGGTGACTGAAAAAATTCTCTTTTTTCTAAATGAATTTTATCTTTGGAAGGCATTGAAGGTGTATGTAAATGTAAAAATAATATTTTTTAAAGTAATTGCTCAATAAAAGATGACTAGGGAATATAATGAAAAAATTATAGCAATGAATGAACAAAAAGGAACTTATGGGGATGAGATTAAATTGTTACTGTTGCACAATTTAGGGAGAACTAAATATTCTTCCCGATGCTTTTCAATCCATTCAATGAGATCCCAAGCTAATGAGGCACTCAAAATCTCATGTAGGTAGACTTCAATCAATCTATGCCAATAACAAAACTCAATTTCTCAAGGTTACTTGTTATCCAAAGGCCAGGTTAAAATATACATTAAAATATCAAATTCAATCATATCACATTAACTTTATCCAAGTTCTTGACATATTGTGAATATTTTTCATATTCAATCCCAATTCATCCTTATCTAATCTCGATAGAACAAGCTGAAATGCCTACCTTGAATCATCAAAGAGATAGCTATTCCAACCTCACATGCAAATCTTGTTGCATTTAATGCAGCCTATAAGAAATAAGACTGCACCAAGACCATTGTTAAAACAAAACTTTCCCTACCTATCCATAAAAAATAAGAATACACCAAGACTGTTGCTAAAACAAAACACTCTGCAAGACATTCACTATTACTAGAAATAGTTGAGCGCATATTACAGCATATCAATGGAGAGAGAAGGAAAATCTGGTATTAAATAGACCATCACATCTCCCAGCAACTTTAATGAGTACAAATCCGTAACATTGCATTTCAGCTGTCGACATTTTGCTTCAATAAGTTGTAGTAAAAGAGTTTAGTTGGAACTCGAAGCTGTAAAGCAATTCAGACCGCACCATATCTTGATTGAAATATATTCAAGTTTCAAGTTCAACTAATGAAGGCAATCAGAAAAAGAAATGAATATGGAGACATGACTGCAAAGTATGATCAAACATTCTCATTCTTTAGGATAAGGAAACCAATTCCATACCTAACTCTACTCTTTCTCTCACCACGAAGGTCCCCATTGCTTTATTGCTCCCCCACTCTCACCAACAATAGCATCTATCACCAGTGCAATTGGCCGGTGCTCAATGACCTCATCCAAAAGCCCTAATTCCTTGGCCTCCTCCGAGGACAAGAATGTATCCCGATCAAGGAATTTCTCGATCTTCTCAAGCGGTTGTCCAGTGTGCTTGTTGTAGATGGCCTTGAGCCTCTCGTGCATCTTGATCATCTCCTTTGCATGGATGGCAATATCCACTACCGGCCACCACCAATGTCGGAGGCGTAAAGGTTGGTGTACCATGATGCGGAATTGGGAGGGCGCTGACGCTCCTGTGCACCGGCAAAGAAGAAGAAGAGACCCCATGGCGCCCACCAATGCAAAGGGTGGTGATCGAGAATGTACCGGATGGTATCAGTGATCGCAAGATCGGAAGTGATGACGCCAACGGGGAGTTGATGTAGAGGTGAACGGGTTTCATGGAGATTGACCTTGGGCTAGACCAGATGCGACCACATCTTAAGAGGGTTTAGGGTTTTGCTTCGCCTTGGTCTAGCCCGGTCAATCCGCGACTTGGCAGCCTCGCCTCCTCATTCCATCCTCCGCCTCGGCATACTCACCCGCTCTCCCCGATCCCAATGCTTAGCCCTACTTGAGGAACATAGACACTTATAACATTGATAATCTTTTGAGCTTACCTCCAAAACTTTTCTTTTGAGCTTACCTCCAAATTTTCTTTTATATGCATACATCCTCCCCTCAGAAATAAACATCACTATTAATGTCACCAATTATATATAATTAAAATTGATTGATGAGGTTGACAATTAAGCTTTGGGCCTAATTCAAAAGTTTCCCGGTGTTTCTTTAAAATTTTTTGATAAAATAATTTTGTATTTCTCGATAGTGTGACTATTAAAAACGGATTTTACATTATATTTCATTTCATAAAAAATTAATAAGATGGTTAGGATGTAAGCTCGACTCTTGATTGTATAATTCAAGCACTTTGAAATGATGATTCTCATTAAGTTGTAAAATATTCTCAAGCAAAATATGAACCAAATGCTTAAAACTAACTTCATTTTAGAAAAGTTGGAGGAGATTTTCGAGGAGAGAAGGATAATAGAGAAGAAATGCTTCAAGGATCTTCCACTCGTTAAAGTAAAAGGGATTTGAAGTAGTTCTACTCACCAAAGTAGAACTGTAGCGAGAGATCACTAAATCCCTCAGACGGCTTACCACCAAACTCCAACCAACAAGCTTTTACTAAATTTTCACACACAAAATCCAAAGTCCTTTTATTTTGTCTGAATAAGTGTTTACATAAGTACAATACTCCAAGGGATGTGTCCCTTGGGAGAAAACTATCAAAAAAAATCTTTAAAAAGTTATAACCTTCATTTCGCAACGCCGAGGCACCACATACTAGCACCAAGGTTCCATAGACCAGCTCCAAGACGCTAGTTTGTCTATCCCTAAATACTAAATACTATGAAATGCAATGTTAATAACCCATAAAAGCAGCACCTAGGCGCTAGACTGACACTTATGCAATTTAATATATATACTAACATATTTGAAAACACAACTCTTATACAACACCTAAACATGATCAAATACATCCACTATTATATAATACAATACATTAAATATAAATTCACAATTCATAAAATATAATAAAATTCTCATAAGTTCAAACCTTGATTTGGGATCTTGAAGTAGGTCCTTACTCCTTTGATGTGTTACATCATAAATAGTTATTGTTGTGTTCTTTATATGTATTTTGTTGAAGTTCCTATATAACTCAACTATTCCATAAATCTCAAAGCTAAGTGATATTTCTTATGGTAACTTTCAATTTTAAACTTTCTTTACTGAGATATTCATTATCACTTTATTAGTGCAATTTCAATGCTTAATAATGTTATTATGTATGTTATAAATAAATACCACATTTTCATTATGCTTTAAACTTTCTTTATTGAGATATTCATTGTCACTTGAATAGTGCAATTTCCATGCTTAACAATGTTATTATGTATGTTATAAATAAATGCCACATTTTTCATTATGTTTTAAAATACTCACCGGATGTTAATGCCCTGATAAAGCAGTACGAATCGACACTTATGCAATTTAATATACTAACATATTTTTAAATGCTCTTATACAACACTTAAACATGATCAAATACATCTACTATTATATAATACAATACATAAAATATCAATTCACAATTCATAAAATATAATAAAATTCTCATAAGTTCAAACCTTGGTTTGACATCTTGAAGTAGGCCCTTTACTCCTTTGATGTGCTACATCATGTGGTATTTATTTTTGGGATGTGGGACACCACGCAGATCTTAGGGGGTATTTATTGAAGTGATCGAATATGACATTAAGGAATGATGTGCTATCTCGAAAGATAAAATCACCACCCCATAATGGACCTAATCACCAAATAAGGACTCTGCATGATGGTCTTGAATATATCGAGATCTTTCCCCTACTTTACATGGAAAAGTAAAGTAGGTTTATTTTTTTGGTTCGTTCCTATGGAGGCAAGCCCCATAATTAATTATATCCTAAGAAATGAGAATTTCTTAAAAAATACTCGATTAAAGTGTAATACCAGGATCTCCAAAGATTTCAAGGTTAAGACTATCAAAGGATTGACTATTTTAGAAAATCAAATGGGATAGATCAAAGAGAATATCTACTTTTAGAATCCAAAAGGAGAAAGTAAGAAATGCTCATGATACTAGGAAGCCTAGTGAGCATTCCAATCTACCCTATAGTTGGGCTTTATATTTTGAAATTGAAGAGAGTTGATTATTTGAGTTGACATTTTATTAGATTGTTGGCTTATAATTCCACAACATAAGATTGTGAAAATGCCTAAGAGATGAGAATTTATGCTTGAAGGACCCCTGATTCCTAAACTAAGGAGCCTTGGTACAAAACAAGGCACAACCTAAATCTAAAAAAAAGGTATATGATTTACCTCCACAAGAGAGAATAAACCACCCCTGGACTTATTACCGCACTGGAATGGAAGCCTAACTCCTCCTACGCTTTAAATCCATGGCAAGTCTTATGCTTTGCAAGATGGCTAGGTTGTTCATTTAGAAAGAAAACTAAGTCCTTAGACTCACTCCCTAAGAGACTAGAGCATGAGTGGTATGAATCCATGACTTAATCTAATGCAAATTTTATCAAATTTATTTGATTCTTTTGGACTTTTATCTTGACAGATGAGATTTTATATGCCTAAATGCATGAGAATTTGATTATAGCCAAATCAAGAGAGAAAGGGGTGTCTTCCACCAAAGGCTCTCATAGGTTAAGCCTGATTCTCGGCAAAGATGGAAGCTCCCTCTTAACAAGAGTGAAAGAACATGATATGCATGATATTATACATTCATCCATCCAAAGGGGTTACTAAAATTTTATTATCTTGATTTAATCCCTAGGCTTTTATGTGAGGTTATGAGTTGTTTTAGAATTTTAGTTATGAGTTATTAATTGGGGTAGAAAATTAATTTTATCTAAGAGCCTGTGCATCCGACACACACATTCAAGCATCAATCATAAATAACTATGAAAAGCATGCTATTCTAATGCTAATCTAAACACAACATCAAACAATTTCATAGAAAAAAGAATAAAAGGCTGTTAATGTTCCGCCAGACACCTAAAAGAGAAAAGATGGGTAGCTCACTTATAAAACCCGGATTACAAAAATAATATATATGCTATGGGGTCTTCTTTTCTTCATTTCATTTCTTCATTTCTTTCTTTTGATTTGATTTGCTCCAAAGGCATCACAGGCACCCTAGTGGACTAAGCCTTCGCCACCGCTCATCCTAATCCCCATAGCACTAATCCTAATTCCTAATGCAAATGCAAATTACATCAAAAATAAGAAAAGTAAATCTATACACGAAAATAACAAATGTTAGCTAAACACACCATACAATCTAAGCGATATGAATAATTTGGACTTAGCACCCACACATGGGTAACCAAGCTCATCTGTCTAACATGGGTTACACTTAGAAGCAACCTGTTTATATATATATATATATATATATATATATAATATATATATATATATATAATATATATATATATATATATATATATATATATATATATATATCTTTTAACACCCTCAAAAAAATATGATTAGGCTAATAATACAACATCCTACTAAACATACACCCTAACATCCTAAACATTACATCAAAAAACAAAACACAACATCATACATAACTTAAAGTAACTGAAGTATAGTATTCTAATGTGTGCTTAAGGCTTGTGTAGCAAGAATTTACTAGGCTTCTTAATTTAAGTTCCAATAAGTTTGAATTTAAATTTTACCTTGGGTGATTTCAATCTAAATGATTTAATGATTTAATTTTCATTTTTATTTCAGTTTTATTTGGTTGAAATATTTAGGTTCTCAAGAATGAAGAGTAGGATGAATTCCATCCAGAGGACTCACCTATTCTACATCCTAATTCTAAGGAATCTAACTAAAGTCCTTGTATCTTGATGATTCATTTGAATCAGTAATTCATTTGATTTGGAATTTAGAATTTGAGTTTATTTAAGTATTTGATTAATTGATTTTTTTTGATTAGATGTTTTAGTTTAATTGCATCTTGATAATTCAATATCCTTTTAAATATTTAATTCTTTTCTTGATCATGGTTATGTGATTTAACTTTATTTAATTCATTATGATCATTTATTTGTAGTTTGATCAGATTAATTAAGATTTTATTTTGATTTAATTGGGTTTGATTCTTTGTAATGGATTTTATTTTTAATCACATCCATTTGTCATGTTCATCAAAGTTTGGTTTGCATTTTGATTTCATATTTGGTTAATTAGTTTATTTTATTTAAGTATGAATGATTTGATTTGATTCTATATTAAATTGATGAGAATATTTCTTTTAACTTAATTTGATTCAATTTGATTTAATTAGCTTTATTGGTCTATGGGTTTGCTTAGTTCAATGTGATGTGATTTGTTTAATTAATAAGTGTGTTCATGTTAATTATAAAGGTTTGTTTAATTTTTATATTTAGTTTAGTTTCATATTTGTTTAGAGAAATGATGTAATTAATAACTTAATGGTTGGGTTTAATTTATGTTTTGATTAATATTTAATTGAATTTTGATTAATTAAGTTTAATGTAATTAATTTGATTAACTTAATTAGTTTGTTTAAGAGGTATGATTAAATTAAATAAAGATTTGTTTAACTTTTAATTTGATTTATGCTTATTTGAGTTAATGATGTTATTGATGAATTAATGATTGAAGTTTAAATTGATTATCATCACGTTTTATGTTTGATTAATTTTGAGTTTAATATGATTAATGTAATTTACTTAATTAATTTATTTGTGTGATTAAATTAATTAGTAGATTAATCAAGTATTTAATTTGAATTAACTTTAATGATTTATAAAGTTAAATTTGATTTATTAAGATAGATTAATTTATTAAGTTTGCATTAATTAGATGTTTGATTAATTAAGTTTGATTAAGGCTCAATTAAAAATTGATTAATTAGAGAGAGATTAATAACTTAATGATTTAGGTTTAATTTAAGCTTTTAAGTGTTAATTGCATCTTATGTTTGATTAAGTTTAGGTTTCATATGATTAATTTAATTAACTTAATTAATTTATTAAAGGTGTGATTATTTAATGGGTTACCAGGATGATTTCCGCGGTGAAGATCAGGAGATCCTGAGGAAGCTTTAGAGTAATATTTAGCCCTTCGCTTCCCCTGATGCCTAGAGCAAATCCTGTTATTTGAGCTCAAAATGGCTAAATGGAGTGGGGATGGGTACTTAGAGAGGTTTTGGATGATGAGCAAGAGATCTCTCTCATTTCCCTCGTTTATAATGGTTGAAAATAAAATTTTTTTGAATTATTTTGGCCCAAATTGAATCTGTTGTGGGGTGGTTAGCTAGATCTAGATTGATTGAGGATTTTGGATTTTGTTCCAAAGTCCTCTCGCCATAATTTTTAGATTTATTTAATATTGTGATGAGGGGAAGGAGAATTAAATGAGGTTAGGTGGAAGGGGATGATTCATGAGGGATTCAAAATGGGTTGGGTGATCCCAATTGATGATCCCAAATTTTTGGATTTGATCAATAAGATCATGGGATTTGGCCATTTAAATAAATGACCCATTTGACCAAAAAATTAACTTTGGGTTGATTCATGTTCAAAAAAGATGAATGGTGAGAATGGATGATTGATTTTGATTTAAATTGAATTTGTTTACCATTTTGGGTTAAGTTGATATTGTTGATTGATCAAATTGAGTTCCATTATTGCTTTGGTCAAGTTCAATAATCAATTGAAATGAGTTTATTGGTTAATCAATATCATGATTTGGTTCTTATGTCAATTTAGGTTAATTTGGATCAAATTGCCAATTAGGCTTCTTTAATTGATGTAAATTGATCATCCAGAGATCAAAAATCATGGTGGAAGATTTTGGTGATTTTGGTTCAATCCAATTTGGTTGGATTAAGTTGGCTCAAATGGGTCCTTTAGATCACTTTGGTCAAGCAATGGGTCAATTGGTTTTAATTTGATTTATTGTAGTTTTATTTATATATTAAAATGTGATTGATTCAAGAGATAATTCATTGGTTTTGACTTGATAATAGAATTTGGCTAAGTCCAAAGAATCTGAGGGTTTAGATTGAATTTGGATTTGATTTTCAATATAGTCTTGGTCATTTGAATTTGGATTTCATTTATATTTGTGAAATAAAAATAAAGATTTATAAAGAGATTAATTGAGTTTGATTTGATAAGATAGCTATAAATTTTGAGAACATGGTAGGAAGATTTTGTTTCAATCATTTGGAGTCAAATTTTGAAATTAGATTTGGAATTTGAATTTAAATCAGATTTGATTTGAGAATTGAGTTTGATTTAATTTGAGAAAGTGTATCTAGATTAGTTTATGGGATAGGTAATTTCCTTAAACCCCAAGGCATCCCTAATCTTATGATTAACTTTTAAGTCTCTAAGTTTAGGTTAGGTGTTTCACCTAATCACTAGATGTCTTATGACTAAGGAAATCTTAGTGTCTAGAAGAGTCCTAGTCTAAGAAGAGAGGTTAAGAGCTCACCCAAAGTGAGGTCAACAAAAGGACCCCAATGTGTGTGGTAATCAAGGCAAATCACACATATCGACAACCAAAACGATCAACAACATCCTAAAGATTGCACAAACAAAAATGATCTACCTATACCCAAAGGTAGATATAATCACGATCTTAGTGAATGCTCTTAATGCCAAGCAAGAGCAAGAAGAATCCAGGGATTGAGTACATGAACCTTTCTCTTGGGAAATAGGTTCAAGTTATCCGCTGGGGATATGAATTTGAGTTTGATTGTGAATATAATTTGTTTGGGTGTGTATCCACTGGGGATAAGAATTTAATTGGATTTTGATTTTTTGATGGACTCACTGGGAGGTTAATTTGTTATGGCTCCACCGAGGAGGGTTCTGATGAGGCATATCCACCAGGGATGTACACTGGTGAAATTTATTTGATTTAGCTAGTTCCAGGGAGGCCAATTTGCTCGGAGAGACATTTGGTTTGTTTGATATGTTTAATTTGACCCACAGGGAGGTTGGTTTCAAATTTATTTTGTTATGGACCTTGTTTGTGGATGGACTACACTAGGGCTGGCCTCCTTAGATTTATAAGTCCAAAGGGGTAGTCTACTACCCATAAGGTAGGACTTTCCGACCGAAGGTTTGCCTTTTGGTGTGCAATGACTATGCTGGAGTAGACTTACATCTTCCAAAGCAAGAAAAGACAATGTGGTGATCATTAGCACATCAACCCTACAGGACTACCGAGTGAGCACCACTGGGGTCTTACCTTAACTCAAGAGTATTTGATGATTTTGATTTGATTTACTTTAATAGGTGGACCTGTTGGGATCGAGAGGAGCTATGTCGCCTTGACCTATCTCGATTTACAAGTCCAAAGGGGTAGTCTACCACCACAAGGACTATCCAAGGGTTGCCTTTGGTGCAACGATAGAAGAAAGCACTTACATCTTCCAAAAGTTGGGATCAACCGTGAGCTGATGGCACAATAATCCTCACCTAGCTATTTGAGCGAATGTGGGACTCATATCGACTCAAGAATAGTCAAAATTACTTTAATTTTAGATGGACCTATGTGAGAATCTAAGAAGGAGATCCCTAGACTATCTTAGTTTACAATCCAAAGGGATAGTCTACCGTAGAACTAACCAACCGGGTGCCTTTTAATGGTCAAGTTTGGAAGAATGCACGGGACTCATCTTCCTAAACAAGAATCCAGGTGATCGGTTTTGTGCAACAAATCGGCCCTGACCCAGTGCCTCGAACGATCGTGGAAAAAATGCGTATTAGACTTATATCTTTCAAAGCAAAGACGAGCCGGTAACTCGTGGTGGCACAACAAGTTGAACCCGACCTAAGCGAGGAGTGACACTGTGATTTATCTCAACTCGTGTAGTCGCAATTCCTATAGGATGACACTAAAGATAGGATGCGCAAAGGCCACTGGGGCTTGAATTCTAATCCACAAGCAAATATTTTGTTTGTTTGTTTAATTTATTTTATCGTGGACCTGTTAGTTTGTGAGGGATCAAACCGAAGGAGCTTATATCGCCTAGACTGCCTGAGATCAAACTGCGGAGAATCGCCCCTAAACAAATTCTCCAACCAGGGGTGCTACTAGGAAAGGGGACCGTCCAATCCAAAAGTAACTAGTGTCTAAATGGGGTCTCAAAGGACGTGATCTAAATAGAATGCCCGCGGAGAAGGGGCCGAATGGGGCTTCAATCCAACACCCCAGAAAATGACATGGCTAGTCATATATCACAGGTATAACCAACATGGAGAAAGCTGGGACTTACATCTTCCAAGAGTGGTGTACCCACCGGTGAGTCAACATAGCTAACATCAACCAACCTATGGTGCCCATCGGTTGCAATCAATCTAGAAAGAAAGCGTGTTTACATCTCTAAAGCGAACCCATTGGGATAGTCTTTCGCTCCGTGCCATCCGACCTAGAGCATCAAGTGAATGCCACCGGGGCTTATATCAACTCAAATGTAGTCAAGAGGAAAGGAGCCTCTAGGGGACTTACCCTAAACCTCAAATATATTCGACCTAGTTAGGTCATGATGATTAGTTCAAGAAGAAAGCACAGGGACTCACATCTTCTCAAACAGGATCAACCATGAGGTAGCATCAAGAAAATAAGACTACGAACTAACAAGGTGCATTTGCAATGGTCAAATTAGAAGAAAGCGGGACTCACATCCTCCAACAAATGACCATCGGGTGATTGGTTGCTTTGGACAACAAATCAAACTAGAGTAGCTAATGAGTGAGTGCCACAGGGGGCTTGCTCCCACATCAAAGTAGCCCGAAAGAAAGATATGTGTATTTGTGTTTGATATGAAGGAATAAGATGCCACTGGGGACTCTTACACCTAAACCTCAGGGAAACTCGACTTAGTTAGAGTATGGTGGCTAATTCAAGAAGAAAGCACTGAGACTCACATCTTCTTAAACAAAGCCAACACAAGGTGGTTCACTAGTAGGGCAGTGAAGTCTACCAAACTAACAAGGCGCTCGTCAGTTTGTAATGGTCAAATTAGGAAGAAAGCACGGGGACTCACATCCTCCAACAAATGACCACTGGGGTGATCGGTTGCTTTGGACAACAAATCAAACCCGACCTAGAGCAGCTAATGAGTGAGTGCCACAAGGGGCTTGCTCCCACATCAAAGTAGCCCGAGAGAAAGATATGTATGTTTTGTGTTTGATATGAAGGAATAGGATGCCACTAGGGGACCCTAAATATATCATGTGAATTCACAAGCAAAAGATATTTCTAACATGTAAGAAATAAAATTTGAGATGAAAAGAGATTTTATTGATAATTATTTTCAAACAAGATTTATGGATAATATTTCTTTAAGTAGAGCCCATTGATTGGAAGCATCTGCCTCTCCTTTACAATTTATGAGTTGGTAAGACCCTCCTTGGTAGGCCTTCTATGGCATAAGGGCCTTCCCAAGTGGGTTCAAACTTTCCTCCTATCTTTCGACGAGCAACAATTGGTCTCCTTAGAACTAAAACAAGCTCTCCTACTTAAAAAGCTCTAGGACGGACCAACTTGTTATGAGCTTGAATCATCTTGGCTTTGTATAACTCGAGGTTTTGGCATGCTTGTAGGCGTCTCTCCTCCAAACCTTCGAGTTCTTCCAACCGTAACTTGGAATTCTGTTCCGTTGTGATTTTGCTACCCATGGCTATCCTTAGTGATGGGAGTTGGACTTCCAATGGTAGAACGACCCATACACCAAGGAGAAAGGATTGAGTTGGAGTTCTATATGGTAGGCCCATAAAGCTTCAACCAACCTGCTCATGCCATCATCGTTGTTATCATCTAGTGTCTTCTTCAAGATTTGAATGAGAGTTTTGTTGAAGGCTCGCTAACCCATTTGCTCTTGGATAGTAGATGGTGGAATATCTCCAATCTAGTTGTGTCTTGAGCAAAGCTATTGATTTTAGTGTTTGAATGCGTACATTATATTATAATCCGAGGCACCGAACTTATATATGATATGGTTCCTAAAAATTGGAGCACATGTTGACCTCTCTAAGTGGGATTGCCCATTTAGAAAAGTAGTGCCTAGAATGAATCGATGACCCTTGGAAGAAGGAGGATCGATCGACCCACAATGTCGCATTCCAACACTGAATGGCCATGAGGCCAATGTAGGATGTAGAATATTGGGAGGTTGATGGGACCACACCATGTACTGACATTGATGGCATCTCCTAGCTACATCATGCTGCGTGATCATCGAAGGCCGGAGTATCCTAGTCTTTGATCTTGGCTTTCATCTTCGAGGATTGATGTGCCCCACATAACTCTCGAGTGTACCTCACCACCTACGAGCTTCATGTTTGTCCGCATAACAACCACATATGATCGAAAGATTTTCTGCATAAGGTGCCTACAAGAGTAGGAAAGGGCTCTCGCTTCACTGGTGTGCTGATTTCTCGAGGTAGTTTGCCTACATTTAAATAATCTATGAATGGTTGCCTCCAACTGCTCCTCATCCTTAGTAATGGCAACCTCCCCTTCAAGAGAGAATCTCTCAATGAGTTCATCAATAAGGGATAAGACTTGTCTATTTTGGACCCTTATTGGAATGGACTCATCTTCGACATGCCAACTCTTTGGCTTTACACGCTATTGCATTCTCTCCTTGACGAATTTTATAGATGGTAACCTCTGGGATTTGGGCCAACAACTCCATAGTGTACTTATGGTAATGATGGAGCTTAGGCTTTAAAACTTTGTAGGACCCAGCGATTTGGTTGATGACCAACTGAGAATCCCCAAAGATGTTGATACTCTGGACACATAGTGTAATGACTAACTCCAGACCGACAATCAGAGCCTCATATTTGGCTTCATTGTTGGTGCATGGGTTGGACAGATGATATGAAAATCTCATCACATCGCGGTCTGGAGTTAGGAGAACTATTCTACCGCCTTCCCCGGATAGTAAATTGTGGTTCTTCTCCTCTTTGAGAGGAAGCCGCACCATCAAAGTACATCTCCCGGTCGAGCACCCCCCTAAGTTCATGATTTGTTCATCGGGAGATCATCATTAAGAGGATTGGATGTGTGTGCTAAGAAATCGCAAGTGCTTGTCCTTTTACACGAGCAATGTTATATCAAACCGAGACAAAATCATGGACCAACGCCAACCGCATAAGTCGGCGTGTCATGAGATATTGTAGTGGATTGACTCTAGAGATCAAGTTCACCTTATGAGAAAGCATGTAGTGCCGTAGCTTTTGGGATGCAAAGATTAAAGCTAGACACTATTTTTCAATAGGTGGATAGTTTGCCTCAGGGATGATGAGACGAGATAATAGAGAGAGTTCTCCTTCCCTTCATCATTGGTTTGAGCCAACAAAGCACCAAGGGAGTCGTCTAATGCAGAGTATAATATGAGCGGCTTGCAGATAGGTTAGACCTGAGGTGTCATCAGATATTACTTGATGTCTTCGAAAGCATGCTGGCACTTGTCATCCCATTTGAACTTGGCATCTTTTTTTGATAAGTGCTGAGAATGGTTGGCATCTTCCTGATAAGTTGGAAATGAAGCATCTTAGATACGCCAACCTTGGAATGACCGAGTTGTGTTAGGCTTTTAGGGGTGGCATTTCTAATTACTTTGATCTTTTCCGGATCGATTTCAATTCCTGACAACAAACCCAAGAAATTTTCCGAAGCTACCCAATGCACACTTCGGGGTTCATTTTGAGGTTGTATTGTCTTAACCGCTCAAAACTACTCTCAAGTCAAAGATGGTCTTCCTTTTCTTTACTTTTGACAACGAGATCATCGATGTAGCATTCAACTTGATGATGAATGAGTTCATCAAGATTCGAAGTCATGGCCCGGTATGTGGCACCGCATTTTAAGGCCAAAGGCATGACCTTATAACAATATATTCGACGGAAAGGCGTGTTTCTTTCATCCTCTGGGGCCATCTTAATTTGTAGCATGACCCATCCATAAAGGAGAATACGCATGAGATGAAGCAATGTCCACCATTAATCGTATAGGAAGTGGAATTCATCCTTAGACATGCCTTATTTAGATCCCTAAAATCAACGATATGCTAATTTGGCCATTCTTTTTCTTAACGACGACACCGCCAACCGTGGTAGATATTTTCTTCCTAATAAAGCCAACGCATCAATTTCTTAATTTCAAAAGTGACCGTTGTTCAATGTCTAATCGCATGCCTAGGAGCAGGGGTTAGTATTCTTGCTAGTTTATGGACCTATGTCGAGATAAACCGCATCTCTTCATAACTCCATGCAAAGCAATCCTTAAACTCAATCAATTTCACTAAATCATTGGTTTCTTTTTCATAGAGAACTAATATATGTTGGTCGGATCTTCTTCGCCTAGGTTGATTTTTTGAGCTCATCGATAGTTGATGATCTCCTTCAACTCTAGGTGCATCTTTGACTTCAAAGTCATTTGGATCATCTCAAGTTTCTAAGCACACCTCCTCATATGAGTTAGCATGATTTGAAAAGAACCTATCGATTCAAATGATTGGTGATGACTAAGCAATCATCATCATCAATTGGACCCACACCAAAATCCTAGTCCGGTCTTGATTGTCCCATAACCTTTTCAAAGTAATCCGACTGTTTTAGACCAAGCATGTGGAATTAATCCTTTCTTTGCTAAATTAAGAACACAAGGCTAATCAAAAGGTAATTCTATTAAATCTTTATATGAATCATCCTCAAGTTGCGTCTTGACTTGAGGATGATGCTCTAAGAAAGAACTTTTGGACCTTTACATTTGTGGAAGACTTAGGGGCTTCCTAAACTACTAAACTCTCAATTTTTTGTGAGAAAAGTGGGGTTAGAGCCGAAGTTCCCAACTGATGCCTCACTAGTTCACATATAGACTGGATACACTTATGCTTTGCTGAGCTCTTCCTTCACGCCGTCTTCAACCACTTGCATGGGGATCTCACATGAAGTGCTAGTGTTACTAATCATATGACTCATCATCTGAACTAGATTCTAAGTCTATATAGAGGTGTAGTAGGGACATAACTCCTATTGATGGCCAAGGAGGTCTTCCATGGGCATGTCTCTGGATCTCCTCTCCCCTTTATTTTCTTTCTCATTTCTTTTCTTTTCTTTTTCTTCTTCTTTTCTTTTCTTTTCCTTTTCTTTTGAACCTTTCACCAAGAGATTTGACTGATTTTTGAGTTTTGTTTGAGATTTTCAATATTCACCTCATGAACGTGAATGGCTTAAGATCTCCTTTGATGAAAGATTCAATCCCACCTCTCATGAACTTCATGCGATGTAGAGAGGATGGAACCACATTCTCATGTATCCATGGTCTCCCAAGCATTGAAAGATGTATCCGAGTCTATAATATGAAACTTGGTAGTCTTCCAATCATCCACTTCGGCAACACACTATAGAGCCTAAAGCCCTCTCACCTTGTTCATTGAATCCTCTCAACATCATCCTCTCTTTTGAAAGTTTGGAGATGTCAATCTTTAAGTAAGCAAGGATTTTTAGACTCATAATATTCACCGATGCACCCTGGTCAACAAGAACTCTGGATATCTTGTATCTTCCAACATCCACTGTAATGTAAAGAGGGCGGTTGTGCTTGGTCGTTCCTAGAAGCAAGTCTTCATCACTGAATGTAACTCCTAGAGTGTCTTCTGAACTGCAAGCCTCCTTCAAGATGGCCACCGGCTAAGCATATCTTTGGATTAAGGAGGGCCTTGATTAGAGATTCCCTCATCTCTTTGGATAAGATGAGGGCATCATATATACTTAACTTAGCTTGCAGCTTTCTAAGATGTGCTAGGACATTGTAGTCAACCTTGGCTTGATCCTCCACAAGCATATCCATGGGTGGAGCATCTTGTGGAGAGGCTATCTCTTTTAGAACCAATGATTTGCTTACCCTTATCCCGAGGTGCCACCCCAGGAGGTAGAACTTTGCCATGAAGGTTAACTTGGACCTCTTGAATGATGAATTTGTAAGAAGTTCTCTTCTCATCTGTACGACTTCTCCTATGGGATCATCGTGAGATGATGACTCCAAATCAATCTTAATGGGTGAACCCAATGATTTAGAATGGAAAATCCATTTCTAAATCAAAGGTGGAATGATAGAGTCATCATTATTTTGTAGACTTGAAGAGTTTTCAAGAGGAATAAAATCTAGAGTATGTAAGTGGACAACAAGAGTGAAAGTTTTCTTCATTGATTTCTTCTTAGATGGAGGTACATGATAAAATCTAATAAAGTAAGCGAGAAAGGGGTATAGTGCCCTTGTCCACGATACAATGCTCTATTGGCGAAGAAGAGCTAGTGGAGGAAGAAGTAGTATGCAATGGAAGTGGGCTCGGTGGTTGCTATGCTATCCCGCAAGTGAGTGGCGGCCTGGTGACACCTTCTTCAAGTTATTTTGGCAACTTGCAAACCTTCCTTGGTGTTGGAGGTTTGAGTTACTCGCACACCAAAGAAAGCTTCTTGATCTTAGAGACCACTTTTTAGAGGTTCGAGATAAGACAATATCCCAACTTTTTTGTCTTAAGAGGATCGAAAGTATCCCCAAGAATTACTCGATAGAACTAGAGGTTGTTCTCTAACAAGTATTCCTTGGGATGACAATGGCTCGACTTGTGCGCTCAAGCCAGTCCTTAAAGGTGACACAATCCTCCAAGACATGACTGACCATACGGTGGTAGGGGAAATAGTTAGGATCATCACTCTTGCCCACATCTTCCGGCCTCTTGGGCTCAGGTAACTGAAAGTCAGATTTCTTTAAGAGATTCTTAAAGATCTTCCTAACTACCTCCCTCTTGAATGAATATGGCTTATTCAATTTATCAACAAGAGTAGGTGGGTAATAGCTACCTAGCGGTGGATATGAGTACCTTCTTGAGTATATTGTGAGGCTACCGTGTATAACTGGTGGTCGATATCGGCCGAGGTGGTGGAGGAGGTGGCAATGGAGGTCGCATGAGGTCTCATGAGCTCTCGTCGCTTCCCTCCTGCCTAATCGACACTACTACGGCTTCTTCAATGCTTTCTGGCTTTGGGCTTGAATGATTGGTCTTGAAAAGGTAACGCTTGTTTTGTAGCTAGCCTTGTTGATTAACTTCTCAAAGGTTTTGATCAGAAATCCTTGAGCAAGGCCAATATGGATATTATTGAGAAGAATTTCTATAAGATGTCGCTCGCATACTGGTTCACATTTCATACTGTGTTTCGCCACCGAGAATATAATCAACGGGACTCATTTGGATTTTGTTGGGTCACAACGAGGTCACCATTACCTTTTCCCCAAGAAACCTCTTGATGAGGTGTTCTAACTCAAGAAAGTCTTCATCAACCATTGGGTAGTTCAAGATACCAATCAAATGCGATGCTGCCAAACTCGACAAAGAGATGGAATAGAAGTGCATCATGCCACCAAGATTAAAAGATCCTCCCCAAATGTGCTATGTTGTCGGGGTTCCCACCGCCATCAAAATTTTGAAGGAAGGAGGCACAAAACCCTTAGGATATTGAACACAATCAAATTGGTAGGGCTACCCTTTGGAATGATGAGCCACCTCGCTTGTGCCAACGATCCTTCACTTGTCGCCCACTAACTGCTTGATATCTTTTCTTGCATGGAGGTGCCCCACCACCTTCCTAAACCGCCACTATCCCGGCTCCATGAGATGTACTCTGGGGTCTCTCTAAGGAGTAGGTCAGATGGAGTTGCCTTGAAGTGCTAAGACTGCCGCTAACAAATCTTCAACTCTTTTCTCCATCTTCCTAATATGCTCATCTCTCTATCTCAACTGCTGACGAAGGTGTTGGGTTGAATGAGTTATGTCTTCTTCCTCAACTACAACACCCTCTTGGCTATGCTGATCCCTAAGAAGGGAACCCCTAGTGTCAACCATATGGACTTCTGCGAGTCCTCCAAGAGATCATCCCCATCCGGATCAAAAACCACCAAGCATCCTCTTCATCGATCATCCCCATAGTTCCCTCTTCTCAGCAAAGTAATGAGCAACGATCTCATCTGAAGAGCGATCTAGTTGTGGATACACACACCTGGAGGCTCATTTGACAAATACATGGGCATTTCCACCGTACTACTATCTCTAAGAGGAGCGCTCATGAGATATATGTTGATCATTGCCCACTCAATAATCGATCGTGGAAGGATCTACGCCATGGATACTACATCTATATCCTCATCCTTCCCACCGATGCCGCAGTGGAGACCGTGAGCCGGATCGGTGGTGACTTGACCACTGACCTTGGGTCGCCATTCCTTCTTTCCATAGTTGAGGCGAGGTCAATAGAGAGCTCGACCACCTCAACGGGTGGAGTAGATGGAGTGGGATCCTGGGTCATCCACCAATGGTGCCTTTCCTGATGGGGGCTTCGGATCTTGGTGAATGGGGATGCCGTGAGTTGGATGGGGCGATGGTGGTGAGTGAGCGGTGGAGGTAGCACCGACGCCGACTATACCTCCATGACGAGTAGCACCCAGTGATGATGTGTCGAACGATCGACTTACACCTGGAAAATCCATAGAGGCGACGCAACAAACCTCTCCTCCTACTGTCTGAGATGCTTGAGCCTCCAAGGCTCTCTCCCCATGTATCAGACTTCTAACTCTCCTAGGGATAACCATCCTCGTGCATCACTGAGCTAGGCTCGGCCAACCTCATGAAGATCGTCCCGAGCTAGGGCTTCCGGTTCCCCTGGCAAAATATGCGGGTGGAGGTGGAGGCAGAATCCTCCAGTCCTCTCTCCATCCGAGGTCGAAGGGGTGAAACCTACTACCACTCAAATGTGGAGAGGTCTCAGGAGATCCCTCCTCACCATATGGGAAGACATCCATCTCTCTCGCCTTGTGATGTCGCTTGATCTTGCGGTTCTTGTTGCGGTGCTGTGAACGTGTGGGTATGACAGAGTGAGAGCTAGCACCCACCTCAAATGTGGAGGACTATTTGAAAGCACATTCTTCCCTTTGAGAATCCAAGAGGGTAGTAGTAGAGTAACCGACACCCGTGGAACGACCGGCACGTAAACCGACCGCTGAACAAAGTGGCCTTCCTCTTTAGTGAGGAAACTCGTAATCGATGGCATATCAATCAATGAGTGGCGTGCCCCGCCACCTCCTCCTTGTTACTTGGTGAGGGTCGCCCTCAAGAAGAAATCCTCACTCCCTCAAAACCACCAAAGTAGATGACCTGGTGGAGCCGGTAGAGACTTGATCCAATGCTAGGTTTATGGGGAAGGAAAACACGAGCTTGTTGGGAGCCATAGATACTGACTGAGGACTGAAATAATTGATTGTACTGAAATCTGCATTATTGAAATGTAACTGAGTCAGACACTTGCCTTGATATTCACCTTCAATCATTGATTTCAAGATTTGATTTTGAATTTGAACCCACACTAAATAATCTTAAGGATGTTATGGGGTTCATCAAAATTTCGTGAGAGATTTTGGATATTGAGGAGAGTCTTTGCCATTTGATTTCTATTTAGAACCCATACTCAACTGATTTAGGTATGTTGGGCGGGGTTCTAAAATTTGAGGAGAGATTTCATTGAAGATATTTGTGTTTGGTGCATTTTGTTTGAAAATATTGATAGTTTGAATGACCTCTACTTAGCAAATTTGGGCATGCTAAGAAGAGGTTGTGATTGTGTGTTTGAAATATTTTTGCTTGTGAAGATTTGATTGTGTGATATTTTGTTTTGAAAATGGGGCTTCTTTCTTAACAAATTTGGTATGTTAAGTAGAGACCACATGTGTTTGATTTGTGTTTGGTGATGAGATTTTCACTTAACAAATTTTGTATGTTAAGTGAAAGTTAAATGTAATCATGAGATAAATTTTCTTTTCTTTGAAGATGGGAGTCATACTTAACTAGATTGATATGTTAAGTGAAAGCTCCAAATTTGTTTGAGATATATATATATTTTTTTTGAGAATGAGACTCTCACTTAACAAATTTGGTATGTTAAGCGGAAGTTCAAGTGTGTTTCTGATTTTTTTTTTTGATGAAACTCTCACTTAACAAATTTGGTATGTCAAGTGAAAGTCAAATGTGTTTATGATTTTTTTTTAAATGAACTTATTTAACAGACTTATATGTTAAATGGAGTTCACTTTGTACTTATGATTTTCAAAAATGGAGTTCTCATTCGATATACTTGGGCATGTCAAATGAGCTCAATGTGTTTTGAAGTTCAAGACTTTGGCATGAAGGAATTCATCGACAAAAATAGAATTCAATTTGCTCTACCTTCTCCAAAGGGGAACTCCCATTTGACAAATTTGGTTATGTCGTGGGGGTTCAAATATGTCTTGACTTCTCTTTTGTGTGTGTATGGTTTATTGCTTTTCGAAAAGAGGGGAAACTTCAATTCTAGCACATATGAAGTATGCTAGGTGGAGTTTCAATTTTTTTTTTTTTATGGTTTTATTTGAAAATAGAATCTCCATCCAAAGAATCTGAGTGTGTGGGACGGGGATAGCCATTTCCAAAGAAAATGTGCATTTTAAAATTAAAAAATTTTTGATATTGATTTTGATTTTTTTTTTAAAAGAACCTCATTGTAACAATCATCATATTTTAAACGAGGTTTGGTTACATGTATTTTTGTGAAAATTTCTTATAAACTTTTGTATACAGATCCCTTATTATGTGGATTTTGAAAAGGTGCTTTTGGAAAGACATGTAATTTTGTAGAAGAGTTTTATTCTCTTATTGTTCATGGGATGAACCTTGCCTCACCATCAGAATGGTGAAGAGATTTTAAATTTTGGTCATCTCCTCTGTTGATTAATTTTCACCTATTGGGGACCCAATAGGGATTTTAAGACCTACACGGAGTGAGGTCCTAAAACCTAAAGGATGTTGGCGAGCTTTGCTTAAGGATGAAATAAGCTAAGTGCCAACGAAAAGAATGATAGTCTCGGGCCTATATAAAACATAAGTCCACTATCGATGCTTGGAGACAATAATTGTCTACTAAAGATGGAGAGAGGAACTATCCCCAGCAGAGTCGCCAAAAAAATCTGTGGTGTTTATTTTTGGGATGTGGGACACCATGCAGATCTTAGGGGGTACTTATTGAAGTGATCGAATACGACATTAAGGAATGATGTGCTATCTCGAAAGATAGAAATCACCACCCTATAATGGACCTAATCACCTAATAAGGACTCCTAAGGCATGATGGGTCTTCGAATATACCAGAGATCTTTCCCCTACTTTACATGGAAAAGTAAAGTAGGGTTTATTTTAAGCTGGGTTTGTTAAGTTCCTATGGAGGCAATCCCCCATAGTTAATTACATCCTAAGAAATGAGAATTTCTTAAAAATACACTCGATTAAAGTAGACAATTAGGGTCTCTAAAGATTTCAAGGTTAAGACTATCAAAGGATTGGCTATTTTAGAAAATCAAATGGGATAGATCAAGAGAAGATCTATTTTGGAATCCAAAGGAGAAAGTAAGAAAAGCTCATGATACTAGGAAGCCTAGTGAGCATTCCAATCTACCCTATAGTTGGGCTTTATATTTTGAAATTGAAGAGAGTTGATTATTTGAGTTGACATTTTATTAGATTAGATCTTATAATTCCACAATATAAGATTGTGGAAATGCCTAAGAGGTGAGGATTTATGCTTGTAGCCCAAGGAAACAACTACCTCAGATTCCTAAACTAAGGAGCCTTGGTACAAAACGAAGGCACAACCTAAATCTAAGGCGAAAAAGGGTATATGGTTTACCTCCACAAGAGAGAATAAATCACCCGACTGCTGGACTTATTACCGCCTGGAATGGCAGCCAGCTAACTCCTCCTATGCTTTAAATCCATGTAGGCAAGTCTTATGCTTTGCAAGATGGCTAGACTGTTGTTCATTTAGAAAGAAAACTAAGTCCTTAGACTCACTCCCTAAGAGACTAGAGCATGAGTGGTATGAATCCATGACTTAATCTAATACAAATTTTATCAAATTTATTTGATTCTTTTGGACTTTTTATTTTGACACAGGCTATGGGATTTTATATGCCTAAATGCATGAGAATTTGATTATAGGCTAAATCAAGAGAGAAAGGGGTGTCTTCCACCAAAGGCTCTCATAGGTTAAGCCTTGATTCTCTGGCAAAGATGGAAGCTCCCTTAACAAGAGTGAAAGAACATGATATGCATGATATTATACATTCATCCATCCAACTAAGGGGTTACTAAAAATTTTATTATCTTGATTTAATCCCTAGGCTTTTATGTGAGGTTATGAGTTGTTTTAGAATTTTAGTTATGAGTTGTTAATTGTGGTAGAAAAATTAATTTTATTCTAAGAGCCTACCGCATCCAGGCCACACATTCAAGCATCAATCATAAACAAACTATGAAAAGCATGCTATTCTAATGCGCAATCTAAACACAACATCAAACAATTTTATAGACTACCGTAAAAGAATAAAAGGTCTGATCGGGTTCACACCCCAAAAGAGAAAAGAAAAGATGGGTAGCCGAAGCTCTACCATTATACAACCCGATTACAAAAAATAATATATATATGGGGTCTTCTTTTCTTCATTTCTTCATTTTCTTTTGATTTGATTTGCTCCAAAGGCATCACTCACCCTGTGGACTAAGCCTTCCGCCACGCTTCATCCTAATCCCCCATAGCACTAATCTTAATTCCTAATGCAAAATTACATCAAAAATAAGAAAAGTAAATCTAGATACACCTGCAAAACAAATGTTAGCTAAACAAACCATACAATCTAAGCAGTTATATGAATAATTTGGACTTAGCACCCACACATGGGTAACCAAGCCCACCTGTCCTAACATGGGTTACACTTAGGGGGCTAAGCAACCTGCACAGCAAAAGCATTTATATATATATTATTTTTATTATAGCGGCCCCTTTAAGCACAACCCCCTGCAGAAAATATGATTAGGCTAATAATGGCCTAACATCCAGTCTACGAAACATACACCCTAACATCCAGCCTAAAACATTACATCACAAAACAAACACAACATCATACATACAACGCCCTAACTTAGCACTAGAAGTAGTGACTTAGTATTCTAATGTGTGTGCTTAAGGCTTGTGTAGCAAGACTTTACTAGGCTTCTTTAGTTTAAGTTCCAATCTGAAGTTTGAATTTAAATTTTACCGTTGGGTGATTTCAATCTAAATGATTTAATGATTTAATTTTCATTTTTATTTCAGTTTTATTTGGTTGAAATAATATTTAGGTTCTCAAGAATGAAGAGTAGGATGAATTCCATCTGTAGACAGGACTCACCCTATTCTACATCCTAATTCCTAAGGAATCTAACTAAAGTCCTTATGTATCTTGATTAGCCCATTTGAACTTGTGTAATTCATTTGATTTGGAATTTAGAATTTGAGTTTATTTAAGTATTTGATTAATTGATTTTTTTTGATTAGATGTTCTAGTTTAATTGCATCTTGATAATTCAATATCCTTTTAAATATTTAATTCTTTTCCTTGATCATGGTTATGTGATTTAACTTTATGTTTATTTAATTCGATTATGATTCATTTATTTGTAGTTTGATCGGATTAGATTAATTAAGATTTTATTTTTGATTCTAATTGGGTTTGATTCTTTGTAATCGGGATTTTATTTTTAATCACATCCATTTGTCATGTTCATCAAAGTTTGGTTTGCATTTTGATTTCATATATTGGATGGTTAATTAGTTTATTTTATTTAAGTAGGTTAATGAGATTTGATTTGATTCTATATTAAATTGATGAGAATCTTTCTTGACCTAACTTAATTTGATTCAATTTGATTTAATTAGCTTTATTGGTCTATGGGTTTGCTTAGGTTCAATGTGATTATGTGATTTTAATTAATAAGTGTGTTGAATTATAAAGGTTTGTTTAATTTTTATATTTAGGTTTCATATTTGTTTAGACAAATGATGTAATTATAACTTAATGGTTTGGTTTAATTTATGTTTTGATTAATATTTAATTTTGATTAATTAAGTTTAATGTAATTAATTTGATTAACTTAATTAGTTTGTTTAAGAGGTATGATTAAATTAAATAAAGATTTGTTTAACTTTTAATTTGATTTTATGCTTATTTGAGTTAATGATGTTATTGAATTAATGATTGAAGTTTAAATTAGATTTGATTATCATCTAATCACGTTTTTATGTTTGAATAAGCTTGAGTTTAATATGATTAATGTAATTTACTTAATTAATTTATTTAGTGTGTGATTAAATTAATTAGTAGATTAATCAAGTATTTAATTTGAATTAACTTTAATCTGATTTATAAAGTTAAATTTGGTTTATTAAGATAATGGATTAATTTATTAAGTTTGCATTAATTAGATGTTTGATTAATTAAGTTTGATTCAATTAAAAAAAATTATTAGATTAATTAAAGGTTTGTTTGATTAGAGATTAATAACTTAATGATTTAGGTTTAATTTAAGCTTTGATTAGTGTTTAATTGCATCTTAATTATGTTTGATTAAGTTTAGGTTTCATATGATTAATTTAATTAACTTAATTAATTTATTAAAGGGGTGTGATTATTTAATTATGGGTTTGATTTAAGCTTAATTTTAGGATTAACTTTAATGTGACTTATTTAAATTAATTTGATTAATTAAGATGATGGATTAATTTATTAAATTTTTATTAATTAAATGTTTGACTAATTAAGTTTGATTAAGGGTAATTAGATTAATTAAAGGTTTGTTTTAATTAAAAGATCAATGACTTAATAATTTAGGTTTAATTTATGTTTTGATTAATATTTAATTGCATCTTCATTATGTTTGATTAAGTTTAGGTTTAATATGATTAGTTTAATTAGCTTAATTAATTTATTCGAGGGGTGTGATTATTAAATTTAATTATGGGTTTGATTTAAGCTTAATTTTAGGATTAACCTTAAGGTGACTTATTTAAATTAATTTGATTAATTAAGATGATGGATTAATTTATTAAATTTTTATTAATTAAATGTTTGACTAATTAAGTTTGATTATTTACGATTAGGATTTTACTTAATTTGATTTGTTATATCGTTTGATTTCATTAGCATGTTCAATTTAGTTATTAGGTTGAAATATTCAACGGTTATATAACTATCTTATTCCAAATAGATATGATTTAATCATAGGTTAATTAAGTTTGCTTTAATTTTATTATTTAGTTTAATTGATTAGTATCAATTATTGTTTTCTAAGTTTGTTGGATTTTGAGTTTGATTTAAGATTTAATCATTTAATTGAGTTTTATTAACTTAAATAGATTTAATCATATTTAAGTTAATCTCCTTTAAAGATGATATTTTTCTAATTTAAAGTTTGATTAATGATGATTTAAAGTTTGATTAATAATTTAATGAATGCTATTCAATTTCTGATTTTGATTTAATATTTGAGTTAAGATTACATTTTAATTAACTTTTTAATTATTTAAACTTTAATCTTAAATGTTTATTTGGGTTTCTTAAGATTCAAAAGATCAAATCATTTTTTTTAAGAGTCCGAGATGTCAATTAAAGTGATTTAGGTCATCTTGAATATTTTTGTAAATTTTTGAATTTTTATTTAATTTATTTTATCAAAAATTGATAATCTGAATTTAAAATTTTAATATCTAACAATCCAGAAGTTATTTTAACTTGAAATTTTTACTGTATGTGTATTATAATATTAATTTTAATATCTGAAAATCTTAACTCAATCTAACTTATATTTTTGGCTTAATTAATGAAATATTATTTTCACTAAAACCTAAATTACGCTCATAATACTCAGTAAAGTTTCTGTATTTTGGGTTTGTTGGAATTCTCTCGGATAGATGAATCCAACGAGTCCTTGTTTGCAATTTTTGATAAAGTGTTTTATTTTTTAAGAATTTTTGAAGTTTCAGATGATTTAAATTATTATTATTATTATTTTATATTTTATATATTTGTACGTCGGCGGAAGACAAATACCGCTGTGTCATCACGGACGGACGGTCTAGATTAGATCGTGATCTAAAGGCCGTGATCACGCGATCTAAGCCGTCCGACGCGACGAACCACGACGGATGGTCCATCGACGCCTGGAAGCCGTCTGATCGCGCGAACCACGCGATCGGACGGTCCAGATCGCATCACGCCATCTGAAGGCCTGGATCGCGCGATCCACGCGTGATTCGGGCCGTCCGATCCCGTGAACTGCGGATCGGACGGTACGTGAGCGCCGGCGGTGAACAGTGTGGGTATTTTGGAAAAATAAAGTTTCTAAGCCAAAACCGTCCAAATGGACCGTGCATTCAAAAAAAATTCTATTTCCTATTTGGGATGATTTAAAATAAAAGTCTTTGGATTTTCTAAAGGAAATTCTAATCAAGGAAATTTAATACAAAATATGCAAAATCTAAGGCTTGACTAAAGTTACCTCACCGGGGATGATTTTCGGCGGGTGAAGATCCAGGAGATCCCATGGTGAGGAAGCTTTTAGAGTAATATTTAGCCGCTTCTTCTAACGCTCCTTCTCGATGTTTACCGTCGCCTAAGAGCAAATCCTCGTGTTATTTGAGCTCAAAAATGGCTAAATGGAGTGGGGGATGGGTACTTTCGGCTTTAGAGAGGTTTGGGGGGCTGAGTGATGATGGGAGCAAGAGATCTCAAGTCTCATTTCCCTCTCCTTTTATAATGGATGAAAATAAAATTTTTTTTGAATTATTTTGGCTCCAAATTGAATGCCATCTTGTTGTGGTAGATCTAGATTGATTGAGGACTTTGGATTTTGTTCCAAAGTCCTCTCTTGCCGCCATATGATGAGAGATTTATATTAAAAATATCCATGTGATGATAAGTGCATGTGATGGGGAATTAAATGAGGTTAGGTGAAATCCATGGGGATGATTCATGAGGATTCAAAATGGGTTGGGTTTGTTTTGGGGTGGATTTGAGCTAATGGGTTTTGGCTTGGTTTTGGGATTTGGCCCATCATGGGTCATTTTGGGCCAAATTGACCCATTTGACCAAACCGCCAAATTAACTTGAGTTATGAGTTGATTCATGTTCAATTGACTAATTGAAGATGAATGTGTCTTTGGTTTGAATTAATTTGGATTTAATTTTGATTTAGGCCAAATTGACCCTTTAGGCCAATTTGGGCTAAGTTGGGTCAAGTTGACCGATTGGCTCGATTGATCAAATTGAGTTCAATTCAATCAATTTGAAATGAGATTGAGCCATTGGTTGCAATCAATTTGGGTTAGATCATGATTTGACCTGATTTGGTTCTTTAGGCCAATTTGGGTTAAGTTGGATCAAATTGCTAATTAGGCTCGGTTTGGCCCAATTGATTGCAATTGATCATTCTAGGGTGATCAAAAATCATGGTGGAAGATTTTGGTGAGCTTGGTTCAATCCAATTTGGGTTGGATTAGAAGTTGGCTCAAATGGGTCCTTTAGATCACTTTAGGTCAAGTGCACCTGCGTCAATTTTAGTTTTAATTTGATGATTGTAGGTTTTATTTATATTTGGGTAGATAATTAAATGAATGATTGATTCAAGAGATAATTCATTGGTTTTGACTTGATCTGGATAGAATTTGGCTAAGTCCAAAGAATTGGCTTAGAGGGTTTAGATTAAATTTGGATTTGATTTTCAATATAGTCTTGGTCATTTGAATTTATATTTCATTTATATTTGTGAATATAAATGAAGGAATAATTGATAAAGAGATCAATTGATTTGATTTAAGGATAGTTTTGGCTAAGCTTATGAATATGGTTCATGTGGCTTAGGAAGAGGTTTTAGAGGTTGGATTTGATTTTGGGTTTCAATCATTTGGAGTCAAATTTTGAAATTAGATTTGGAATTTGAATTTAAATCTGAGATTTGATTTGAGAATTGAGTCTGGATTTAATTTGAGAAAGTGTATCTAGATTAGGTTTAGGCTATGGGATAGGTTATTTCCTTAAACCCTAAGGCATAACCTAATCTTATGATTAACACTTTTAAGTCTCTAGGCTTAGGTTAGGTGTTCACCTAATCACTAGATGTGTCTTATGACTAAGAAAATCTTAGTGTCTAGAAGAGTCCTTGGTCTAAGAAGAGGAGGTTAAGAGCTTCACTCCAAAAGTAAGGTCAACACATCATACACAGTTATTGTTGTGTTCTTTATATGTATTTTGTTGAAGTTCTTATATAGCTCAACTCTTCCATAAATCTCAAAGCTAGGTGATATTTCTTATGGTAACTTTCAAATTTAAACTTTCTTATTGATCTATTCATTGTCACTTGATTAGTGCAATTCCCATGCTTAACAATATTATTATGTATGTTATAAATTAATACCACATTTTTCATGAGATAAGTCTGAGTATTAGTATTTTATAGTATTATTCAAGTGCCTTGATATTATGTATTAGAAAATAATCCATTCACACTTAACTTTAGGTGACAAGCATTCATGATTCATTGAACAAAAACATCTAAATAAAATACACATATTTAAAACAAGTTTCATTATCAAGTTGTAGATCAATTATTATTCTTAGTTTTTTTGTGTAATGCAAATAAACAATATGAAGACTTTTAAAATGATGCTTTGGTGAACTCTCTTACATAAGTGCTAGGCCATTCATAACACTACAAGTCTTATCATATGAGTCATGCTTGATTTTATTGGTAGTCATCAGTTTCAACATCTAAAGTGTGTAGGTTTTTTTTTCATAAGTTCTAATATCAAACATATTCGAGTTAGTGGCTCACAATCTCCAAAATATTTCTCTAACTGTAATAGATATGTCATAATATTATTTTTTGAAATATAATGTAAAAATCCCTCTTTAATAGTCACACTATCGAGGCAAATACAAAAATTAATTTATCAAAAAATTTGGAAGAAACACCGGAAAACTTTTGAATTAGGCCCAAAGCTTAATTATCAACCTTATCAATCAATTTTAATTATATATAATTGACAGTGCCATTAATAGTGATGTTTATTTATGGAGAGGATGTATGCATCTTAAAATTGATTGATTGATTGATAATTGTTTGGATGAAAATCTTATAAATTTAGGGATTTATTTTTTCTTGTGAATGTAATATCATATATTTGATGGGGATCAATGAGATTTATGGTAAGTTGTGATTGGTGGCGCGATTGGTGGTGGGGTAAGAATGGTGGCTAGAGGTAGGCGTGGTGATGATCGACACGGTAAAATGATGTGGTGATGACGGAGGTGGTTGGTAGTGGTGATTACCGACAAGTAGTGGACAACGATGAGATAGGGTGGTTGTGGGTGATGGTGGTCGCTGATGGATGGTAAGACACGATGGTGGTCACAATGGTGGTTGGGCGATCACGATGGTGCGACAAAGTGGCGATGGATGGTACCTAGTAGCCGACTGTAGTAAGGCAATAGCTGGCAGCTGACTGTGGTGGCGGTCAACTATTAGTGGTGGCTAATAGATGGTGATGAACGGCTGCCGATAATGATTTTCACTTTACACCAAATGGAATATTTATAATTCACCCAAATCGAATAAATTCTAAACACATTAAATTTAAACTAAATGAAAATTTTTAAATACATTAAAATTTTACATTACAAATCAAAATTATCAAATTAATTATAAATTTTTTTTAAATCCCTCGATTTTGAATACAATAAACTTATTTTGCATATCAAACAGCCCCTCGGTTTCTCCTTAGTTCCCTCCGTGCTATCTCCCCTTGTCTACTGAAGGGGGTGTTTGGCAACAGATTTGATTTATTTCAAGTAGAATTTAGTAAATCTAGTACATTTCGATTTAGTAAATCCTGAGTTGTTATATTCTGAAAAATGTTTGGTAACGAATTAGTTAAATCCTGCTAAATCCTAAAAGATGTTTGGTAAGTTATTTGAAGATTTAAGTCTGTTAGAATTAAAATTTTTTTTTTAATCAATAAATCATTAATAGTACATAATTAAAATTAACTTAAATATATATTAATTAATCAATTAATAGTATCAATATTAATTTAAAATACTATGTATTAATATTAACTATTAATTAATTAAAATTTATAGCTATTAAATTCTATTAGTAGATTAATATCTTAGGAATAAAATTATATTAAGGCATGTGAAGAGATAAAATCGTACGAATTTTTTCAAATTTTCAATTAATTAACTCTCAAATTTATAAAAATTATAATTATATTTACTAAATTATAATTTAATTTTAATAACTTATAAGTTAATCTTAAATAATATTTTATTAAATCAGTTTAAATAAAGTTAAATTAAATTTAAAACTATCAACTATTTTATTAGCTAAAATTACTTAAATCTAATTAATAATCACAATTAATAATTTATAATTAACTTATAATTACATATTAATAAATAGTTAATATATTAAATTAAAATTAATTTTATCATAATATTTTAATTAAGAAAAAATTAGTAATTAAATGAATTATTTAAAATTATGATTTTTTAAAAGATTAAAGAAAAGGGGCATTTACATACATAGCACACAATTCTTCTATATTTATGTATCTAGTGCCTAGATATAAATATTTATATACATAACACTTAAATTTTTATTATTACAATAAAATTAATTATTTTTTTAATTTGTTTAAAGTAAAATTCAACTTTTGAAGTATAGAAAATATATTATATTTATAAATATTAAATTTTAGGTATTAGATAGTTAAATGCATAAAATTTGTGTGCTATATACATAAATTTTTCTTAAAAAATTGAAATTTCTTCCTCGTCTCTCTCTCTCTCTCTCTCTCTTACAATAGCTCTCTAAATCAGAAATCCTACCTTCCAACAGATTTACTAAACCGGATTTAAGAGATTTAACCGGATTTTGGATTTAGCGATTTACTAATGATTCAAGAATTAATTTTTTGTGTTTGGCAGGATTTATGGATTTAGCAGCTTAAATCCTAAATAAATCCGTTGCCAAACACCCCCTTCGTGGGATGAAGGCTTGTTGTTGTTGTTGGTGTTGTTTCTTATTTACCTTCACATATTTTTGATTTGCAAGGAAGGATAATGAAGGAGTCAAGTGCTAATTGGATCTTAGTTGTGTTTATGTTTATATTAGCAAATGATGATTTGAAAATTGTTTTGTTTTTATATCATGATGTAAAAAATTTTTCTTACATGTGTTATTGCATGTTTATGGTTATATATCTATGAAGTGTTTGAATATGGACAATTATATTATGTTATAAAAGAGGAAATCTCTTTAATTTTGGCATTATGATATATTATGGATGATTTTGATAAAATTGATTCAATATGTTTTTAATATAGCTCATGGATTGTGGGAAAGCTATTATGAATGGTTATAAATTTGATCTTTTTAATGAAAATTTGGGTTATAGTTCTCCCCTCCTATTGTATCTTAACTAAATGTGACTCATTATGATGAGAGTTTGATTTTATGATTTGATTTTATAATTGAGCCATATGATGCTTACTAGGTTGGGTAGTTTAATGTTAATTTACATCGTATATTGTATTGATACATACATGGACGCATCTATACATGCACGCACGTGTTTTTTTAAAGAAGCTTTCAATAACTTAGAGAGATATTTTTACATCCCTCTAACTCGATCCTCGACACCACTTCGAAAAGATAGTTGGTGATTTGAAGTGATCCTTTTAAGGAGCAATTTAGAGTACTTCTTGCTCAAATTAATAAAATGGGAGGGAACATGCCATTGAATGATCTAACAACTCATGAGGTAGATTCTAAGTACTTATTCATTGAGAAATATTATTTGATTTTAATCTTTGCTTAACAAAAAAATCTATAGTCTATTATTTGTTGGGCATATAAATAAATCTATTATTGAACGTAAACATTGTAAGATTTTTAATGATCATACTCATTTTATTTTGTTATTTAGTTTGATTGGAAGTTTTATTACTTGATTTCATGTATGTTTCACAAAAGGCTATGTATTTAGACCACTAATGTTTACTCTCAATTATGAATGGCCATTTATGTATACAAGTTCTCAAAGTGGATTGAAAGAAATAACCTCTATAATATGAGCTATATACTATAGTGAAGCTTCATTAGTGTGAATAGTCAAATCATTAGGCTTCACAAAAATATGATAGTGGATGGATCTTATCATATTTGTAATATCAAAAGGAGTTATATTTTGATATTCTTATGGTCTTTCAAAGTTTAATAAGAATAATGATGTCAAGTATGAGGCTTTAATAACTTTCTTTAAACATTTAATTAAGATGTGAATATATAAGCTTTAAATCATCAATATCTAATAGATCTCTTGACATGTTAGTCAGTGAGGAGATGATTATCATTGATGAGGATGTCTTCCTTGGTGAGAAATTTGAATGTGGGCTCATATATAAATTTAATTATACATTATGTGCTATCTTATTTTTAAGCCTATTAATTTTATGATCAAATAAAAATTAATTAATTTTAGGCTTTTGAGACATCTTATTAATTTTATATAGAATTATCATGTTAGATTATATATATTTTTATTTTATTTTAATAATGAGTTGAAATAAAATGAAATACACTCAAGTATAAATAGCGTCATGGTCCCCATTCTAAGTGATTGGTTATTATTTTTCTCATATTCTATTTTGAGTGAAAAGAAGGCTCTCTCACTCACTCTCTCAAGAACACCCCTTTAGAATTGAAAGACCAAAATCTCGCATTAGCTCTTCCATGGATTCAAGTACGCTTCTAACAAACCTTCTTGATGATTTGACATGATATCCAAACAAGATAAATTTATTTTATCTTTATATGTTTTCTAACATGTGGTATCACAGCCTCGATCATGTTGAATAATTGAATAATCAGATTTCTCTTAATCTTTCGTATTGATTATTTGAGAATTTTAAGTTAAAGTATATGATTCGAAATTTTTGTGCATATAGAATCAATATCTTTTAGATCACTTTCATTCTTGATTTGAGTAAAAGGACAACAAATTTTTTATTTTTTACTGTGATCGCAATTTCAATTTTTATGTGATCAATATATTTATTCTCATTTTAATTTAAGAAATAAAATTCATATTCGGTCATATGAATTTAATTTAAGATGAATTATGCATTTGCTTGATTTTATGAGCAATTAGTGATAATTACTTATGGTGCATCTTAAATGTTTCTTTTTATTGCATTAAGATAGTTATAAATATTGCATGTAATGCTTTTATAAAATAAAATATTTTATTGCATTAAGATAATTATAAATATTACATTTAATACTTTTATAAAATAAAACATTTTACTATAAAGTCATAAAATTAACAGTTAAAATGAAAATATTTTAGATTATAATTATGAAATATTCTGTATAACACAATTCATTTAGAATAATTATATCTTTATATTAAACATTTCAATGATACATTTCTTTAACATTTGATAGTAACATTAGAAATATTAAATACTACTTTTATGTATTTTATAAATATTTTAATATAACTATTTGAAGGCAAATTTATCTATTATTATATTTAATACTTATGTTCCCAAGTCTCTTAATTGAATTTATGTGATCTTATTATAAAATATAATTAAATTAATTAATATAAACTCAAATTAATTATTTTGATTGGAAAAATTATTAAAGTTTATATTATTGTCAAATTATTTGAATTTAGTATAAATTGAAATAATTACTAGAATGACATAGTTGATATTCATCTTTTTTAAATAATTTAGATTGAAATAATATGCCACGAAAATGATCTCTATTATATCAATTTATTTAATTTTGAAATATATGAATATTACATAAAGATTATATTTAAATCTATGAGAAAAATAATCGGCCCAAAGGAAGATTATTTATTGACCAGATTTTATGCAGTCACAAATATGTGATAAATTTGTATTAATCATGTAGATAATATGTCGATACAGAGATAAACATATTATTAGCATAATTTATTATCAATATTTGTTTAATGTAATTTTAAGAGTAACAATTACAAATTATTATTTCTGTCCAAAGATTAAATTGTAATGTCATGCTAGGTATCTTATATGTGCCCATCTTATTGAACATTTCATTTCAAGTATGTATTTTGTTGATATTTTTGTTTACATTATATATACATAAGGAAATGACAATGTTGTTAATTATGAGTATTATTTTTTATTTTTTTCAATTAATGTTTCTTTTATATCTGCCAGTTTGAATAACATTCCAGTGCTCAACGACACTAACTTTAAGAAATGGAATGAGCATATCACCGTTGTTCTTGGGTCTATGGATCTTAACTATGCGATCCGGACTGAATGTCCTTCCGCCCTTACTACAGAAAACACTATTGAACAAAGGGCTAACTTTGAAAAGTGTGAGCGTTCTAACCGCATGAATCTTATGATCATGAAACATTCCATTACATAAATCATATGAGGTGCAATGCCTGAAGAGGAATGCGCTAAAAGGTTTCTAAGTCAAATAGCAAATCTGTTCGTAGTTCTGAAAAGGTCGAAGCGAGTACTATTCTTGGCAAACTCTTTTCAATGCGGTATAAGGGCAATGGAAACATAAGAGAGTACATTATGAAAATGTCTAATTTTGTTACTAGAGAGCACTAAAATTAGAGATTTGATCATTCTTGTGCACTTAGTTTTGATCTCTCTTCATACATAATTTAATCTTTTTAAGATAAGTTATAATACTCAAAAGAAAAAATGGACTCTTAATGAGCTCATTGCTCAATATGTGCAAGCGGAAGAGAGATTGAAACATGATAAAATAGAAAATGCTCACTTAGCTACTTCCTCTCATGACATTATTACTAAAAGAAAAATGACTTATAAAGACAAAGGAGCTGCAGATAAATGGACTTCACAGCATAAGGTATAACAAAAATAAAATAATGATGTTACTTATTTCTTTTGTAAGAAGGGTGGTCATGTGAAGAAGAATTGTCCCAAAAATGCAAATTGGCTCATGAAAAATGGGTTGTCTAAGGAGACAATGCTAACTAATGCTGAAAGATTCATCGATGTGGGAAATAACAATAAAGCTCCCATTGAAGCAGTATGCTTATATAGATTACATCTAGAATCTGGTTGTATTTTGAATTTATATGAGACTTTTTATGTACTGTCTAGACAAAATTTAATTTATATTTCTTGTTCGAATAAATCTAGTTATTCTTGTTCATTTGGAAATAGAAATTTAGTCTATTTCAGTATTCAAATATTATTGGTAGTTCTTTGATTGATAATCTATATAAATTAGAAATTTCTGCTTCATAAATTAATGAAACCTTGCATGCAAGTAATTTTTGGGACAAAATAAAAATTAATGAATGTGAATTCATATATGTTATGACACAGGTGTTTAAGACATATTTCTAAACAAAGAATTGAAAGACTTGTGTTAGAAAGAATTCTTGATTCTCTTGATTTTTCAGATAATAAACTTTGTATAGAATGTATCAAGAGAAACAAATAAATATCAAGAAAATTAGTACTAACAAGAGTTTAAGCTTCTTGGAATTAATTCATACTGATATTTGAGGTTCATTCTCCACAGCTACTTGTAATGGTCAACAATTTTTTTATTTTCATAGATGATTATTTTCATTATTGGTACTTATACTTGATTTATGAGAAGTCACTGGACATATTCAAAATTTTTGAGGTCAAGTTGAGAATCAACTTAGAAATAAAAGTCCAAATCGAAATAATATGAATATATATGATGGATGTGAACAACGTCCATGCCCTTTTGCCAAATATTTAGTAAAAAGTGGCATCGTTCCTCAATACATCATGCTAGGGACTCTAAGTCAAAATAGTGTAGCTGAGAGATGAAATCAAACTCTTATTGATATGGTTAGAAGTATGGTAAATCATTCTTCTTATTATAATCACTTTGGGAGAAGCTTTAAACTATAGTTTACATCCATATAGAGTTCCAAGTAAATAAGTAACTAAAATCCCATATGTATTATGGATTGGGAAGAAGCCTAGTATTAGGAATCTTCATGTATTAGGATGTCCAGCTGAAGCTAGACTATATAAGCCTAATAAAAGAAAGTTGGACTCAAGAACTATTAGCTGCTATTTTGTTGGATACTCAGAAAGGTCGAAGGGTTTTAAGTTTTATGATTCTTCAAATAACTCTTTTTTTTAGAGCAATGTTAAATTTATTGAGGAAGTTGAATATGATGAGTAATAAAAGAAATTTTATATTTGAAGAGCAATTTATTACTTTTCCTACAATTACAACAGAAAATGATCACTTTATTTTACTTGCTCTTATTCAAGTTGTAAATACAGATAATCAAAATATTTTTGAGTTAACTCCCACTCATATTGAGAAATCACAACAACCTCAAATTGAAGTGTCATTAAGAAAATCCATTAGGGGGAAGAGATCAGTAATTTCATATGATTATGTTGTGTATCTCCAAGAACATGAGTTTGACATTGGATTGGAAAAAGAATCCAATCTCTTTTAGTCAAGTCAAACAAAATGTCAACTCTCATATATGGATAGAACCCATTGAGAATGAGATGAAATCAATGAAAGATAGTGATGTTTGAGATCTTGTCAAATTTCCTAAATCTATAAAACCCATTGGTTATAAATGTATTTTTAAAATCAAACAAGATTCAAAAGGCAATGTCGAAAGATATAAAACACGTCTAGTTGCTAAAAGTTTTACTCAAAATAAATGCATTGATTATAAAGAGACTTTCTCTCCAGTTTTTTCTAAAGACTCTTTTAGAGTCATTATGACACTATTAGCTCATTTTGATTTAGAGTTACATCAAATGAATGTAAAGACTGCATTTCTCAATGGTGACATTGAAGAAACTATATATATGATGCAACCAGGAAATTTTCAATCTTCTGATTCAAAACACATGTTATGCAAATTAAAAAAAAATCCATCTATGATTTAAAGCAAGCTTCCTTCAATGGTATAAGAAATTTGATCAAGTAATTACTTTTTTTGATTTTAAAGAAAACACTGTTTATCAATGCATTTATCACAAAATCAGTAGGAGTAAATTCAACTTCATAGTACTATATGTTAATGATATTCTACTGACAAGCAGCGATATAAGCCTTTTACATGAAATCAAGCAATTTCTTTCAAAAAAATTTGAAATGAAAGATTTTCGGAATGCATCTTTTGTGTTAGGTATATAAATTCATCGAGATCCTTCTCGTGGTATACTTGGTTTATCATAAATGACATATATCGATAAAATACTTAGTAGATTTGGCATAAAAAATTGTGCACCAGGAGATACACCCGTTGCTAAAGGTGATAAATTTAGTTTGCTTCAATGTCCAAGAAATGAACTTGAAAAGAAAGAGATGAAAAAGATCCCTTATGCATCTTCTGCATGAAGTCTTATGTATGCTCAAGTTTGTACACATCTGGATATTACGTACATTGTTGAAATGCTTGACAGATATTTAAATAACCCAAGAATGGATCATTAGAAAGCAGGAAAATGAGTTATGCGATATCTGAAGAGAACAAGAGACTTTATGCTCACATATAGGAGATCAGATCATTTGGAGATCGCGGGGTACTCTGATTCTAATTTTGCTAGTTGCATCGATAGTAGAAGATCCACTTCAGGTTATATTTTCTTATTAGCTGGAGGAGCTATATCTTGGAAAGTGCTAAACAATCACTTATAGCTTCTATTGACCTCATTTTTAGGATGAGCTATCAAACTTCCATCTTAGATATAGGACTTCTCTTAGACTTTAAGAGATCATTGTCTTAAGACACATCTAGTGATTAGGTGGATACTCAATCTAGGCCTAGAGACTTAGAAGAGTTAGCCATAGAAATAGGTTATTCCTTAGGATTGTTAGGAAAATTTGCCTACCCTACAACTTGGACCACATTCCTCACTCCTTCAAGTCAAACTCCAAATCAAATCAACATCAAATTAAATCAATTCCAACTTGATTGATTTCCTCCAATTTCAAATTAATTCTACATGATTGAAACCCATGATTGAAAATCCAAATAAAAAATCTTTTCTAAGTCCTTTATTTCCCTCTTAAGGACTTAGCCTAAATCAAGTTCAAACTACTTCAAATCCTTGAAATTTTCTCATAACTCATTTATATTTTCATTTATATTCACATATATAAATGAAATATAAATTCAAATATCCAAAACCAAATCCAAAATTCATTCAAAATTCAACCTAAGACTTTCAAGTCAAAATCTTGAACTTAGCCAAATCAATTTCAAGTCAAGCCAAACTCTTGATTTTTCTTCATGATTCAATCAACCCTACAATTATGAATCCAAATATAAACACAAACTTAAATCACCAAACCAAAACTCAATTCAAAAATCAAACCCAAGTCAAACTCATGTTTACCCTTTGAACTTGAAATTATCAAATAAATCAAAACTCATTTGACTTCAAACCACTTGCAAATGGATTTATATTTTAATCATAAGTCTATATGTGAGTTCAATCAAACTCAAATCAAGCTTTGACCAAGCCATTTGACCCACTTAGGCTCACTTGACCTAAACTGACTTAAAGTACCATTTATGAGCCAAATTCTAATCCTAACCAAATTGGATTGAATTAAGCCCACCTAAGCCTCTCATCATGATCAACAATCATCATGAGATGATTAATCACTCAAATTGGGTCAAACCAAGTCAAACCTAAGGGTTGACCAAGTCAACACTTAGCCAAAATGAAACCTAAACTAGCAAAATCCACCATAGGCTAAATTTATTGAAACCATTGATCTAAGTTCATTCATGACTAATGTTTGAACTTGACCAAGTCAACATTTGAGCCTAACCTAGCCCAATTGGCCACTTGACCCAAGTTGACCCAACTTGACCTAAAAAGTCAAAATATATCAAAACTTGATCTAAGCCAAATTGATGAAAACCAATTAGTCAAGTTCATTCTAAATCATTTGTTGAACTTGACTAAAACCTCAATTGGCCAACTAGACCCAACCTAGACCAATTGACCATGAACCCAACTTGACTTAAAGGGTCAAATTGAGCCAAATTCAAATATAAACCAAATTGATTGGAAACAAAGATACCAATCCATTTCATATGACCAACCAAATATGAACCAACCCATGACCTAATCTAAATAGGTCAAATGGGTCAAATTGGTCAACTTGACTCATTTGACCTAAATGAACTCAATTGAACCAAAACTAAATATAAACCTAATTGAATCAAATCAAAGCCACCAAAACATTTCAAATGGTCATATGAACTTGACCCAACTTTTTGTTTGACCCAATTTGACCAATTGGTCAACTTGACTCAAGTTGGCCCATTTTGACCTAAATGGGTCAACATGAGCTAAATCACATCAAACCAACTCCAAATCCAACGAAACTTGGCCTAACCCATTTTTCAAACATAACAAACATATTCAAATTGAAATTGAAGCCAAATGACCATTTTACTTCTAGGCCATAGGGTAATCCAAAATTAAAATCACTTGGAATTTGGTCAATTCCTTTTCATGGACACTTGGCTTCCTCTTAGTGGACCAAATGGTCACTAATGAATCTAGTGCACATGATGATGGTTTGGGTAAACCCAACCCAAACCCAAAATCGACCACCTCCTTTGAAAATGCCCACATGGAATCCTCCCTCCACCTTGTTTGAGCACATGGCCACCTCACCCACTCCTCCTCTGGCCAAAATCGAATGCCATGCCTGTCTAAACAGATCAAACAACCCATTGAATAAGGTCAATTAGATGAAAACAACAAGTGAAGGCACGATCGTCCGATCCTTCAAGGGGGAGATATACTCCCCCTAATTCAATTCAATCTTCACTCTCCCCAATTCGATTGAGAAAGAGGAAGCCAGAGAAGTGATTTCCCAGCCTCCTTAAGCTCTCTCAAGCATTTCCCATTTTCTGTTTTCTCGATTTTCATAGCTTGAAAATAGGGGAGCTCCACTCAAAATCAAACTTACTCCACACTCCAAATTAACCAAATTTCCTTTGCAAACACCCTCAGGGAACTCGATCAAACTCACCCAAGCCTTCACACAAGTTCCTAAGGCAGGGAGGAGTCACCTTGATCGTGACCGAGCTCAAGTCAAGGAGGAGTTGGCCCATAAGAAGATATACCCAATCTTAGACCCTCCAAACTTCAACAAAGCTTCATCTCCAATAGACGAAGCTTCTCCAAGGGAATCGAGCGCCGGTGATCACCTCAGGTATGCCATTAAACCGAGCTTAATCTAGATGTGGTCTGGTCCTTTGTGAAGTAAAGTATCACCCCATAGGATTCTAGCCATTAGATGTGTTTTCCTTTACCCTTAGATGGTGTAGGTTGAGTTTCAATCCAATCCGAGCTCAATCGAGCTCGAATCTTCTTCTAGAAGATGGACAGTGTCCATTCCTCACAGAGAAGAACAGTGAAGGATCATGGGCCATCTATCTGCGCATTTTGCATGGACGACAGTGATTTAAGACACGTTGATCCACATTTTGTCCCTTTAGTATCGCGACTTTAACCTCGGTCGATCTTTGATCGCGAGTGAGAAAGTCGTAGTAACGCTCGCGGCTTACGATATAACAAATATCGAATCCCATAATGCCACGTGGAAGCGTCGTCGGTCCAATCGAGATTAAACATTTAATTAGGCTATTAAATCATCTAATTAATCATGGAAACTTCTTAAATTCATATCTAAGCATAGAAAATTTTAAAAAATATGAAATAAATTGCATTGGATAGATAATTGAATATAGAATATTCTAAAAATGATTTCAATGGATTTTGAACAGTGCTTTTCTCTGGATTTGGATTTTATTAGGAATATTATTTTGCTGATTATCCTCTAATTACTCCACTGATTAATTCCAAACTTCTTGTGCATAATTAATGGGATGACTTCTGCCTCTCCTAATTTTCTTGGGATTTATTGGTGGCTTACTTAGAGGAATTGTTAGTTCATTCCTTAATCACTCCCTTAATATAATTAAGCTTAATTAAGGGTATAATTAGTAGTCTAACCCTCTGATTGAGTCAATTAAGTTTTGATTAAGTGAATATGAGATTTAGGGAATAATTTTGGGATACTTTCCCTAATATATTCCTTAAACCCTCTTTTCTTTCTTAATCCAGCCTTAATTAAGAGTTACTTCACTAATTACTGCCTTAATTAATTTCATAAAATTTTAAAACTTTTCAGAACTCAATTTATCTATCTTGGGTAGATGCTTAGCTGTTCAATAACTTAAGTACATTTAGAAAATCAAAACCCAACTCATATGTGTGAGAGGGGTTATGAAAGTACTTAAGTTAAACCCTTAGTTTAATTAATCATTAATCATGAGCCAATTGCATTAGGACTTTTTCTTTCCTAAGTGTATTGCTGATTTAAATTCCTTATATGATTTTATGTCATCTCATTGGCTCATAATTATTTGATTAAGTATGCTAAGGTGGTATTGGTAAGGGATAATTAACACATTTAATTCATACCTTAATCTAACCAAAGTATAAAATTGATCTAATTACCTAAAAATTAAACTAAAACAACAAACATATGTGGGAATGGGTTAGGAACAACAAATTAAACTTACATTTCTCAAATTAAAGCAAACTCAAAACAAAATCAAACCTTCTTTAAAAATAATTTGATTTGCTTTAAGCTTCTTATTTCATAAGATTATCTTTAGGAATTAATTAGGGTGAATGTATTTACATACTTTCATCACTTTAGTTCTCTCCTAACATGCTAAATGTGTATGTCATATGAATCTCATGCATTCATACTTTTCAAAAATCAAATTGAAAATGAAATATTTTCTTTATGTCAAATTGCATATTTTGGCTAAAGTAAAAAATTTGAATGGCTATTATCATTATTAAATACAAAATTATTTTCAAAATCTATAAATCAAACATCTAAAACTGAAAGTGTGCTACTTATAATTATTTATAAGCTTGCATGTGGATATAAATATGAAGTGCGCATAATGTACTTTTCCTTCTCTTTTCTTTTAACATAGTTTTGAATATGATTTGACAAAGTGTATAGTTCATTTGAAAAGAACATAACACTTGCCTAACTCCATTCCTATTCATTCCTATGCTATTACTTAAAGAAGGACATCCATACTTACACATATAAATTGCATAAATAAATCAAACAAACAAATACAAACTCTTACATCTTTCTTTTCCATTCATTTCTTCTGTACAGATGCTTGTATTTAGGGAAAGTGGTATATTAGTCTGGACAATCCCGGGGTTGCGATGCTTTAAGTAGCCTTAAGTAGGTTTTGTATCTTACACCCCTGGTGCTAATAATGATGCCGTACTCACTTATGTCTTTCATACATACATGTGTGCATGCAAAAAATGGATAATAAAATCTCGTTTCTACTTAATAAAAATTATGCATCATAAAACATTCAAATTTTCTTAAGTAACTCACTTAGCATTCATCATAAAGTGTGCTAAATATTTTCATTTGTATGTATAGATATACTTAGGATTCATTCATATGCATGCTATACATGTTGGGAAAGAAATGAAGTGATGTGTGTTTTGTGATATTAATTCACTTTATTTAATCTTAAAATGCCTTTCTTTTTGAATAGGTTTGTTTAGAGTTGATCTAAACTTAGGATTAATTAAAATACATAATATGACATTTACTAAACAAAATTGAATATGAATCTACTTTAGAAATTACTTAAGGTAGGGAAGGAAAGAGAAGTTATCTTCTCTTTTTTTAATTAATTGTAGGATTCATTTAAACTAAACAAAATATCCAATAAAATCAACCAAAATCAACTAAATACTTAAATGAAACCACCCATCTAAGTTGAACATAATCACACATAGAAAATCCAAATCTTAAGGCCATAAAGCATACCACACAAACTTTTTATAGCACATTATTAAGTCACCACATTTAGTTTTAGGTTAGGAGGTGCATGGCTTGATGTTTGTTTTATTTTGTGATATTTTATTTTAGTTTGGATGTTAGGTGTATGTGCATAGAATGAATGGTAGGACGATTTAGTCTCATTATTTTCTTCATGGGATTGTGCTTAAGGAGCGTTATAATAAAATATATTTGCTTTTCTTTATGCGGTGCTTATACCCTTAAGCATAATCTAATAGGCCAGGTGAACTTGGTTATCCATGTGTGGGGTGCTAAGTCCAATATACATGCTTGAATTTGTATGATTTATTTAATTAATCTCTGTTTTGCTGGTGTTAATTAGATTTACTTTTCTTTTTTATGTAATTTTTGTAAATTAGGATTTTAGAATGATTGTTATGGGGATTAGGATGAGCATTGGTCATAATATCTCATCTTATGTCTCATGTGAAGCCTTTGGAGCAACCACCTTCCAACCATCCAAAAGAAGGAACTAAAAGAAGAAAGAAGAAAAGAAGAAAAGAAGACCCCATAACATGAATTCCTTACTTGATTGTAAATTAATTCTTTTATAATCCGGGTTGTATAAGGGTAGAGTTCGGCTACCCAATTTGTTTTCGGGTTTGTACGATGGTGCCCGACCTAAATGACCTTTTATTCTTTTGCGTTAACATTATAAAATATTTGATGTTTTGTTTAGTGTTATGCATTAAAATGACATGTTTTTTATAGTTTATTCCTTGCTTGATGTATGACCAGGATGACGATTAGGCTTTTAGGAAAAAGTAAATCTTCTACTAAATTAATAAACTAAAAATTAAAACTAAACTACTCATAACCTCATTTAAAGCCTAAGTTAAAAATCAAGATAAAAGAATTAACAATCCCTTAAGCTGGATGAGTATTTCTTTTATAACATCATGCATAAAATCATATTATCACACTCTTGATTGGAGGGCTTCCACCTTTGTCAAAGAACTTGGCTTGACTTTTGAGAGCCATGGTAGAAACACACATTTCCCTTCTCGCTGATTTTGGCCCATATAATTTTATTTCTCATGCATTAGGCATATGAATCTTATAAGCCTAAGTCAAATGATTGTCCAAAAATGAAAGTAAAATGTAATATGTTTTGCATTAGATCTAGGCCATTTTTCATGCCCTTACATGATCTGCCTCTGGGAGTTAGTTTAAGGACTCTGCTTTATAAAATAAATAAATGACTAACTATCTTCTATAAAGCATATGACTTGCCTACATGAATTTAAAATCTTAGGAGGAGTTGGCCACCCCAGTAAGTCCAATAGTCAGGTGATTTGTCTTCTCTTGTGGAGGCAAAACAAATACTCATTTTTGCCTTAGATTTAGGTCGTGGTTTTGACCCTCGCCAAGGCTCCCTAGATTTAGGTTCTGAGGTTGCTCTTTCTTTTTGTGGGCCATAAGTATAAATCATCACCTCTTAAGCATTTTCATAATCTTGTATTGTGGAATTATAAACCCTAAACTTCTAATGAAAAATTTAACTCAAACAAATTAAATCAATTTCAAAATGTAAAGCCCAACTATGAGATAATTGAGATGCTCACAGTTTCTAGCATTGTGAGTATCTCCTACTTATCTCCCTTTGGCTTCTATAATAACTCCCTCTCTTTGATTAATCTCATTTGATCTTCTAAAAAAAATAAACTAATCGATTAATAGTCCTACCTATTGAAATCTTTGGAGACAACAATCATTTACCTTAATCGAGAGTATTCTTAGAGAATTTCCTTTCTTAGGATGTAATTAACTATATGAGCTTGCCCCTTGTAGGGAACTTAACGAACCTGATTTAAAATAAACGCTGCTTTACTTTTTCATGTAAAGTAGGGAAAGAATCTCTAGTATATATGCAGACCCATTGTCCGTAGGAGTCCTTATTGAGGTGATTAGGTCCATCAGAGGCTGACTTCTATCTTTCGAGATAAGACACCTCTCCTCAATGTCGTACCCGATCACACTCAATAAAAACATCTATGGATCTACGTGGTGTCCAAAAATGCATAAAATGAAGTATATTTTTATCTTCATTTTTATTCCGCATAGATTGAAGACGGAAATATACCTCTTAGAAATTGACAAAATATTTCACCATAGCTTCTTCCACTATGGAAGCAGAATATATAGCTTGCTATGAGACATCAAATCAAGGAATATGGTTGTGAAATTTTATCGTTGGGCTAAATATTTTTGGTGAAATAGAAAGACCATTAAAAATAATTTGTGATAATAGAGCAGCTGAGTTGTACTCAAAGAACAACAGGAGTTCGTCAAAATCAAAGCATATTGGCATAAATTTTCTTATTGTAAAAGAAAGAGTTCAGAGTTCTTAAGTATCTATTGAACATATTTGTACAAACTTTATTATTACGATCCACTTACAAAAGATTTATCACATAAAGTATTTTATGAGCATGTGCATTTGATTTTACTTTGATGATATGCTAACATAGTGGAAGTTATGATGTTCAATGATTGTAAATATATTTTTTTGATCATAATAAAATATTATTATTATCTTATAGTTGAAAATTTTGAAATATAGTTATGTAGTTTCAATTGCAGTTTAGCATAAATAAATGAAACTATGTTTATAACTCTTTTGAGTTATAATATAGGACTAGTTGGAAATTGACATGATATATGATCACATTACATGAAATTTTCATGCTACACATCCATACTTGATCAATATCGTTAATCATATTGATTTAATGATCACTGATGTGTCTTGTTATAGAAAAAATTATAACAAAGACTACTTCGATTCTATGTCAATATTATTAATGGATCAGATTGTCTAAAGATGCTCCCATTTGAATATAACAAATATTGAGCTCTTAAAGTATTTAATAATATATAATTGCCAATCAATATATGTGGCTCAAGTGGGAGATTATTGAGAATTTTGAATGTGGGCTCACATATAAATTTAATTATTCATTAGGTGTTATCTTATTTTTTAAGTCTATTAATTTTATGATCAAATAAAGATTAATTAATTTTAAATTTTTGAGGTATCTTATTAATTTTTGTATGGAATTATCATGTGTATAGACTAGATATTTTTTATTTTATTATAATGATGGGCTGAAATAAAATAAAATACACTCAAGTATAAATAGGGTCATGATCTCCATTCTAAGGGGTTGGTTCTTATTTTTCTTCACATCCCATCTTGGGTGAAAAGAAGGTTCACTCTCTCACTCTCTCAAGAATACTCCTTTAGAAGTGAAAAACCAAAATCCCGCATTAGCTCTTCCATGGATTCAAGTAGGTTTTGACAAACCTTCTTGATGATTTGACATGAGATCCGGACAAGATAAATTTATTTTATCTTCATTTGTTTTCTAAAATTCCTTTCATTATATTGATTTTGAGCAATTTGGAACTTTTAAATATCGTAATTCAAAACGATAATTAGATATAAAAAAAGAGAGAAACTATAAAATCACATAAGATAGATACTTATGCGATCATAAATGCTAAGGGTTATAATTATAGGCTATAAAGCCCTTTAGATAGGAAGATAAAAATAATAGTAAAATCATAATAATTATGAATTCATATATTTATTATAATCCTGAATTTGATTATATAAAATAATGATTCTAATTATTCAAATTCAGAATATGATCTAAAATTATTTTACTAAAATTTTAATCTTTAAACAACTCGATTCATCATTCATGTAAAATATCCAAAACATTAACAATCAAATACATTAATTTAGCAACCACATCCCAATGATAATCAAATTAATATAAACTTAAAATTTAATATTAATTTGAACTTAATTTTTTAAAAGTTATTTTAATAAAATTAATTTTTGATCCTCCCTACAACTTTAGATTAATTCATCCCAAAAATATTATAATTATTTTGAAAATACTCACAAATAACATCATATATCATAATACCCCATAAAATTACAAAATATTTTTATAAATTTTTTGAATTTCATTCTATTTAATTGGGGATAAGTTTTTATTCATTTTTTTAGAAGTAATTTCTTAAGATGTTTTGTCTCTGATTTATAATGTTGCAAAAGGAAATACAAACAGAAATGAATACAAAATAATTAATACTTTATACTGTTTGGTCATGTAAAGTAAATACATGAAACTATATTTTCTGTGCATTGAGATATGTAAAGTAAATATTGTATTCTAATACTTTATTATATATAAATTAATTATAATTTATTCAATTAAAGTATTCAATTAAAAAATAAATATTATCAAATAAAATATAGATAAATTATAAATAAAATTTTTTCTTGATTAAAAAATAAATAAAATCAAATACAAATAAAATTTATTTCAATATTTAATTATTAGTAATTAATTTACAAATTTTCTAAGATATTAAAATAAAATCAAATACAAATAAAATTTATTTCTAATATTTAATTAGTAATTAATTTACAAATTTTCTAAGATATTAATTATTAGTGTTATAATAAATAAAATTTGAATATTATCATTTTATATTAACATAATGAAAATTTAATATATATATATATATATATATATATATATATATATATATATATATATATATATATATATATATATATATATATATATATATATATATATATATATATAATTTTATTACTATATTAAACATTAATTAATTAATAGAATTTTATTAAATAAATTAATCATCAAGATTTAATATTTATTTATTAAATAATTTTCTTTAATAAATAGTTTACTCTTTAATTATTTTTTACTAAATAAACAAAAATTTAATAATTATTTTAATTTTTGATTTATCATGAATTATTTATCATCAATTTGAATAAACATAATTATATTTATTAAATCTTAATTAAGCTATAATAATATTTATTTTAATTAAAGTTAAAATTAATATTATTGATTCAGCGAATTAGAAAAAAATAAAATAAAAAAAAAAAAGTTTTCCCAGGCTCCGCTCCGCGCTCCCAAAAAGAAAAAAACCTTTTTTTATGATCCGCTCCGCTCAATTTTTGTAAACGAAATATGCTCATTTTCGAGCGTATTTCGTTTACACTAAAATAGTTAGAAAAATCAAATATCAAATTTTACAAATTACTTTACTTGAATCAAACACTATTTAAGAAGGATACATATTTATTACATTATACGATAATTACTCAAAACCAAATAATGAAGTTATAGTTGCACCCTACGTCTACTTGCCTATGTGCTCAAAAAGCATGCGCGAGTGGCATAAACTGTAATTAATTGCTTCTTTGCTAACGTGCCGCTGACATTATGTAAAAAGCCTGTCTTCCTCTTCCTCCCTCACCGTCCACATCAAGCCCTGCATTGCATGTGCTGGTTCATTCATCTCTCTCTCTCTCTCTCTCACCTCCCCTCCATCCTTGGAGATTCAGATTCCATCTCTCTCTAATAATTGTATAACATGTGTTTTTTATTTTATTTTATTTATATTTTGATTTGTAATAAAATTTATTTGTTAGTGATAAATATTTTTTAAAAATAATAAAAAATCTTAATAAAAAAATAAAAATATTGAGAATATCTTTTTTAAAAATAAAAAAAAAAAAATGAAAATAATCTAAAACCAACCTTAAATTATTAGATATTCATTATAATATTTTTTTTGTCATGATTGTACTTTTGAATGTATAAGAGTTTATTTGTATTAAGTGATAATATATGGTGCATGAGAGCTTCACATGGCCAAGTAAAGTTGATGGTTTGTGGAGTGGATCTTTGTTTTTAAGATTCCATTTTTTTGTGCTAAATTGAATATATATATTATATGCACACAAAATTATTCTAAATTTACATTTAGTGTGCTTAAGGTCAATATGGAAGTAGAATGGACACAAGATCAACTACAAATTTAAAGGGGTGTAAACAAGTTGAGTTAAGCTCGAGTTAACCATGGCTTGAGCTTCAGCTTGATTAATTAATTGAGTTCGAGCTTAAGCTTTATTTTATTAGTTTAAGCTAGATCATGAGCTATAGTCCATTTAGAATGAAAAAGATAAAATGATTTTGATTAGATTAATTACTATAATAAAGAAAAAGTTACATACATAGCACATAATTCTTATGCATTTACATAGTTAAAGCTTGATAATTATAAAAATAGCACTTTTTCTATGTATAAAAAATTGTATTTCATTTTAAACTATTAATGATAATACTATTTTTGATATAATACTAAAGGTTTGGATGTTATTTTAGTAAATGTGAATATTTAGGTGCTAGATATATAAATATATAAGAATTGTATGCTATGTATATAAATGGCCCCTTTAAAAAAATATAAAAATAATGATAAATGGAAAAATTAACAAGAAATTACTTGATATAATAAATCTAATATAAAATTTAAATTTTTTTTTAAATTTTATACTTATCTTATTGAATTCTAATATAATTTAAGTTTATTTTATGACTATTTTTTTAAATAAGTTATCTCGTGAGGTAGCGAGTCGAGTCCGGGCTAGCTTAAGCTCGGTTTGTTAACTCACAAGCTTGGCTCACGAGCAATTTATCAAGCTAAGTATGAGCCGTCTAACTTACACTCTTAGTACAAGATTAAATATAAATATTAAATCTACATAGAACCTAGATATTTAGTCATAATAGTTGCATCCACTAAGATTAGTAAATGAGAACATTAGGTTAAAAATCAAAGAGTTTACCGTTTGAGCTAAAGCATTTTGATAAACAAGATGTAATTATAGACTAGGGAGCTAATGTAGACTAAAGAGCACATAAAAACTTCTCTCTCTCTCTCTCTCTCTCTCTCTTCTCTCTCTTATTTAAATATATGGAATCTTAACTGTAAACCTCTCTCTCTCTCTCTCTCTCTCTCTCTCTCTCTCTCTCTCTTAATTAAATACATGGAATCTTATGATAGCTTAGCTTTTGGGCTTTAAGTGATCACATAAACTAAGTAGCTGCCATTAAAAGGGTTCCAAGCTTGAAAAGAGAGGCCTCTCTTAATCACAGAGAGAGAAATCGATTTATAAAGAAGATTTTGTCGACCAAAATCATTGGTAAAGTCTCATTCCAACCGTCCAATTAAATAAAACTATCAATATATGTATAAATATATTTGAAGGGTGAGTGAGGAAGGACAGGGAATCCCTATCTTTTAGGTGAAATATGGAATAGTGGGAGCCTTAAGGGTCCTCTGCCCATCAACCCAAAGCACTACTATTTGTTCACAGCTTATAAAAGAGTCTAGAATATATATATTTTAGTATAGTTTTATTTAATATATAAATTATGAATATATAAATATATATTATTTATTGCATGAATTCTGTACTTTTAGCCAACTTTGAGCCATTTGTGACCTTTCAGCTTATATTTATGCTAAATTATATTAACTCTTTGAATGAATCCAAAAGCTCACAGAACACTAACTGTCAGTGCTCAGTGGCGGTGAAATGAGGACCACTAATTCATATGAATTGATGTACTTCAACTCACTTTAATGATCTCTCTCTCTCTCTATAAACTTTAATCTTTGATCACAATATTTATAAGTATGATTATTAGATTTACATGCATACCACACAATTCTTATGCATCTACATATCTAACACCTTAAGTTGATAATTATATATATATATATATATATATTATGATGATATACGAAAAGATATATTTCATTTTAAGAAAATTAGTTATAATGATATTTTTGATATAATATTAAAATTTATGTATTATTTATATAAATATTAAATTTTTATGTTCAATATATAAATACAAAATGAATTGTATGTAGATAAAACAAATTTTAGTTGTGAATTTACTCTCTAACATACTAAAATATGTAAATTGATCCCTATGTTACAAATTGAGATTCCTAATAGTAAATGGTCCAAACAAGTTGGAGAAGGTAAACGGTAGTAGGTAAGAGATGCAAAAAGGCTTTTAAAGTCCCCTTGGTTTAAAAACCACACTACAATGATTATTCTTTTGCCCTCATGGTAATTAAGAAGGCAATTATAGAGGAAAAACAAAAATATTTCAAATTTTTTTATTAAAAAATTAAATGTCAAAACAGAAATTTAATGTAAAAGAAATTCAATTTAAATTTTTTTATAATAATTTTTATGATCTTTGTCAATTAAATTAGCTGTCTCCCATATTATTTTTCATCCTTACTTCTAGCTAAAACTTTTAGTTTTATATTATTTTGGGAAGTGGGAATGATTTTTTTAATTAAAATAATAGTCTAAAATGATGCCAACTCTCTCAACAACCTCTATAAATAGCATTTCCATGATTTCGGAAGAAGCAAGATTCTCTCCCCCATTAGCTAAGGAGGAGGAATAGGATCTTCTTCCATTGCCACTATCTTCTTTTTCCTTTCTAGCTTTCTTCTAGCTACCTCACTCATGGCTAACATTAAGTCCTACACTCTTGCTCTCCTTTACATACTCATCCTTGTTCTTCACAAGTCTATGAGTTGTGAGGGAAGGCATTTGACAGAGAAAGATAATGCAGTGTGCAAGAGATGCTTAGCGGAGAGTAACGCCGAGCTCAACAATGGAGCCGAGATGGTTGAAGGCTCCGTTGAGCTTGACGGCTCCGGAAACAGCGCCGATGCGGTGGTGACTGATGATGCTCGGCCGTCAGTACCGGGCCACAGCCCCGGCGTCGGCCACTAATTTCATGAAGAAGACATCAACGAGAACGTATAATTAGCTTATGTTCTTGTTTGATCGATAACAGATTTGGATTCTCCTTCAAGTTAACTATATGATGATACAATTTACGTTATCTCAGTTATATTATTCTCTTTTGGCAGTTGAGATTGAATTCAATCACAACGGTCGAATGCAAATTGTATGGTCGAGATGACGTTAAGAACTGTACGGTACAATTAACTTAGTAACTGGATAAGATTATCTATTAATTTATATTTAGGATGTATTTGTAAATTAAGTTGATGTGTGTGGTATTTAGCTGTTGATCTCTATTGTGTAATTATATTTAATAGCTTATATATATGCTATTAAATATTATTTGAAATTAATGCATTTTATGTGTAATTGACTGTGTACTGAACATATCGTCATATGTCCTGATTTTATAAATATTTCCTTAATTTGTGTTGTAATAACTGTGATATATATATATATATATATATATAGGTATTTATTTATTTATAATAATGCAAAAGGAATTAATTTAATAAATCTTAATACTTCCATCCATTTTCTTAAAATGGGTTTCGATGGTTGTGATGGAGACATAAATGATTTAATAAGTAATTTAATAAAAATAAATCCATTTAAATTAACCTTTTATTTTAAATTTAAATATGGGAGGCCTAATTAAATCTGTTTTTTTTATTAATTCACAGAAAAAAAAGAAGATCTATATATACATAGATATATTTACATATATATATATATATATATATATATATATATATATATATATATATATATATATATATATATATATATATATATATATATATATATATATATATATATATATAATATTTTATACTTTACAAAATATATTTCACGTTTTTAAAATATCATATATAGAGGTATTATAGATGAAATATTAAAGATTTATATATGATTTATATAAATTTTATACACAAACTTAGCTACTATGCTTGCCTTGGTAATTTTCTATGATGTAATCTATGCTTGCCAATGGTTGGCTATTGGAGTTCCCACTAATACTTTGATATTATAACAAATAAATGGAGGATGCAAATTTATGTGTGAATAATAATAATAATAATAATAATAATAATAATAATAATAATAATAATAATAATAATAATAATGCATTTATTAGTTTATATTTCTCACACTTTAAAAAAATTATTTTTGATAGTTGGCCTATGGGTAAGTCTATAGTGTTGGAGGAGATCAAATATGAGGAACTATCAGGAATTGGAATGAAGATATTGTGGAAGAAATAAGATGTGGGAAGATATTGTGGATGGAAGAGGCATTGTTTTGCTTTTAGGCTTTGAGTTGAAGCATAATAATGGAAGAAGAACTCTATTTAGAAGACATGATAAAGAATTTTAGATATAGCATTAAATGTGAATTTTTCTATCAACTTCTAAGATTAATTAAAATCTTTGTTTTTTTACTCCATAAATGAGAGGTTTCTATCAACCACATGAAAAATTTAGAGACTTCAACCAACAATCAATTATTTATTGTTCAAACTATCCCTTGAACTGGATTTATTACTCTTAAAATGCTTCATAACATGAAATAAATATTTGTATTTGTGGATAAAAATATTCATCACTAGATCTTGAGGTATCACTTACTTCAACTTCATATTCTTTCTTGCAACACATTCTCTTTATGTAGTGACAACAAGTGTATGTGTGCTTGTTTCTATTATAAAAATTAATTTTTTTTTGTTAATATAAACAATGATATTTTTATCAATACATGCCTTTGTGATCTTCATTTGATAAAAAATGAAAAAAATAAAAAAAATAAAAAAATCCTGTCAATGATAGCATGATAAATATGTAAAATTGTACTAACATATTGAACTTCACAAGTTGAATACATCAGCATGTTGCTTCTTTGATGTCGTTGTGAAAGCCATATCTCAATCTTATCATACATATATGTTTTTTGTCATCTAATTCTTCACTCTAATCAATACCACTTCTATTAACTATAATATTGTGGGCTCCAAAAATTTGCCACCGACCTCTCGACAATTTATTTGATATTGAATTGAGGAGAGTGTGACTTAAAGTGTCGGTGTAATTTTCGAGGCGATGAGATAGTAGATAGACTACCGGATTTCACCTCATTTGGTGAGGACTTTAGATCGTTCCGGGTTTCCTATAGCAAGCCCCATAGTTAATTACCCTTCTCAATAAGTGAGAAAACTTTCGATTAAGGTTAGTCATTAGATGCTTAATGGGTATATAGTAGCGGATATGGAGTTTTAACATTTAAGATATGAAATTCATCATTTTAGCTTAAACCGATGGTTGGGGGGATGCGTGCATCTAGATCCCATGATTTCATCTGCCATCGGTCCCTAGTCTACTTAGAGGAGGTAGTCGATAGAAGGATCCTCATCAAGATATGGGTTCGTCAAGAAATACTTGCTGGTGGTGGTGTTTGTCAGGAGACATGCTTAAGTCTATCTTATGAGGGTTGTTTGCCTATCAAGTATATCCTATGATTCACAACTCAAAGGGCGAGTCATTGGAATGAACACGATCGTGATCGTAATATAATGGAGCGGTAGCCAAACCACTCAGAGGACTCGGTCGTGATTGTTTATCTGTGGAGCTCTTAGCCACGGAGGACACATCATCTTGGCAAGAGAGAATTAGCAAAAACTTGATTTGACATTGGCTCCTTTGTGTAGAGTTTTCTTAATTTGTCACGATAAGCATGGAAGGATTGAGTTTGATTTAAGTTTTAATGATAGAATTCTATTTAAGTAGTTTTGATTGATTTGATTTGAGTTGAAAAAATTGATTAATTTGAATATTTTAAAAGCTTTAGATCCTCTTCTGTTTAGGCTAAGGATTAGATCTAATATCATGTGATATGATTTTCAAATATTTCTTATTATAGGTTTTAGGTTTTGTTTTTAGACTAAGACTAAACAGAAGCAACCCATGCATCCTCGACACTTTGAATTTCACATAGTTCCAGCGGTGTATTGTAATTTTATGTTTGAATTTTGAGATTGATTTTATATTTTTATTTAATTCTAACTTTAGCCTGCACAGCCTTTTCAGACATTAAAATTTGCATTTCTAGAACACATCTGAGAATTTATAAAAGCTAATTTCATCTAATTAATGAAATTATTGATTTTGAAAATCAGAATTAGAATAAAATTCATTAATTCGATCAAAGGAAGTTCTATGATTTTTGTAGATTTTGATTTAGTATCGCCTTCTGCCTGCTTGTACAAATGGGTTGCAGATCCGGTGGCGAAGAAGATATTTTGATTTAGATTGTAGTTTAAAACATTATTTGCACTTAGTTTACTTGTTGTGTTTTTGTAATTCTCCCCACTTAATTATGCTCAATTTAAATCACTTTTGATAAGTTATCGATTTATGTTTATTGATTTAGCCCTCATGCTTATTTCATAGTAATCACATTAATTAATTATTAAACCCATTAATTTCGATTTGCAAATTTATTATGAGTTTAGTATTAGTCCCCCCCAAATTCCAATTAAAGTTTGCTTAATTTTGAGGAATTTACAAAAAAAGAGAACTCACTTTTTAACTTCAATTTAAGCCATAGAGAATTGCAATTAGAGTTTGTGAGTTTGATATTAGCCTCTCCCAAATTTCACATAGATTTTAAATGAATGTTTTATTCCTTCCAAAATTTTCTTTAAGGGCTCCCCCTTTTTTCTTGTTTGACGCTTTTAGTTTAAAATTAGCTGCAGGTTTCCCGACTTAACGTTCTTAAATCAGCTCATTTCACTCTCTCACTTTTTCTAAGTCAAAATATTTGACATAATTTCTCAAGATCATCATCATGTAAATCGGAGGTGTTTTGGCTTTGCGCTCTGTGCAGTGGTGTCTTCAACATCAGAGTTTTCATCTCGTCACCTCTTGAGCACGAGCGAGAACGAAGACATACAATATATATTCGCTTTCCTTTTTTTTCTAAGTCTAGAAATTAAACAAAATTTTGACATTTCGTGGGGAGCGACATCTAGAGTTGTTCTACTTATGCCCATGAGCTAAGCGGCTTCTTAACACCACATCCTATTTTTTTCATCTCGTCGTGTCCTCTTGAGCACAACGAGGTCTTCAAACCTGCAAATAAACGCAAGCATATATATATATATATATATATATATATATATATATATATATATATATATATATATATATATATATATATATATATTACAGATACATATTCGACTCATTTTTCTCTATGCTCAAAATTATAATTGGGAATGTAAGACATGTGATCAAAAATTGAAAGAAGAATTTCTCTTCTTCATCCCTCGTTTCTTGGCTAAGGTGAGAAATAAGCGAGAAATCGACCGAATCGAGCAAGAATTCACCTCTTGACGATGTTTTTCCCCCGATAAGCGAAAATTAGAAGGGTTATGGGGAGTGTGACGCTGAAAATCGAAAGAAGAATTCGCCTATTGATAATGTTCTTCCTCGATTCTGAAAATGGACTAAAGCGAGGGGTGTACTGAAAGCGAAGAAAAAAATTTGCATCTTCGATGTTTATTCTTCTTCTGTAAACGAAGGGTCTAATATGGTTTTTGTAAGATAGGCTAGTGGGTTTGACAGAGCTGGAGGCAAGGAATGCAGGTGGATCAGGTTTAAGAATTTGGACATGGCGGAAGTCTGACAGCAATGCGGGGCAGTTAGGATCCGCTGAGGGCCGAGAAAGCAGGAAACGAACGGTCGTCTACAGGAACAAGCTGGAACGCTGTGCCAGAGTCACGTCGGTGCGCATCACTGAGCAGACAGGAGACACGCCGGTTGCAGCATCGCCGAGCAGGCCGCGGGAGGTGCGGCGGGTCATTGCAGTACCTGTGGGACACCGTGGAACGTCCTGGTGGGGTCGCGAACTGCGACGGCCTGGAACCGGAACGGCGCGGCGCGGTGGCTCGCGCGGAGCGCGTATGAGCTCACGAGCAAAAACTGTTCATGCAACAGGCCGAAAGTGTGCCGCGGGATGCGTGGATTGCACCGAGGGCGGGATCGGACGGAAAATTGAGAGCGGGGAGGAGATTTTTTTACCTATCCTTTTCGTTTCCGACGAGAGAGAGGGCTGCGGGAGGGAGAGAGAAACGTGTGAGAGAATGAAGTATGCGTAGTGTTTTTTTTTCTTATTTTTTTTTTAATTTTCTTAAATAAATTTTTATTATTACATAAAAATAAACATGAAAATGAGCATAAATTTTAAATAATTAAATTTATTAAGAATTTATGAAGAATTTCCCAATTAGAAAATAAAATATATATAATTTAGAATTTTTAAATATTTAATTTAGGTTTTAATATAATATATCATAATCATATATATATTAATTTAAGGTAATTAGTTGTTCATCATTTAATAGTTTATGATATTTTTTCGGCGTCAAAAAATTTAAGCTCAAATCGCCGCTTTGCCGATTTTTGCGACTCATCCAATTGAGTCGAACAGTCTTATGATAGATTTTTGGCGGTTCAAAATGGGTGATCAATTTGAGCAATCGTTTGATCCTCGTCGGCACCTCCTGACCTCGATATGCATGCAGACGCGTTGACGACTCGATCACTTGATCGGTTGATCATCAAGTCATGCAATATTTATATTCTAACCAATTTCGATGTTTCAAACACGATGGAGAAGTCCGTTCGCCGATCGGAGGTCATTTGAGTTGATTTGGTGGCGTCGCGCATATTTCGATTTGCGCATCACTTCAAATCACTGACATTTCCGCACTCAATTGAGTGCGGATAGTCTCATTTGATAGATTTTGACATTTGAAGCTAACAATGATCAATTTCATGAATGGAGGTCGCTCAACATCGTCGCGGCGTCGACTCGATATCGTGCGGTGGTTGGACTTGGCGCTCGGTTGATCATCAAGTCGTGCAATATTTATATCCCGATCAATTTCGCGTTCGCGATAAAACCCGTTTCGGTCTTGTTCACCATTTTCGGGGATGTATTTTGAGCCTCATTTTGCTTCTATCAGTTCTAATTTGACTTGTCTTCTTGATTTTGACACATATGTGGAGGTCAACAAATATATCATCTATCTTATAAAAGAAATGTTTTATCAATTAAATTATAATTTTAGATTTCTACTAAATTCAAAAAAGATCTAGAGATTATAAGTAAATCAAGTTTTTTGTTAATGAAATAACTTTCTTAATCAAGTTGTATGACAAATGCATAAAATTATAGTGACATGTTTAAATTTAAAAGTTAAAGTGTTTAATGATGGGATGCTTCTTAATTTGATATTCATATGTGAAAGCAATATAATTAAGCTTTGTTTACTTCTCATATTGCACTTCTATAGAACTCGAGAATAAAAATTTATAGCTTCTTTTCCACTTCATGTTTCTTGGAGATTTTCTATTCACCCTTCTTTAAGGAGAGTGATTTAGTAAGTAGATAATACAAATAAATATTTTCTCGTATAATTGATTGAGTTTGCTGATGCATCTTAGGCTTCTCTCTCTCTCTCTCTCTCTCTCTCTCTCTCTCTCTCTCTCTCTTATATATATATATATATATATATATATATATATATATATATATATATATATATATATATATGATAACTGCTAGATAGCTAGTAGCTTATTGCTTTAGCAACCTCATTGTAATGGCTTCTCAAACTTATTCTTATGATGTTTAACTATAAAATTTGTTTTAAATATATCAATTAATTAATTATTAGAGGTTAGCATAAATCATTATTAAATTATCTATTTAAATTATCCATTAAATTATTATAAATTAAATAAAATTTCAGTTATAATCACACAATTTAAAGGTTGGCACTATTATAAATTTGAGTTATAATTATAAATTATTTAAAAATATAGCTAAATATGTAAAAGATCTATAGTCCCTCGATTAGAGGAGTTTCTTTAAAATCATAATTTTGAGTCACATGCTTTATGATTTATTATATATTATTTAAAATACATTTTTTATCATATTTTCACAATTTTAAAGTAGTTAACATATTTTTAAATAATATGTTAATATAATAGTGACTATACTACATTAGATTCACAAAAAATTAAATAACTGATACACACACAAAAACAAAGCCATAGAATTGTATTCATTTATGAATAGATGTTACACCAATCTTAATGCATTTATGCATTTGAAGAAGATGAGGATTCAAATATTGCTTTTATGGCTATATCTCCCTCACACTAAATAAAAGTTTTTTTTAATAGCATTTTCATTTCTTTCAAGTAGTTATCTCCTTGCACAAATCATGAAGCTAAGACCAACAAAAAATTTGACTATTTGATATCGAACTAAATATAAAGTCTCACATGCTTTCAAGATGTTTTTCTATTTATAGACAACTAAATGAAACCTTCATATTGATTTAGTCTCATTTATTCATGTCAAAGATGCCAATTATGTTCACCCAAATGTGGTATATGGCCTAGATTTGAACCAAGCTAACTCGAGTATAAATTTAGGAACTCATCGAGTCGATGAGTTGGCTCATCGAATTGCCAACTCATTGACTCATCAATTTGACAACTGACTAGTTAACTTAATCATTAGAACTTAAATCTTATGCCCACTCATAAATATACTAAACCATTCTCATTCTCTTTCTAACTCTCTATCTTTTCTTTGTTAAATCTTACGAGTAAGATTCGGATTAAGAACAAATTGGTATTGTTACTCGTTCATACTTCAACTAAACTTAAGAAGACTCGTCTCTTTCATTTCATTTTCTAAAAATTAAAAGCTATGGTCTTAGCTTCATGATTCAATAACTCATTTTTGAAGGTTATTTCTAACTTCTTAAACACTCATGATCAATCCATATATATGGTCCCATAAGATAAATGGTAATAATATCACTATATCTTGCTTCATGGAAATATATCTTCAAAATATTTCATAATTTACTCCAATTTAGACCACAATACAAGCTTGAACACATGAGCTTTGAGTAAATACTTTTCACACTAAAACACAGAAGATAACTGATCAAACAAAGCTTTCTAATTCTCCTTTAAGAAAAGTCGAGTGTCTCTTCAGTCGATAGCTTGGCACCAAATGTTCCGCTCCCCTCACTGTAGCTAATGTCAGTCTCTTATGACCAATCACGTATCCTCCCACCTAACATAATACAAAGTAAATATTTCATTAATATAATTATTTCACAAAAAAATAAATCATAATTGAATATTATAGAATAAAAAATTCATATATTTCACCATCATTAGTATACCATGCCTTCCCGGATTCAACCGGAAGCTTTAGCATTTCGATTGAATACCGGTCAAGTCACACACAACTGAATCTTGATCCCCACTGCAGAGAGAGAGAGAGAGTCAAGTTGATATAATTGAAAAAGAGAAAAAGATATTTAAAATGATGTAAATGAGTTAAGAAAAACCTGTAAAATCACACTCTCAGACCGCTGCCAATTAGTTCCTGAATAGTTGGAAGCACTGTGACAGGTGAATCATTCCACCTTTCAATCATTGTACTGTGTAAAAAAGAATTATGACATTAAAAGTGATATTAAATAAATGTATAAATTTAATTTGAATAAAAATTTAATTTTACAAAATTACCTGAGTCAAGGATATTATAAATGAACATTTACATGGAGAGCTTTCGGAAGATTGAAGATTTTAACATAGAAGTGAGTTTAACTAATATAATCAAAATTAATTTTTTTAATTTAATTTGTATTTTTTATTATGAAATCAAAATTTGAAGAATTTATAAGAGAAGTTAAGAACTTAACTTTATATTTGAAGAAGATTCACCGTAGATAGGAGCATAAATATCATATCTATCAATATTTCCAACCTCATTTTCATATAGCCTCATCACAATCTCAGAATGTCGATGAGGAAAAATTGCGTTTGATTGAATGTTGTTATAGGTTTCATCACTATCAAGGCATGAGTCCACAAGTAATTGTAATTGCTTTTAATTTGCATCTTGGTCGATAAGTATTCCCCATCTGAAATCAACCTTTGTTCATTTTGATTGGGGATATTAGAAAAACTCTTTGTTCATGAACAGCTCATGTTCGATTCATTCTTTAAACGAGATGATATTTAACAATTATTTTGAGATCATTAACTTAAGAGCTGAACAAAAGTTATCTTATTCAATCGGTTTATTTTCGATCTTTATTTATTTATTTTCAATAGTTTAAAATATGCACGTCTTCTACGGCTCAAATTTGAATGATTCAAACAAGTTTGAAGACAAGAAAATTTCGAACAAATGAAAATTTGAGCAATATGAATGGCAGCATACTGCAAGCTCGCTCCAACTCGAGTTGCTTACATCAATCGAGCTGAGTTCATGGTCAGTTCATAAGCATAAACAATCGAATAAGATCATATTCATATTTAGTTCATTTAAACTTCAAGTTTTCAAAAAATATTCAAGCATATTTTTCTTTTATTAATTTGAATAAATATGAACAAGCATTAATCGAGCCGAGCTCTAGTAGTTTGACGAGTGCACTTATTCATTTATATATATACATACTTTGGCTGGAATTAAATCTTGTTTTGAATTCATTAAATACAAATTGTTTCAAGTCTTGTGCTTATATCTTCATTCATCAAAGAGACTTGAGTAAGACTGTTTCAAGTTGCTTCAATCAATATAAGTTTTGATTTTTTGATATATTGGTGTGATTGAAATGAATTGCTATTAACATTGGTGATAGTTTTCTAAAGTTCTTTTCAATCATTTTTTAAGTGATTTGAATATTTTTTTTCTTGTCACTAAATTGTGTTTTGATTTGTGAGATCACATCTCTAAGACTTTTACAAATATTATTTTTATAGTTTACATATTCATGATATTTGTAGTTTACTTTATACAAATTTTTTAAAATTTATTTTATCCTAGCACATTGTGTTAAAGTTGTTTTAAATTCATATTTTCAAATCATTATTTCACCTTGTGAAAATGTTTTCAAAAAATCATTTATTTCAAGTACTTCATATAAAGATCATATCATTGATATTTTTAAAATAAAAAAGAAATCTACACAGATTGAGCGCTCTTTCTTATTTGTCTTAATATTATTTTATTTGGGCTTATGAGCACAATTATTTAAAAATTAGATAGATAAATTTTATTCTTGTATTTTCTTTTTTCTTGTACTAATTTATTTGAGGGTACTTTTTAGGTGTATGAAAGTATGTTGTTGAGTACTTGCCTAGTATTAAAAAGTATGTATTGGAGTTGTACTTATCTGATATAGTAATGTACTTATTAGAGTTGAACTTGCTTAGTATAAGGAAGTATGAGAGATTGGTTGTAATCTCATTTGATTAGTGAATTCCTAATCAGGATGACTATGCATGAATGTACACTGATTTATGAGTTTTAGCCAAACCATGTAAACAATTTATGTGCATCCAATTTTTACTTTGCTACTTTTGATTTGGTTATTTCTTTGCTCTTTCTTTTTAAACAATCTTATATATTTTATAACAAACATTTTTTTACAGAGTTTTAAGATTAAATTTTAATTTAAAATTCATCTAAAATACTCAATTCATCCTCTCTTTTAGGTGTCATAGTCTCTTAATAATATAAAATTAGCAAAGATTATTATTAAATTAGCCCTTCAATATTAGTAAATTATTATTAAAGTGTAATCTGGATTTCATTAAATAATTTAAAACATTTTCGGGAATCATTTTCAATAAATATATCATTTTATATCTTATTCCATGATTTATATATTTGGATGAATAAAATTTTGATAAATTGCAGCAAAAACAAGCTATTAATGAGGCAACTATATGTATGGCATAGTGCATAGTTGCATGAGCTGAATTTAATATTTTTTTCCTTAATTTAATTTTATAAGAAGAGTTGTTATACATTATCTTATTTTTATTTGACATAAAATAAAATTATTATTATTTTAAATATGGGTAATTAGTTGTGCCTATACCTATACTATCAAGATGTAGAGGATAATTTTCTATAGTATATCAAAATTTAGTTGAAGAAATTTTAATTATAATCACACAATTTATAAGTTGGGCACTATTATAAATTCTAATTATAAGTATTGATATGACACTTAAAATACTACTAGTAAGCACATCTTGATGCTAAAAGCAAGCTAATCCAAGTTGAAATTGGTCGAGATCAAGCACTTAAAATATCCTTAAAACTGGATGTCGGTTAAATCCCTAAATAACTCTCAAACATTGAGTGTTTATAGTCAAATCGGCGTCGACAAGTAGGATCTAAGAGCCTAAGATCTCATAATTATGACTTCATTTGAACTTTCAAATACTTAAAATACATCAAATGATCAAAGGAATCGCTTTGAGCCATCCGATAGGAGTGGTTGGTTTGCATGTATTAGATACACCACTCCTAATCTATAAATAGCCTCATTCTTCATATGAGGGAGGTCAAGCAAGAGAGAGGAGAGGCTCTAAAGCTTGAAAATCCTCCAAGCACAATCGTGCCTCGATGGTTGTCAACCACCACCACCGATCCTTGCCGTCTCGTCTCCGGTCACCATCATGACCGACCTTCATCGCCAATTGTTCTGTTGTTCACCTCATCATCTGCTACCAAGCACAACGACGTGACTATATCATTTGTTGTCGATTTTGGGATTCCCATTATCTTCTCATATATGTAATCCGTTATCGAAAACTTATACTCCAAAATAAATATATAGTGGAAGCTTTTTTGCTTTCGTGATTTTTCCCTCTTTTCGAGATTTTCCACGTTAAAATTTCTAGAGTTTTCTTGCTCATTCTTTAAATACCATGTGTGTCTTTGGATTTCCCAACTAAGGCGTAAACTTTCACTATATCGCGGTTTTCTAGCACGTGCTTTGCCGTCGTGGGAAACTGATTCCCATTATTTCATCTTGTATGAAGACCAAGTTTCCCAATAAGATCAAAACCACCATCGAGGTGGAGCATTTCAAGCTTTTAAAGAGCGCAAGCGAAGAATGAAGATTCGTCAAACTTCGTTCCTTCATATTTTGTCGGCTTGGGAGGCAACTCTTAATCTCAAAAGATTATCTCAAAAGATTATCCAAATCAATATTTTGGATATCTAATTGATTATCAGTTAGAGAAGCAAGTCAGCAACACCAATGAAAAAGACCAAGGTTAAGGAGAAACTTTGGCTACAACTACAAACGGATGTTTTGATTTGACCACTTCCATACAGGTTAACGTCATCAAGTAATACTTTGACAAATAACCTCGGATGGGTAAAAAATCCTCAACGGATTCAATTTGATCTCTTCCATACAGGTTAACATCATCGAGCAAAGACTCTAACAAACAACCTCAGATAGGTCAAAAATCCTCGATTCCATTCAACCTCTTCCATACGCCATTAAGTAATACTTTGACAAACAACCTCGGATGGGTCAAAAATCCTCATTGGATTCAATTCGATCTCTTTCATACAGGTTATCGTCATTGAGCAAAGACTCTGACAAACAACCTCGGATAGATCAAAACTTCGCACCTACTCCATGCAGGTTAACGTCATCAAGCAAAGACTCTGACGAACAACCTAGGATAGGTTAAAAGGTCCTTGGTGGACTTCCACCTTTTCACACGTTAACGTCTGATAACGACAAACAATCTGGATAGGTCAAAAATCCTTAGCGGATTCAATTCGATCTCTTCCATACAGGTTAACATCATCGGATAACACCCTGACAAACAACCTCGGATAGGTTAAAAATTCTTAGCGGATTCAATTCGACCTCTTCCATACAGGTTAACGTCATCGGATAACACCACGAAAAATAACCCCGGATGGTCAAAATCCTCATCGATTCAATTCAATCTCTTCCATACAGTTAACGTCATTGGGTAACACCGACAAACAACCTCGATAAGTCAAAATCCTGATTCAATTCAACCTCTTCCACGTTAACGCCGGGTAACACTTTGACAAACAACTCGGATAGATCAAAATCCTTAGCGGATTCAATTGACTCTTCCATACTAGTTGCGTCGCGGGTAACACCGACAAATAACCTGATATGTCAAAATCCCGGATTCAATTCAACCTCTTCCAGTTAACGTCATCGATTCACACTCGACAAAATAACCTTGATAGGTCAAAATCCTTGGATTCAATTCAACCTCTTCCATACAAGTTAACGTCTGGTAACACTCGACAAACAACGTCGGATGGGTCAAAATTCTCAATTTCAACTTCTTCCGCAGTTAACGCTCGAGCAAAGACTCACAAACAACCTCGATAGAAAAATTCTTAGCGAGATTCCATTCAATCTCTTCCATACGTTAATGTCATGTAATACTCGATAAATAACTCGATAGGTCAAAATCTTTATTCAATTCAACCTCTTCCATACGTTAACGTCATTGAGTCACTCTTACAAACAACCGGATAGGTCAAAGAAAAACCGCCATCACCATCGTCGTCGGTCATCCCCCACCGGATGCGCCGTCATTACCATCGCCATTCGCTGCCACCCTCGCCGCCTACCGTCGCCGGTCCGCTTGACCATAATAATCTCGGTCATTAACCATCGTGCGGTCATCTCGCCGATTACGACGCCACGCCTATCGACCATTGCGGTGCCACCCCGTCATGCCGCCACCATCAGTCGCCATCCCATGCGGCATCTCCGCTAGTCACCACCATCGCCGGCCATCTTGCCACCATCATCATCACCATCTCCGCGGTACCACCACATCGTCGGTCATCTCGCCATTCGCGGCCGCTCGTCATCACCATCGCGGTTATCGTGCGATCATCACCTCTAAACCCGTCATCAGGTGGTCGGTTGACACCTCTTTTGAGGGAAAACTGGAGCCTTGTCATATGAACTACGGTCCTTGATCGCCTCCAAACCCGGTCGGTCCGATGAGGTTAGTTGACACCTATTTCGAGAGAAAACTGGAGCCTTGTATAAACTATGGGTCTTGATCGCCTTCGAACCCGGTCGGTCCGACGATGTCGTCGCCCTCTTTCGAGAGAGAGCCTTGTCGTGAACTACGGGCCGATCGCCTCAAACCCAGTAGGTCCGGTCAATTCACCTCTTTCGAGGGAAAATCGGAGCCTTACCAGAGATGAACTGGGACCTCGAGCCTTGTCGGCGAGTCGGTCGCCCTCTTTGAGGGAAAAGCCGAGCCATATGAAAACGGTCTTGATCGCCTCAAACCGTCGGTCACGAGGTTATGACACTTCTTTCAAGGAAAAATTGAGCATTACTACTGGTCTTGATCGCATTAACCCGGTCGGTCGAGGTCGGTCGGCCTGTTCGAGGGAAAACTGGAGCCTTGCCATATGAACTACGGGTCTTGATCGCCTCCAAATGACCTTCTCTCAAGAAGAAGAGAAAGTGCCTTCTCCCTTAGCCCTAAGGGGGATTTTTATAGACCCCCTATAGGGGAAAAAATATCAAAAATAGTTAAAAAGAAAAACCGCTCGGGTAAGGGCCAAAATGGACGTTTTTGCATAATACTTGATCTGTCCATGGCCGCCTCATGGTTCGCCTCTCCTCACCCGCTTATTTCGCGGCCAGCGATCAAGCCTCCTGGCGTCCAGTTATGACTCTGGTGGCTCGCGACCACTCCATTAAACTCGACCATATTTCACGTGTGACCAACGTTCGACCCTGCAGCGCCCGACCAGCTCTCAGACCCACCGACCTTTCGTCCGTTCGCTCGCGCTGCTGGTGACCTTCCGGCCGGTCGGCGCCGCATGTCCACATGACGATCTCGAGCCATGGCGCTATCATGGCTGACTGCCGCCAACTTCAGCGGGATGGGCCGTAACCTCAAAATTCGCAGTACTACACACATTTGCTACGCATCGCTTCCGTAGTCATAATCTTGTGCTCCCATGAAGATCTGTTCTCTCAAAATATGTGGTTAATGGACCCTCAAATTTCATTGAGGAATTTGCTATTTTCAAGTATTTGACATATATATTTTTGGATGATTGAGATAATGTCATCCAAAAATAAACCGATATGACACTTAAAATACTACTAGTCGAAAGCATCTTGATGCTAAAAGGCGATCCAAGTTGAAACGGTCAAGATCAAGCACTTAAAATATCCCTTGAAACTCGATGTCGTTAAATCCTTAAATAACTCTCAAACATTGAGTGTTTATAATCAATCGTCGTGAAAGGATCTAACGAGCCCAAGATCCCATAATTATGACTTCATTTGAGCTTTCAAATATGTAAAATACATCAAATGATCAAAGGAATCGCTTTGAGCCGTCCGATAGAGTGGATTTTGCATGTATTTATAGATACACTCCTCCATATAAATAGCCCCATTCTTCATATGAGGGAGGCCAAGAAGAGAGATGAGAGCTCTAAAGCTTGAAAATCCTCTAAGCACAATCGTACCACTTTCACGGTTGTCAACCACGCCGGCCGCCGTCGGCCGCCATCCGCCATCGTCTCTTTCCACCATCATGTCGACCCTTCATCGCCGTGGTCGTTACTATTCATCATCATTTGCTCACTATCAACTGCTACAACCTAAACGCTGACTATATTTGTTGTTGTCCGATTTTAGATTCCCATTGTTCTTCATATACAATTATGTAATCCAGTTATTGGGAAAACTTGTACTCCAAAACAAATATATAGTGGAAGCTTTTTATTGGGCTAGGCCCTGTAATTTTTTTCCTCTTTTCGAGATTTTTCACGTTAAAATTTCTGGAGTTTTCTTGTTCACTCTTTAAATACCTGTGTGTGTGCTGGATATCACAACAAGGCTAAGGTGTAACCTTTCACTCTACCACAACTGGTTTTCTAGCATGCAACAGTTTGGTGGTGGAGATGCGGGGTATGAGGAATCCTCACCTTTAGCTGAAACTATTCTTCAACATCCTATTCCCGTGGGTTTCAAGCTTAGGAGCATTGATTCCTATGATGGGGCGACTGACCCACATGAATATATCTCCACTTGGTAAAGTCTCTTCTTGCCTATTTCAAGATACATCAAATCATTCACATACCGAGAGAGAAGAATACTTTGGCGCTCTCTAAGCTTGCTACATCACATCAAGATCTATTTAAGAGAAAGCATGTTGAAGAAATATATTTTCTAGCATAGCAGTATAAACTATTAGAAATATAGCTAAATGTGTAAGAAATGTTTTTTTTCGCCCATTGAGAAGAGGAGTTTTTAAAATCAAAGTTTTTAGTCTACTGTTTTATGATTTATTGCATATCATTTTTAAAAAATATATATATACAGTTAAATATTAATCTTAGTATTATTTATTCTTTATCTAAAAGCAACATTTTAATTATATTTTTGATCATATTCTCACATTATATATATATGTATGTATGTGTGTGTGTGGACATATATCTTCAAAATTTTTCATAATTTATTGCAATTTTAAACCACAATAGTACAATACAAGCACTCCAACACATGAGCTTTGAGTAAATACTTTCCACAGTGAACAAAAACACAAGAAGATAACTGATCAAACAAAGCTTTCTCAGAATCCTCCTTTAAGAAAAGCTGAGAACATAGTCAGTGCTCTTTCAGGCTGATAACTTGGCACAAAATGTCCTGCTCCCCTCACTGTAGCTAATGTCAGTCCCTTATAGCCAATCACATATCCTCCCACCTATCATAATACAAAGTAAGTATTTCATTAAAATAATTACTTTATACACTTTACATCATAATTGAATATTATAGATAATAAAAATTGTATATTTCACCTGATCATTAGTATACCATGCCTTCCATTGTGATTCAACAGAGAGCTTTAGTATTTCGATTGAATACCTGGTCGAAGTCACCGACACGATTGAATCTTGATCCCCACTATAAAAATAATTGTAATCAAGTTGATATAATTGATAGCATAGATAAAAATATTGAAAGTAATGTAAATGAGTTTTTTTTTGTAAAATCACTCTCGCACCCGTTAATTAATTCCTGAATAGTTGGAAGCAATGTGTCAAGTGAATCCTTCCACCTTCTAATCGTACTGTGTAACAAAAAATTATGACATTAAAAATGATATTAAATAAATTTATAGATTTAATTTGAATAAAAATTTACTTTTACAAAATTACCTGCAAGCAGTCCAAAGATATGATAAATGAACATTTACATGGAGCGCTTTCTGGACCTCTGGAAGATTCAGATAGGTTTTAACATAGTCATAAGCACATGGACCTGGCTGAACTGACTGTAATAATCAAAATTAAAATTTTTTATTTAATTTCTAATTTTAATATTATGATATCAAAATTTGAAGAATTTAGAAGAGAAGTTCAGAACTTAACAGGCTTTATATTTGAAGAAGATCCACTGCAGATAGGAGCATAAATATCTTATCTATCAATATTTCCAACCTCATTTACGGCTTCATCAATAGCCTCATTACAAGCAGTAGCATTGAAATATGAGGAAAAATTGCAGTTTGATTGAATGTTGTTATAGGTTTCATCAGCTATCAAGGCATGAGTCCACAAGTAATTATAAATCATACTGAAGTGAATCAATTCATAAGCATTCCCCATCTGAAATCTACCTTTGTTAGTAGCGTTTTGATTAGGGATATTAGAAAAACTATTTGTTCATGAACAGCTCATATTTGATTCAGTAAAAAGCTCGTGTTCGATTCATTCTTTAAACGAGCCGATATTTAACAGTTATTTCGAGATCATTTACTTAAGAGATGAACAAAAAAATAGTTTTATTCATGTCATGTTGCTCATTTTTTTTGATATTTCTTTATTTATTTTCAATAGTTTGAAATATGCACGTCTTCTTTGGCTCAAATTTGAATGATTCAAACAAGTTTAAAGACCAGATACTTTTGAACAAATGAAAATTTGAGCAAAATGAATCCACCACTGCAAGCTGGCCCCAACTCAGCTTGTTTAAGCTCGAAATTTTGATACTTAAATGTTAAGTTGATGAACTTTACTAATAGCAATGCCTTTTAGTTGGATGATTGTGTTCTTTTTGGCGGCATTGTTCTTAATGATGAGGCTGACGAGTTCAGGGATGAAATGGTCGGCATAGCCCTCACCAGTTATGAAGAAATCTCTATTCTTGTACTGAGGAAATCTCTCTAACCAGTTGATCAAGAAGGTGTAGGTGTCGTCGGCGGTGCTCTTGTCGCCAGCATTATGGAAGTCTGAGCTTGTGTTTGTGTAGGAGAAGCCGACACCGGCTGGTGATTCGAGGAAGATCACATTTGCCACTTTATAAAAAAACAAAGTCATAAAAAGAAAAGAATTTTGTATTATATGTCAATTATAATTAATATTCTTGAATTTAGAATTTAAAATGAAGATTTACCTGCATAATTTTTATATATTTATACATCTTATACGTAAAGTTTAGTAGTTTTATTTCTAATACTTTACCTATATATATGAAAAGATCTATCACTTTTAAAATGGCAATAAACAACAGAGAAACTAACCTCTCTTCTCAATAGGGGTAAATTTACATATTAGAGCAAAAGTAAAGGATAAAAATAATTTTTAGAAAACGCATGACTAATCTGTTCATCTCCTATAAGAGAATTACCACTCCTTAAATATTTGTGATTTCGCTTGTGAAAAAATAGTGATACTTTTGATATAATATTAAATAGTTGAGTGTTATGTATATAAATATTAATACTTTTAATATATATAAATATATAATAATTTTGTGGTTTCTATGTAAATGCCCCTATTTAAAATTATCTACAATCATAAAAAAACCAATATATGTTAATAGTAGAACAAAAAGCCATATGTGTTATGGAGTCAAACAACTCAACAATTAATATAATTTCTCAAACTTTTTGAAATAATTTATATTAATTAATTAATTAATTATTTATTTTATTTAGTTTGATTCTTAAGTTTAGCAAAAAAAAAAAAAAAAAAGGCAAAAAACTTTATTAAATAATTATCCTATATATCAACATAAGTAAATTCGTATATTTCCTACTCACCATTATTCCAAGCACCCTCATTCACATAAAGAGTTTTTCCATCACTATTAACTCTGAATGGCCCCAATTCCTGCATTGCACCATATCCAAGAGAAGAACACCCAGGCCCTGCATTTAGAGCATCAATGAAATCAATTCAAAAGACACAATTAACCTAATTTCCTCTTGTTCTAATCTGAGTTGCTCATTTTATTCATTACAACATTGAAAAGTTCGTCTCATCATCTTCTTCTCGGGACGAACTTGCTCCAATCATTCCTCGCAGTGCTATCAATAATCTCGTAGAATCTCTTTGGTCAGTAAGTTATCATATCGAAGTTATTTTTCGAATAACAATATGAGTATTGATATCAATGCCTTGGCACTTAACTTGAGCTATGTTCTCATCAACTTTCAATAACATAAGTTCCCTATAACAATCTTAAAAGAGTTGTAATAGTTTTTTTTGTCTCACTTAAGTTCATAAGATGAGGTTACGTTATGGTGTAGGAATTCAAATTGATGACCTTATCAATAACTTTAAATCCCTTATCAACCAAACGAGGGTCCATTTGGGAAGAAATAATTTTTTTTAAAGGTACTTTGGGAAAATTAATTTTTTAAAAGCAGCTATAGTTACAAATAAAAATTTATCATGAATGATATACATATATCATAAGATGAGATTATGTTATAAATATTTTTAAAAAAAAATTCAAAGAATAATTTCCTAAGAGCCATCATAATTTAATAGCTTTGATTCTTAAAAATAACTTTTATTCACAAACTTTTTAAAAAATAACTAGAGAGATGATGGCCAAATGCAGCAATAGTTATTTTCTTAAATATAAAATAACGAAAAAGCTATCATATATGTATCCTAAATGATAACCATAAAATGGTAGCCAGAGTTTAACTTAATGAACAAAGTGGAAACAAAACAAAACAAAACAAACAAATAAAAAAATAAAAATAAAAAAATAAAAAGCAAAGTTTCACTACCTCCATTAAGCCACAAGATCAAGGGCTTTGAGCTACGATCTCGAGGCGCCTCAACAAAATAGTAGAAGAGAGCCCTTCCTTTGACTGGATCAACAGTAACATATCCTGCATATTGATCAAATTTCACATCTTCTGGCTGCCCTGGCAACTTCTCTACCTTATCAGCTTCCATTTGCCCTTCCTCAGGACTAATATATACTGGCAATTTATGATTATTTTTATAGCATTCCAGCGATTATCTCTTATAATCCTTAAAGGCTTAGATTGAATAAATTTCAGCAGTTGAGTAGCTGCATTAGCAGGCTGGAATAGCAGAAGAACGAGAAAGGCTGAATTATAATTCATCGAAAGTTATGTTATATTTATACTGTATTGTTGATATGTGGATTATAAAAAAAATTATTAAAGGTTTTTCTATACTTTATATCGTGCAATGAAAGAAAAAGGCTAAATTTTTAAAATCGGTATAATTAAAATTTTAATTAAGTAATTAGGCACGAAAAAAATAAAATAAAATTAGTTGATAGTTGAACAGACGATTAGATCTATTTTAAAATTTTTAAAAAAAATTTACCCAAAAAATTTAAAGTAATTAAAATAAAATAAAAATGTGAATTATTTTTCTTCATGTTGATCGTAGGAATCTATTATTATTCTTATTAAAAAAAAATCTAAATTTTGTTTTTATTTATTTATTTATTTTTAGTTTTTTTCGTTAGTTTCATTATTTTAGTTGATCGATTTATTGAAAATTTGGTTTTGATGAATTTAATTATTTTAATGTGTAGCTTATATTATTTTACGTGATAAAAATATTTAATATATCATAGTTTTGTCCTATTTAAAATATTTTTTTTGGGTCTAGGTTATTATTGTTAGCACTATTTTTAAATAAGATTATATTGATTAAGTTTATATTTTAGCATTATAATTAATCTTATTATTAACATTTCTTTTTGCGTTGATTTTTAAGTTTGCCATTTACCGCTAAACGTAGAATTACCCACAATGCCATTATACAAAAAATGTAAATAAATAAATGATTCTGCCGTCTCTGCACCATCTCTTAATAGGCAATATTTTTAAACTAAGTATCATTAAAAGCTTAATTATATAATTAAGTATTATAAAAAAAATTTAAGAATATGTATAGTCACCCAATTAGTAGGGGCGCTACATACGTCGGTTCCGACGTGGCGCTTCACTGAAATTAGGTCGTCCCTTAGTGGGCGGGACTTTCGATACGCGGTCGCCCACTAAGTGACGAGATAGGTCGCCACTAATTGGGCCTCTGAGGATATGTAATTAACAACTAGCATTCTACAATTAATTGACAAATGATCGTGGATATCAAACCTAATTGCGTCAATCCCTAACTAATTGCAGTACATCAAAAAGAAAAAAAAGAACATATTTGATTGAATAAATCAAAATAGTTATGTTATTTGATTTGGTCTAATCGATTCAAAAAATAAAAAATTATCCAAATCGACCAAATGCACACCCCAACATATGAAGGATTCTTTTGATTTGCTAGTGTAAACTCATTGTCAGGTGCACATAATGGTTGTCTTCTCAAATCATCATCATTTTTCTCATATATTCTTAATAAAAATGATGCAAATTGCTGATGCGCACAACTTATGTGAGAATTGATCCTCCCAAAATTGGGATTCAAGTAGTTCAAAGAAAGTGCACATGAAATATAACAAAGGTTGCAGACGTAGTACGATATCAATGAATGAAATAGATAAAAACGTAGCGAGACACAAATAGACTACCCTAAACATCTAACGCGTCCTGTGTCAGTGGAATCGCACCACTCCCAAGTGTGTAGTAGTCAGGTGCACGGATGGGCGATCACGCTGATGGTCACCCTTCAGTGCAAGATCTTGGTCACGCCGGATCGTCCTGTGACTAGAAGATAGGTGGCTGTGACTCATATGTAGGCGATATGTAGAAGGACCCGTCATAGATGGACTTGGATCCGCGTAAGTAGATGGCGGCGCTCGGTCATGGTGCCCCCATATAGGCCGTAATATGTGTCACCGATATGTACACGCCATCCGTGTCTCGCATATCGTATTCCCATAGCCATCGTCAAGGTAACCGGGTCATCTAATAGTGGTAAATTGGACCTCAACCATAGTCATTTTCATCTTCACTGCGCACTTTGAGTATGGTTCCTCTAAACGATAAACAACATCATCGCTGCCACAAAACTCATAAGTTGGACGATAACCAATCATACTAATTATTACAACTGTAAGCAGGGAAAGATTGACAAGATGTTATGTGAGAATCAACTCATCAAAGCTGCGTTGTGTCCCTAGAGGTGCATGTCCGATGAAATCCTGGTGTGTCGTCAGTGGTATATCTACTGACCTTATTGTTGGATCAGCTGATGTGGATGCAACATTAACATCCTCTACTTCGACATACAACACTAACATCTGACGGGAAGCTTCGTCACTTGCCGTCGCCATCGCCGATATTAGGTTATAAATCTACCCCGGGATAACGACCTGTAAGAATGATTGTGTGATGCTCTGAATCAATGTGCAAGGTTCTCATAATCAGTTGCTTCAATTCCAATAAGCTGCTGTGACGCAGAACCTTAACTGGACGATCTCGACCTCCCACATAACTTGAACTGAATTGCTCGATACCGATCCCGCTCCAGAAAAGAATCAATGAAACAAATTCTCCATTCATTTTTGCAAAATAAGCTATATGAATAATCAGAAATTTATATTAATCGACACCCTAATTAATATTACCTTTGACTACTTAACACCTAAACCACAACGCCAACACAAACCTAAATCCTCAAACAAAAGTCTAACCATACAACTCCCCAACCTAGGCACATATTATTAATTTATAAATTGATAAAGAAAGTAATTTACCGTGTGTTTACGAAGAACGACGGGGAAGTGCACAAAAAAATGTAGAATCTGCCAAAGGGAATTTTTCTCTAACGAAATGGAGCCGCCGGAATCATCGCCGAAAGCTAATGTTGACTTCCAACGGCTGCTAGATGTGAGAGGGAAGTCGTCAAACAAAGACATAAAAGCGATTGTCGGGAAAAAAGGAAGTTCCTATCGATTACTTGGACAAGACACGAATGCGGTGCGCCGACGGCGTGAAGTTCGGGGGGAGGGCGTGCTGATGGAAATGAAATCGGTTTCATATGCATCTTAAGAAAGCCTTTTATGAGATGCAAAACAAATAAAGATATTTCTAGAATCAACTGGGGAGTCATGAGACAACATAACCAATGCTAACCTTCAAGAAAAAGCATGATCAATGGTTGAACATTGAACTTCAATGTTTGTTCAAGCTCATTATACATCTCTCTTGCATTGCTATAATGAGGTAATTTATTTTTCCATTCTTGAGAGATTCAGGTCCATTACGGTTTGCTTTTAATGAAATCAATGATTTAGCATTTCAAAACTATTAAGACAAACCACTTTAGAAGCTTAAGCGTTAAACTTATGATTTAACATTCTAAGAACCACCTATTAGAGCAGAATGTATCTCTCAATTCCAACAAGGCCAAACTATATGTTAGATTTCATCCTAAACAAGTCTAACCTAATGCAATCAGAACCTCTAAGTATTGATCCCCACGAGAACCACACCTAATCCTAGCGTCTGCATCAAAACTTAATCTAACTCAAACAAACACAAGTAATGACCATGTAGAATATGGACATTAATAGATCAGATGCATGAACTAGGCTACTCATTTAAGAGTGAACCTAATGGGGTTGAATGGTCCGGTATTAATGGTAATACTTAAATATCTTAACTTACGAACTTGGTTAGGTAAGATAGTTGAATCAGTGTACGAGTAGGAGACATTAATAAAGATATAGAGATAATGCTCATCTCCTCTCTTTCTCACTCTCTTCCTATCACCTGCATACATACACGCAATACTTAAACTCATATCCGACCTTTAATTATGAGGAATTAAGGACTAGGTGGGTTGAATATTTCTTTGGAACATCGCCAAATTTAACATATTTGAGATACAATCATAAGGGAAAATCTACAGCAGGACAATGGTAAAAAAAAATAGTTGAGCGCCACAGAATTTCAGCTCTTTTTTTTTCCTTCGAAAAATGTAATGAAGGCATTCTTGCAATATCACTAGAGAAAACAGAGGTGAATACATGGAAGTTTGGTGGTAGATCACAACATAAAGATGTGCTTTCTGAACACATCAAGATCTTATGGGAGAGTTTTGTGTGTGGTCAAGCAGATAGATTAGATTATAGATAAGAAAACACCTAGAGATTTCACCATCATTTTGTGAGGACTTTAGATCTAATTCTAAATTTTCCATAAGTAGAAGCCCTTTTGATTAATCGCTATTCCAAGTGATGAGAGAGAACTTTAGATAAAGGCTAATTCTTAGGCACTAAAAATTTAGAATATAACAACAACATTTTAGTCTTACAATTGATAAAATTTCTCATCATTAACTTAAAGCATATTATGGAGAGAATGATCACAAACTTAATCAAGATCATATGATTTTATTATCTCAAATTATCATAGTCTCTGGTCCACTTAACGAGGTAAGATAGTCAACCAAATTTGACAAAAAGATCCTTATCAATAGTAATGGGTTGCATTATCTAAGAGGATCTTGTAAAATTAGGATGAATGTTAATCCACATCATTAAAGCTAACAATAGGCTTTGTCTCTCATGTATCATATGATTCACAACTCAACAAGCTAAGCTATTTGGGAACATATAGGTTGCGACCATGGTTGTGATAAAATGATGTCATTTTGCAACAAACTATCAAGTCAAAAGACTCTTGCCACAATTGTTACTTTGTGGTATCACTTTAAAGAAAAATCATATGGTCAAAGGACACAAGTCATGTTCTTACTGACGTGAAATCATTCAAGAGTGATCATAAGAATAAGCTAAATATGCTATTGACCCTTTTGTAAGCTTATGTTATATTTAAAATTTTCAACCATGATAAATTGTCGTGGAGAGCAATGAATTATTGCTTTAAGGTTTAGTAAAAAATTTTACTTGATTAATTTTCATATTTTTATAATTTTATTTTTTGATTTTTCACATTTTATCAAGTTTAAATTTGAAATATTTTGCATTAAAATTTGAAATATTTTAATGATGATGTTCTCTCTACCGAGATTTTATATCAACACGTCCAGTCATCATCAAAGTATCAAATGATATAATCTCATTATTTTAGACCTTATCGACTTTGCTTGCTTGCTAACAAAGTATTGAATCAAGGCATTTTTTTATGCCACAGACCTTGTCAACTATATATTTATACATGGAAGACGGATCTACAAGATGACTCACCACCATGCTATACAAGAGGAATAATGCCAAGAATTTTCATTGTAAGAGACCTTGAAGGTCGTATACAAATGAAAAACAAGTATAATTTCTCATAAATTTCATGGTTGAGTATTTCAACTACAAATTTTCTTGATTAGATAATCTATTTTTGAATGATACATCGATATTTCATTAAAAGATGGAAGCATTGTCAACTCCCGTTCTAAGGATACTAGAGGATCAAACTTCAAAAGGCAAGACTTACATTCTCATCGCATGGGCAAGGTGACTGAAAAAATTCTCTTTTTTCTAAATGAATTTTATCTTTGGAAGGCATTGAAGGCGTATGTAAATGTAAAAATAATATTTTTTTAAAGTAATTGCTCAATAAAAGATGACTAGGGAATATAATGAAAAATTTATAGCAATAAATGAACAAAAAAGGAGCTTATGGGGATGAGATTAAATTGTTACTGTTGCACAATTTAGGGAGAACTAAATATTCTTCCCCAGCATGCTTTTCAATCCATTCAATGAGATCCCAAGCTAATGAGGCGGCACTCAAAATCTCATGTAGGTAGACTTCAATCAATCTATGCCAATAACAAAACTCAATTTCTCAAGGTTACTTGTTATCCAAAGGCCAGGTTAAAATATACATTAAAATATCAAATTCAATCATATCACATTAACTTTATCCAAGTTCTTGACATATTGTGAATATTTTTCATATTCAATCCCAATTCATCCTTATCTAATCTCGATAGAACAACTGAAATGCCTACCTTGAATCATCAAAGAGATAGCTATTCCAACCTCACATGCAAATCTTGTTGCATTTAATGCACTATAAGAAATAAGAAGCACCAAGACCATTGTTAAAACAAAACTTTCCCTACCTATCCATAAAAATAAGAATACACCAAGGCATTTGCTAAAACAAAACACTCACAAGACATTCACTATTACTAGAAATAGTTGGTATTACTGACATATCAATGGAGAGAGAAGGAAAATCGGTATTAAATAGACCATCACATCTCCCGAACTTTAATGAGTACAAATCATAACATTGCATTTCTGACATTTTGCTTCAATAAGTTGTAGTAAAAGAGTTTAGTTGGAACTCAAGGTCGTAAAACAATTGGACGCACCATATCTTGATTGAAATATATTCAAGTTTCAAGTTCAACTAATGAAGGCAATCGAAAAGAAATGAATATGGAGACAAAGTATGATCAAACATTCTCATTCTTTAGGATAAGGAAACCAATTCCATACCTAACTCTACTCTTTCTCTCACCACCAGAAGGTCCCCCATTGCTATTGCTGCTCCCCCCACTCTCACCAACAATAGCATCTCACCCAAGGTGGCGGTGCTCAATGACCTCATCCAAAGCCCTAATTCCTTGGCCTCCTCCAGGACAAGAATGTATCCATCAAGGAATTTCTCGATCTTCTCAAGCGGTTGTCCAGTGTGCTTGTTGTAGATGGCCTTGAGCCTCTCGTGCATCTTGATCATCTCCTTTGCATGGATGGCAATATCCACGGCCTGACCACCAATGTCGGAGGCAGAAGGTTGGTGTACCATGATGCGGGAATTGGGGAGGGCGCGACGTTCCCCGGGTGCACCGGAAGAAGAAGAGACCCCATGGAAGTGCGACCAATGCAAAGGGTGGTGATGGCGAATGTCTTGGATGGTATCGTAGATCGCAAGATCGGAAGTGATGACGCCACCGGGGGAGTTGATGTAGAGGTGAACGGGTTTCGATGGAGATTGACCTTGGGCTAGACCGAGATGCCACATCTTAGTAGGGTTTAGGGTTTTGCTTGGCGTCTTGGTCTAGCCCGGGGTCAATCTGCCGCGCGGGCCTGGCCTCATTCCATCCTCGCTGCTGGCATACTCACCTCTACGGCTGATCCCAATGCTTAGCCCTACTTGAGGAACATAGACACTTATAACATTGATAATCTTTTGAGCTTACCTCCAAAACTTTTCTTTTGAGCTTACCTCCAAATTTTCTTTTTTATAGCCATACATCCTCCCACAATAAATAAACAT